>LR738712.1:713245254-713274082 GCA_902687465.1 Secale cereale | reverse complement strand
CCCCCCCCCCCCCCCCCCCCCCCCCCCCCACCACCACGAGGGGCCGGCCGATTCTACGTTTTTTTTCCTGTTTAAAAAAAAAAGGGTGCAACAAGTGCAATCAACAAGGACCGAACAAAGGATTTCTTCCTTCCGAGTGCAGCACTCTGACCACTCAGCTACCTCGTCGCTTTGTGAATACCTATGTCATGTTATATATTTCTATGTATAGGAAATGCCCACCCTACGTTTTCCATTTTTTTCTTTTTTGTTTCCTATTTCTTTTTTATTTTATTAAATTCATGATCTTTTTATAATCAATGATATTTTTACAATTGATGAAAATTTTCCAGTTTGAATGAACTTTTTTCAAAATCGGTTAACTTATTTCAAAATCAACAAATTTTTGAACATTTTGGTGAACTTTTTTTCAAAATCGTCAAACTTTTATTCAATTGCCATGATTTTTTTCTCAAAATTGATGATTTTTTCCAAACTGATGAACCTTTTTAAAAATTCATGATTTTCTTTTTTGTACATTTATGAACTTTTTTTTCAAAACCAATGAACGTTTTTTCAAATCAGATGAATATTTTTCAATATTGATGAACTTTTTTTGAAAAATATTTGATCACCGGTAATTGACGAACAGAAGTGAGTACCACTTTGTGGCAGGTTGATGACTTGGAGTTGTTTAATGAGATTGATGGGTGAATTCACATCAACTGTAAAATCGGATGGGTATATGGACAGCATAGAAGATTATGTGAATCTAACAGGTGAAGAGTCGAACCCGCGAAAAAAATGGTAAGATTGCAAAGTCGGGTCTTATTGCAGTTGAAGTATTTGGGCCAACTCACACAGCAAAATGCAGCAAGTCGTGTCCAGGCGCATTAACCTCACCATGTTCAGAACTTTGATCTCACTGAAAACACAAATTCGTTCTCTGCCGATGGACTGAAGCTTTAATCCGAATAATTAAACTCATTACAGACTAAGAGAAATGCAGCAAGAACCAACACAGCAGGAACCGGCAAAATAAAAAAACCATGTTAACCATTTTTCAACTCACAGCAAGAAACTTCACATCTATGAGAAATGCAGCTAACAATGTTGAAGTAGTGGCCATTGTCAACGCATTACAGACCAATGTCACCGCACCATTGTACAAACAGTTTCAGAGTTTTAGAACCGTGATGGCAAAGCAAATAGGTTTCCTACTGTCAGGAGAACAAACCAAGTTTAAGTAGCAGGAACACATGAACTGCTGGGTTTTCCTGAACCCATATCTCTATGAAAGAAACTGGGTTCTAATGCCGTCGTGTCCGAGGCGGCGACACTTCTGAAGAGGTGGACAGGAAGGCGACTTCTAGGGGTATCTCTCTACTCTGCATCGACATCCGCGTACCGCAGCGCGTCGTGGGCTGAATTAGCAGGAAGATAGTTAAGCAGTTATGCATTATGTGTCACTGGTACTGCAGCAGGTTTAAATAACAATAAAAAAGAAAGCTGACGTACAAAACCTCAAAACAATGTAAAGTGTTGTGGGCTAAAAACCAATTACAGTAGGCTAAAAACATAAATCCTTATCATCTATTCCTAAATATTTGTCTTTCTAGACATTCAAATGGACTGCAACATACGGATGTATGTAGACATATTTTAGAGTGTAGATTCACTCATTTTGCTTCGTATGTAGTCACTCGTTGAAAACTCTAGAAAGACAACTATTTCGGAACGGAGGGAGTATATGAAGCTGAACGATTGACAGACTGAACAGATTTTGGTTTTCAAGTTCCAAAGTCTACCACTAGTGGATTTTTTAATTATGAAATGATTCCCCACCCCTAACAAACAACTATCTTCAGACAACCTTCTAGCATCTGTCCATAAACCCAACAGGCGTGCACACGGTATTCTTTAGTGTGGCGTGCACACGGTATTCTTTAGTAAAAGGCGCCAGCGGCTGGCCGATGCCGCCCGCCGCGCCGAGGATGGCCACCTTGCGCTCCGGCTGCGCGGGCGTCGACGAGTAGCTGCGGCGGCGCTGGCGCAGGTGCTGCGACGCGGATCTCAGCAGCGACATCCTCATCTCTGAGCTCGAATGGACTCTCGTGTGTGTGTGTGTGGGTGTCGCTGGGGTAGTGCGGTGGAACGGAGAGGAGAGGGGGACGGCCCGCGGCTTTAAAGAGGAGCAGAGAAGAAGGGGTGGATGGGATCCAAAGTGTTGACGTCTCCGCCGATGCGGTGCGATGCGGTGGTGGCCGATGTACAACTGTTGTTGTTGTACCACCTACGCACCACACACTTGTTCACAGCGACCTGCACGATGGCATCCAGCGCCGGCACAGCCAACATTCGTTTCCCACAATCCCGAACGAGGTCAGCACTCGTCTTTTTTATTCCACCCCAACATTTGGTCGCATGGAAAAAGGTTTACTGCCTCGCCATGACTCAACGTTTAACGAGGGTCAAGTCAAGATGTTAAGGAGAAAGCAGCGTAGCCTCATGTGAAATCCACCTCGATCAGCTCACCCACGTTCGTGTGTGAAAGAGACAAACCTCGGCAACAGCTGGTGGTTAGTTTTTTTATATATAGTCTTTTTTATTAAAAAAAAACTTTTTGATTTATACTCCCTCGCACTGTGCTTGTTTGGGCCTTGCAAGTGACAAGGCCCACGGGATGTTCAGCAATACCACTCCATAACATTCAGACAAAGAACTGGGGAGTAACTGGAATGACTGTTCTTTCCAAAAGACCTCCATAACACTGGAATAACTGGTTACCAACCATCACAACAGCAAACCATTTTCTTTGAGGCATTTTTTGACAAAACACCACAGAATATTTTGAATTCAGAATTGTTGGGGCCTTCTCACATGGAGAAGACACCCTTTAAAAATTAGGGTATGCTGCTTAGTGTGGCGTGCACACGGTATTCTTTAGTAAAAGGCGAAAGAATAGTTCGCTTTGTGCTCACCACGCAGCTGCGTGCCTTTCACCTCTCGCACCACCCGCTCTTATGTAGCCGAGCTCCCTCCCCTCTCTCCCCTAGCCAGGCGAGGTGGGACTAAACGGAAACCATCTCTACTGCCCTGGCTCCACCCCTACCGTATTAGCAAAGCCCAGACTATTTTTGTTGGAATGTTGCGTCTGTGCGTTTCAGTTGCTCAGCCCAAAAACACTGACGCCAGTGGCCCAAAGGAGCCGTGCCCTTGCGACGTCCTGCGCGTGGAAATGTTGCTGCCTGCGAGGGGAAGGCAACACTCAGCGACGGGGTTTTGTTCCCAAGTTGAAACGCAAGAGGAAGAATCTGATACTAGATGAGGACATGAGGCAGTGCATCGGACAGATCTTGCCGCCAAACGAGATTGAATTTCAGAAGCTGAAAGTGGTATGACAGCATTTCAGCTTGGACAGTCTGCACGGTGCCATTGGAGGCTTGTGGTTCGGGTCCTTTCTGTCGGGCTGATCATCGAGCTGGTACTTACGTACATGTGGAACATGCTCATATATCGAGTCCATCGCACCAAGCAGTATATTTATTTGTACGCTGGATACTCATTTAGAAAGTTCCTAGGCCCTCTTCTCTTTCACAGAACACACGCAGTTTGACATAGTCTTCTAATACGCCAGGGTGATCTCTATAGAAACCCACGGATAGCATGGTTCACAAAGCGGGAACCATGTTGACCACCTACTGATTTAATCCAACAGCAGTTCAAACTATTTCCAAGTCTTAACTCCTAACTGAAAGTCTGAAACAGATTATCAAAAGTTCGAAACAATTACAGTAGGCTAGAAAATAGAAATCCATGTGAAGCTGTACTAGCGGCATATCGTACTAAATTGAAGAACTGAATCATCTGAATCAAAGCACAGTAGCATCAAAACCAATAGTTCCCGTATCATGGTTTAGTGTGGATTTTAGATCTGTCCATGATATCATCAGAGAACTTCTACTGAAAGTCTGAAACACATTAGGAAAAGTTTCAGAGACCACATAAACTGTTTTTCAGACTAGTAGTTTCGAACACCCAATCTTTTACTAAATTTGCCTCTTCAGACAACATTCAGCAACATTCTAGCATCTGTCCATAAACCCAACAGGTTGAATGTCATGCCTGTTGACCACTATGATATCATCAAAGAACTGAATGTCTGAAACAGATTATCAAAAGCTTCAGACTACACTGCTTTTCAGAGTTCAGACTAGTAGTTCAAGACTAGTGCGAATATGAGTTTCTTGCCAAAGGAGAGGAGTAGGAAGATTTCTCACCAGGCGACCCGACGATGACGACGAAGATTCGGAGGGTGTGGCCGCTGCTGGGCAGGTCGACGACGAGTGGAAACATCCGACCATCACGTGTGGGGAGGGCCATGACGAGCTCGGAGTCGTCCAACTCTACCATGGGGCGCAGCTGCCTGACCAGCTGATTCCTGAGGTGGAACACGGACCTCCCCCTGAACACGAACGAGCCGCGGGTGATGAGGCCCCCGTGGATGTTCCGCCACACGTACATGATTATCCGCGACCGCAACATGGGGTGGGGAAGCTGTAGTTGAGTCGCAAACAACCATGGTCAAATCAATCATCAAAGAAGCCAAAGAAGCAGAGCATGCGAATGAAAGGAAATCCAAGCAGAAGCCAATTCACTCAAATTGGGGAACGGGCTCACCCCAACATGGGGTGGAAGGGGAGGCATGACCTCTCTGGCGGGGATTTGCTCCACTACCCAGAGCATCTTCCTGCTGATGTTGTCGAGGTCGTCGACGAAGTCGACGGTGGCGTCGGTGTTCCAGAACCTCCCGTTGGAGCGGAGGCAGGCGCCGCCGACGTTTCAGACAATGGCTCCACGTCGAGCCTGCCAAAACAATGGCTCCACCTGAGGATGGTCGTAGTCGCGCTGCTCGACGCGGAGCCCGCGGTGGTCGCCCGGTGCTGGTCCGTCCGTGGCGGCGAGGTAGTGGCCGTAGGCGGCGCTGTGGAGGAGCAGGAACTGTCCGTCCTCGCCCGGGTGCCGGTGCACCGCCCAAGCCGCGTTCATAGACTCCCGGAAGAAGCGGAGGTTGACGCAATGCCCGTCCTCGTCGGCGTGCAGGTACTTGCCGTGCACGCGGCTGCGCAGCCGCACGTGCTGGCCGTGATGGAACTGATCCATCTGTCGCCGGTGAAGATGGAGAGCAGAGGCGCGCGGGGGAAGGAGAGGTGGGTTCTTGGTTTCTTGGAGCTGCGGCGAGCCGTTGGTTGAGACGGTTACGTTGGGCGCCAAGACCAGAGTATTTCAAGGCTCAGCTTTCCGCACTTCGTGGGCCGTTGGGCCTGCGCAAGCCTAATCTTTCACAAGCACACAAAAAAAACGTCCACACACAATAGTACTCCGGTTGTCTAAAAAAACACAATACTACTCTGTTTCTACTAAAAAAATATATTCTTTTCGGCTCAAGAAAGACGAAAATACATTCCTGATTCCGGGGCAACCTTGAGCACCCCCTTGCGGCACATGGCCCCTTCCCGGTATTGCGGTACACGGACGACACATTTATCCTCATAAAGAGCACGTATGAACAAACCTTGGCTATTAAATGGGTACTTAGCATTTTCTTGGATTTCACTGGGTTACACATCAGTTTCAACAAACGTATTTTTTTTTTAAAACTCCACCCATATATTAATTAATTAACACAAATGTTCATACAATCGTTCGCTACAGCTTTAGCCACGCAGGGCGGAACACTATTAATAAGAATACCATCAGACCTATTTGAAAAACTAAATTTTGCAATCTCATGCGCCACCATATTCGCCTTCCTGTTTATCTTGGTTATTTTAAACATACTCATCATCTTGGAAACACTCAACGTTTCCTTCTTCAAATCAACAAGGTTTGACCTGTCCAGATTATTATTTACAAAAAAAAGAGGCCACGAAAGAGCAGTCAGTTTCTAAAATTATGGGCTTGTGAATGGTGATACCGATGTACAGGCCTGAGATGGTCGCTCGAAGTTCCACTTCGTCAGCGCTAGAACAAGTATCAATATAATCCCAAGAGAAGATAAGAACTTCTCCAATATGATTTCCGACAATCACCCCTACGCTCGCAGCAGCGCTAATGGCCTCCACAAAGCTAGCATCAACATTGATCTTGAGAAAATCCGATGTGGGAGGCAACCAGGGAACACAATTCTTCTCCACAATGCTACTGGGTTGTAATCCATCGATCACACCCTTACCTTTATTACATACCTCTACCTTCGTGGTTGCATGACAAGCCGAGAAAGATGCCTAGTAATTTTTTTTTTTGACTATATACTGCAAGGCAAAAGCCTCACAGCCCACTTTATTGAAAAAATAGAATAAGATCAGATTACAACAAAGTTAGAAATACTTACATGAGCAAAACAAAAAAAAGACCTAGGGTAAGTTAGTTAGCCAAATCCTGAAGCTATCCTTGTATTTACATTTTATCCTATGAGATAAAAGGGTCATGTCATGGATAAAATTGAGTCTCCATCGTCTGAAAAGAGGAGTTTCATTTCTGAAGACCTTCCCATTCCTAGTAATCCAGATGTTCCAGGCAGCAGTGAAAACCACTTCAGTAAAGAATGGTTTGCCAAAATCATCCCTAGCTTTGCAAGCCATTTGGTAGGTGGTCATACCAGGCACTGGATCCCAGGAGATTTGCAAATAATTCCAAACTCTTTGGCTGAAAATGCAGGAGAAGAAAAGATGGCTCACATCTTCATGTATATTATGAGGACAGAGAACACAGGTCAGATCATCCACATGCCAATGCGTTGAAGCATATCTCTGGTATTTAGTCTGTCTCTAAGCAGTAGCCAGCCAAACATTTTAATCTTCATTGTGCATGCACTTTTCCATATCCAAGGGAAGATAGGATCAGCAACTATGTGCTGATGAACTTGAGTGTAGTATGATTTTGGCCTAAAAGATCCTTTATTAAAAGGCCAAATCCAGCTATCAGTGTCTTGAGAAGTGCACTGAGAGCTTAGAGCAGTCTGAAGTTCCTACAGTTCATCAAAAGCATGTGTGGAGAGAGGCAGGTGGAAAAATCCCATAAGATCCTGATCCAACACTTGAGCCACAGAAAGTTGAACATCAATCACATATGAGAATAATCTGGGGAAATAATGACTCAGTGTTTCTCCATTGAGATTAGATAGCCAGGGATCATTCCAGAAGAGAATGGAGGTACCATTACCAAGGCAAGGCTTGGCAAAAGACAAGTATTTGGGAGATAATTTGAAAACATCACGCCACCAAAAAGATCCACAAAGGATAGTGGAGTGAGGCACAGAGTCATTGTAGTAAGAGTCCCAGACCAAGCTGACCCAAGGGATGTCATGATGGTTGTAGAACTTGTGGAGGAATTTCATCAACAGAGCTTCATTTTGCACTTTAAGGTTAAGCACCCCAAGACCCCCTTTATCCTTTGGTAAACAGACCAATTTCCATGCAGCAAGAGACTGTTTTGGTGTGTCAGAATTTCCTCTCCAAAGGCACTGTCTCTGTATCCTTTCAATCTGCTTTAGAATACCCAGTGGGATGTCTAAAGTGCAAAGAAAGTAAATGGGCATAGAAGATAAGACAGACTGTAGGAGTTGTAGTCTACAACCTTGGTTGAGAAAGCAAGAGGATGCAGAAAGCCTTCTCTCAATTCTGTGCACCAAAGGAAGCAAGTCTTGCACTGTAGGTTTGGTGGTACCCATGGACAGACCTAAATATGTAAAGGGCATTGTACCAAGCTTACAACCTAAAACAGTTGATAATCTGTTTGCCTCTTCAATAGAAAGGTTAATGGGTACCATCATTGATTTAGCAAAGTTCACTGATAATCCAGTTGAAGCTGCAAAAACATCCAGCATGTCCTTCAAGGCAATGAGTTGCTGATCCACAGCAGGAAGAACAATTAAAGTATCATCTGCATATTGAACAATGGGATAATCTTGACAGTTTGTGGGAATTGGCAGAGTTAAAATTCCTTTGCTGCACATATCATTCACCACAGATTGCAGTAGATCAGCAGCTAGAGCAAATAGCAAAGGAGACATGGGGTCCCCCTGTCTGACTCCTCTCTTACAATGGAAGTGACTTCCTGGTACCCCATTTAGCAGAATTGATGAAGACCCAGAAGATAAGATAGTCATGATCCAGGATATCCACTTCTCATTGAAACCCTTGTATCTGAGTATTCTTAAAATAGTTTCATGTTCAATGGTATCAAAAGCTTTAGTGAAATCAAGCTTAAGGAGCACAATAGGTCTTTTTGAAGCCTGGCATTGGTGTATATACTCAAAACACCAAGCCAAACAGTTTTGGATAGATCTAGACTTCAAAAACCCATACTGATTCTTGTGCAAGCATGACAGAATAACTCCTTGCAACCTATTTGCTAACAGTTTTGTTAAAAACTTTAAGCATGTGTTAGTGAGAGAAATAGGCTTGTAGTCATTCAGAGTTTCAGAGCTTATTTTCTTAGGTATCAGAGTTATCAAGGAAGTGTTTATACATTCCAAGTTTGATGATCCATCATAAAACTCTTGCACTAACCTCATGAAATCCTCCTTAATTAAATCCCAGCATTTCTTTAAGAAGAGCCCAGTAAAACCATCAGGCCCAGGAGCTCTATCAGATGGCATTTGCTTGATAACCAGCTCAATTTCCTATTTTGAAAAAGGCCTAGTTAGATCATCCAGACCCTCAACTCTTGGAATAATGGAGGCCAGGTCAAACCCCATTTGTATACCATTTGAACAACCCATTCTATCTTTGAATTCTTGCAAAAAGAGTGCTGACATGGTAGCATGGTCAGATATGATATCATTATCCACAGTGATACTGGAAATGGTGTTGGATCTGAATCTTTCAGTTGCCATAGCATGAAAGAACTTTGTGTTATCTTCCCCAACTTTGATGTTCCTAATTGTGCATCGTTGCTTCCAGTAGATAAACTGTAATCTAAGAATCTCTTCCAAGTGTAATTTGACAATCCTTCTGAAGTTAGCTTCAGGTGTGTATAAAGGTCTAATCTCTTCAAGAGTATCCAAGTGGAGGACTACCTTGTTGCAATCTTGGATTAGCCTCTTGATTTTAGAAAGGTTGGTGTGCCAGACCTTGAGAGCATGTCTAAGATTCTTAAACTTTGCAGATAAGATAGCAGCAGAAGAATTCCTATGAACAGGTTGAGACCAAGCTTGACTAACACAGTCCATAAATCCAGGTAGATCAACCCAGTAGTTTTCAAAACGAAAAATCTTGGCCTTAGGGATCATAGTTTTAATAGAAACCACACAAGGAGTGTGATCAGAAGTTGATCTGGCTAGAGGCAGCACCAATGTGTTGGGGAAATGACAAGTCCAGCTGACAGTGGTAAAAAACCAGTCAATTTGCTCCAACAATGGTACAGCTTGCATATTAGACCAGGTAAATCTTCTTCCCTTTAAAGGAAGTTCAATAAGGCCAAGGTGTCCAATTACCTCATTGAATAAGAGCATATCATTAATATTGCCACCCGGCCTATTTCTGTTGTCCATGGACCTAAGAAAATTAAAATCCCCAAGCTAGTAATTTTGGATAAAACTCACTGAGGCCCATATAGATTCCTTCCCTTTACCAAAGATCAAGTCATTTCTCAAATGCCAGGCTCTCCAGAACATGAATATGGTTTGTTCACGCACAGGCGAGCTTAACTGATCCAACAAAATAAGTAACCAATCCGGCCCGAGCAGTTTAACATATCTTCAGCAGGTAAATTTCACACCTCTCGCAAACCCATACGAAGCGCACGTGCCTTGGGGCATCATACCAAAGCATGAAAAACACTTTCATCTTCCACACCACAGATTGAGCACATACCTAGTGTAGCTTGATGGTGTTTTACTCTGTTAACTTGTACAGCTAGGCTGTTAGATGCAGCTCTCCAAGCAAAGATTCTAATCTTCGGGGGGATGTTAGCCTTTCAAATAATATTCCATAGCCTCCTTTCCCCATTAACGGCTACACTGGAGTTCCCCACTACCATGTTCGAGTCCTTCAAATTGAGGGCCAACCTATACGCACTCTTCACCGAAAACACCCCACTTTTCTCATGGTGCCAGGCGATGAAATCACCCTCATTGAAATTAAGAATGCGTAACTTTAAAATTTCCTGAGTGTCATGAGGGAAAAACAGATGCCTGATTAAATTCTCATCGCATCTCCTTGAGCCACTCATGAAAAGATCAGCAACCCATTTGACCCTAGTTCTGGTTCTCTTAGCAGATATTTTTAGGCCAGAATCCCTTGGTAGCTAATTATCCCTCCATATATATATACTCGCACCATCAGCGACTCTCCATATGATACCCCTCTTCAACAACTCGAGTCCATGCATAATACCTTGCCACGTGAGCGAAGTCGCTTGAGGGAAGACGGTATCAATAAGATGCCCATGAGGGTAATATTTAGCTTTCATCACCTTTGCACACAAAGAGTCCAGAAAAACCAGTAATCGCCAAGCTTGTTTGGCCAAAGGTGCTTGATTAAAAATCCCGAGATCACGAAAACCCATACCCCCTTCACCTTTTGGCTTCGTCAATTTGTCCTAAGCCGCCCAATGAGTTCTTTTCCTATTTTCCTCATCACCCCACCAAAAATTCCTTATAATTTGGGATAGCTCATCACAAAGAGACACAGGAAATTTAAAAATACTCATGGCATAAACCATAATGGCCTGAATACCAGACTTAATCTGGATTTCCTTCGCCCCGCTAGAAGCATATTTTTCGACCCAGTCTGAACCCCTCTTAAGAGCTTTATCTTTTGTATATTGAAATTTGCCAGCCTTCATACGACCTTCTGGGACTGTATATTGAAATTTGCCAGCCTTCATACGACCTTCTGGGACCGGCAATCCAAGATATTTATCCTCAAACCCATCACATGTGATTTTCAGGATAACCAGAAGATACACCTGGATCTCAATAGGACACTTTTTGCCAAATAAGATGGAACACTTGCGAGGACTTAATAATTGGCATGTACCATCCTCATATGCCGCCAAAATATCCTTAATGGCTAGAGCTTGCTCCACAGATCCCTTAAAAATAGTAGACTATCATCGGCAAATAATAAATGAGACATACCTGGAGCATGTCTGTTCAGCCGGAAGTCTTGGATAACCCCTCTTGCCGATGCATCATTGAGTAATAGCGAAAGGGCCTCAGCCACAAAGAGGAATAAGTATGGCGACAATGGATCCCCTTGCCTTAGACCACGAGAAGGATGAAAAGATTCTAACAGCTGGCCATTAAAGCGCACAGAGAATTTCACAGAGGTAACACAAGTCATAATCCATTTAATCGAGATTGGATCAAACCCATATGCTCGAAGCATACATTCCAAAAAGTTCCAATCAACACGGTCATATGCTTTAGCTAGGTCCAGTTTGTATGCATAGTATTCACCACGAGAATCTTTCAATGTATTCAACGAGTGCATACTGATACGTCCAAAACGTATCTATAATTTCTGCTTGCTCCATGCCTCTTTTGTGTGATATTGCTATGATATTTATGCACTTCCATACACTTTTGATCATATTTGGACTAACCTATTAACTCAGTGCACCACAGTGCCAGTTCCTGTTTTCTGCTGTTTTTCTATTTCAGGTTTCCCCCATATTAAAAGTGCCCTAAAAATTCCGGGAAAAATACAGGAAAAATCAGCGTACCGGGAGCTTCAAGAAAAACCAAAGCAGGGCCAGAGGGGAGCCAGGGGCAGCCCAGGCGGCCCCACCCCTGGCCGCCCTAGGGGGGCGCCTGGGCCCCCCTCTCCGCTTCTGGTGACCCCCTTTGGCATATATACTCCTCGCGTCCCGAAATCCTCGAGGACAGAACCCTTTTTTACGATCTCGCCTCTGTTCCGCCGCCGCCGCACTTCCAAGATCGGGAGCACCAGGAGAACTCTTCCCGGCACCCTGCCGGAGGGGAGAATCACCACCGGGAGCTTCTCCACCACCATGGACGCTTCCCGGATGAGTCGTGAGTAGTCCTCCTTGGACCATGGGTCCATGACCAGTAGCTATGTGATGTTCTCCTCCCCTCTTTGTTCTTCATGGATTAGACCTCGTGAGCTGTCCTACATGATCGAGGCACATATGTAATCTTTATGCTGTTGCTCTGCTGAGTTTGTTGGGATCCGATGGATTATGAGATTATGTTCAGATTGTGTGTGAGTAATATATTTGATTCACCTCTTTTATATTTATGTTCTTGAGTAATTCTTGCATGTTCTCCGTTGCTATTTATTGCTTTGGCCGAGTAGTAGGTAGTAACTCCAAGAGGGAACGTTATGCTTGATTGTGGGTTCATGCCCCTTGATGACTAGTTTGAGTGACAGAAACATGAGTCTAGGGGATGTGATGTTGCCACAAGGGGGAAAACAACAGTGCTTGTACTTGCGGGTGCAAGGATTGTTTACTTTACGCAAAGTTCTTTTAATGCAGTTGTCTGTTGCTTTGAGTTTACACTATGGGTGGGACTCGCAACTTAATACCAGCAAGATGTTCTGGATAGATATCTCAAGGTGGATGATTAGTAGTAGATGCAGATGGATTTCGGTCTACTTGCCTTGGCGTACCGTCCATGCTTTTGAGCATCTACCTTTCTTTACAGCATAGTTAGCATTGGTTTGCGCACATAATCCTGTCAATTGCCCAGCTGTAATTTGTTTACCTCGCTTTGCTGTTTTATCGTCTTTTGGGAGAGAGACATCACTAGTGAACATCATGGGACCCCGGTTACCATCACTGATCACACCCGCTATTTACTTCCTGTTCTTATTTCCTAGTTGCAGTCATACCTATCACTATTATCTCTTGTGTTTGATCCTTTGTAAACGACAAGGCCGGAGGGATTGACAACCTCTCTGTACTCGTTGGGAGCAAAGTTATTTGTATCTGTGTGCAGGTCCTGTCAACCGCTAAGTATCTGGCGCCGTGAGCAGTTGACACCTACTTGTCGACCCTCGGAGTCTCACGGGATTCGATCCTTGGTATCCTTGCCAAGGGAAACTTGCCGTTACGCTACATCTCTAACCTTCCACTTGGGGTAACCAACGAGGGGCGAGAAGCCATCACATACATTCAAATGCGATAAGAGCATTATCCGAAATTAATCTTCCAGGGATAAAAGCACTTTGGGTAGGGGGGATCATACCATCCAGCAGAGGTCTCAATCTGTTGACAAGGCAATTGGAGATAATTTTGTAAATGACATTGCAAAGACTAATAGGTCGAAAATCTTTTATCGACTGGGGATTCTAAATTTTAGGAATAAGAACAATAGTTGTATCATTAATCCCCTCTAGCATAATTCCGGACTCAAAGAATTGCTGGACAGCCCGAACAATGTCCATCTTGAGTAAACCCCAGTTTCTTTGAAAAAAAACCCGGCTGGAAACCCATCTGGTCCCGGGGCCTTCATCGGCCCAATTTGAAAGAGAGCATCGCTAATTTCTTGTTCAGAAAAAGGTTTGCAGAGTTCTTGATTCATATTCTCATTCACCTTCGGTTTCACAAGCGAAATAATACGAGACGGATTTATCATAGTATCGCAGGAATAAAGATCCTTAAAAAACGAATTTGTGATACCTTTAATTTCCTCCAAATCTTTTGAGAGAGACCCATCGCTTCTTTTGATAGACGAAATATTGTTCTTCTTAGCTCTCCATGTGGCCTTTCTGTGAATTTTTTTAGTGTTTCTATGCCTCCATTTCATTTTGTCCAAACAAGATCTCTGCTTCCACATTATTTCTTCTTTAATCAGAAGCTCATCCATCTCTGCAAGGATTTTCTTCCTCTCCACACTTGCATTAAGATCATTTCTTTTGAATAACACATTTAATCTTCTGCGAGCAGATTCAAGATTTTTAGGCAAATATCCAATATGAGCCTTACTCCACCCATGAAGTGACTTCATCATCTTTTGTGTAAATTATTTGCCACATCTCCCAGATCATTAACGCGCGGACACTTATTCCAACATGATTCAATCCGATCTTTCAGAACTGCACCCTCTCTTTCCCAATATGCTTCGTATTTCAAATGTTTAAAAAAATCCAGAGCGAGGAACCCCCAACATTTCAATAAGAATAGGACAGTGATCCGACCTGGAAGTAATAATATGTGATACCTTACATTCAGGAAAAATCGAAGACCATTGTGGACACGCCACCGCTCGATCAAGTCGCACCTTCACATTTTTGTTGCCGACCTCCTTATTATTATAAGTCCAAGGGACTCCATGATAGCCCAAGTCAAATAAGTTGCACTCAGACAGAATTTCACGAAAATTAGCCATAAGTTTGGGAGACCGCTTGATCCGAGAAAAGTGCTCATTCTGCCACATTGCCTCATTAAAATCTCCAGCCATAAACCGCGGACCAGACCCAAGCGGTTTAATTCGCCTAAGAAACTCCCACATAACATACCTTTGATTCGCCTTTGGTTCCCCATACACGAAAGTGCTTCTCCACTTAGTGCCAGCATCATTGGAAATGTACATGTCAATAAAATGCTCTCCATATTTGTTCAACTCCAATTTATAAAGGTCATCCCAAAAGATCGCTAATCCACCTCCTTTTCCTGGAACAGAAACAGTAAACACATTTTTCATACAAAGACGATAACGCAAACTCTCAACATACTCTTTATTTTGCCTTGTTTCAGAAAGAAAGATAACGTTGGGTCGATGTGTCTTTGTGAGGCACACCAGCTCTTGGACTGTCCGAGGTTGACCCAAACCTCGGCAGTTCCAGCAGATCATTTTCATGGCTCCTGGCAGGCGGCATTCACCGCGCCCGTCAGTTGACTGGCAGCCCCATGGCCGGTAGCTTCCTTGGTATTATCTCCTACCTCTTTTCCATCCCCTACAGATTCTCTCCTCCTATCCTGGACCTCTTCCTCGCCCCCATCAACTTCCTTGGTTACATGAACAGTAGACCCATCTATGCCTACTACAGTTTCAACTCTCTCAACACGCACTCTTTTACATGACACACTCATATCCATATCACCCCTAGTCTCTAGACTTTCCGAACTAGTGCTATCATGTTGAGAATCATATCTTGGTCATCAGCGGCGCGCCTCTTGCTTCCCGTCGTGCTCTCTACCATGGCAGCAAAGGCCGCCTTGCCACTGGAGAGCTCGCTGCCACTGTTGGGCGGAGTGGGGACACCATATATCGCATGTTTGACACATGCAGATTGCACCATGTCCTTCTCGTCCTGCTCTTCACGATAAAGCCTCTTCCATCGCTGGATTCCCGTAGTGGCCTGAGCACGCCGCTGTACACCAACAGTAGCAGCACCCTTGCTAGCACCTTGAGGCGTAGCCGAAGGTCCATCCTCCAGCGGCAGCAGCTGGTCACCCGAAGCCCCAGTGCTAGCCCCGGCAGGCTGGAGTTGTGGCAGCAACGGTAGCGCAGCAACCACCGGCCCCTGGCTTTGCTGCTGCAAGGAACCAAACGCAGCATCTCGCTCCTGGGTATCCAGGTTCAGCGACTGTTGGAGGTAGGCAGCACCACCCGTGGCCTTCAAGTGCACCTCAGCAGCCGCTTGTGAGGACTCAGGAGCACTGATGTTGACGTACGTGGAGATGCATCCCATGTCCCATGCCCCTCATCTCATGCTCATGGACATCCATGGGGGAAGCTTCAGGCTTGCCACTAGGAGTCCTAAGCCCTTCCACAGCAAGCAGAGTAGGGGCACCATTGTTGGTGTTGTTGGTGCCCCCGCCCGACAGAATGTGCTGCACCTGCATGGCGGCCGCACCGGCAGCACCCGAATCTAACTCGCCCGTCGGTGCCGGGGCCTTTGTAGCCACAGCCGTCGAAACGGAGAGTTTCTTGACCGCCAAAGCCACCTTCGTGATCACACCGTCCGACACCGGCATCTCTCCGAAGTCGATGTGTCTCCGGAGAGATGCCCAGTACGGCGACGCCCTGATGTCGGTGGTGTATGTCGCCTTCCGCTGCTCCTTGGGTAAGCTACAGAATTTCTCCGTGGTGTGCCCCACCAAGCAACAGCAAAAACAAAAGTTTGGCAGCTTTTCATACTTGACATCAAAAAGCATCTCTTTGTTGCTACCTTTTATGGTTATGTCGATGTTCTTCCTCAATGGCTTCTGCACATGATGCTCAACCCGGACCCGGAGATGCTCGTCCATGATCTGGTGGCTGTGGTGCGACACTGCGAGGACGGTGCCGAGTTTCTTCCCTAGGCTCCGTCCCATGTCTTCAGTTTTGAGGATGATGGGCAACCCGTGAATTTGCACCCAGATATTAAAGGAATCTAGGCGCACATCCACAAGATTACTCACGCCGTCGAAGTCCTTGGTGAGCACCGCATCATTTTGATAGTGCCACGGCCCGGCATGGAGAACCCGCTGACGGCCCCCCTCCTCGGAGAACGTGATGACAAACCGGCCGTCGTTGCTCGTGACACGCTGCGGCACGACATTGCCACGCAGCCGCCACGCAAGCTGTTGACGACGGCGTTGTGATCCACCCGGTACGGCGATAGTACCCGTGCCACAATGAGCTTCCCTTTCGCCGCATGTGTGGCTGCCTCCATGTCGATGATGATAGGCACGTCCTCCTCGTCCGCCTGCAAGGCCACCTTCTTGTCATGCCGGTGAAGTGTCGGAGGAGATGCAGGAGTCGCCGAGAAGCCGATGGTGGCGCTGGGGGTAATGGACAGCGGCAGTCCAGTTGGACCCCCAACCATAGCGCCCCCTCCCTGAGCCAAAGGGGAGGACACAAGCGCCTCTGTTGCAGCGCCGCCACCTGCCACGCCGCGGCCAGCCTCATCCCCCTGCACCATCTGAAGATAGTTGACGAAAAACACCTAAAGAAAAGGAAACAGGGGAGCGGGCACAGAAAGCTGACAAAGAACGCCTCCTAATCCCTCCAAGTTATACTCCTCTTCTCCCACAAATTTCGCCCCCAAATCAATCGAATTATGAACCGAATTACTCTCTAGAAACAGCTTAATAATATGTGCTTGACCCAATTCCGAATTTGAAAACAAACGCACTTTCGTCCCCATAAGCATGGACGAGCCGACGAGGACACTTGCCATAGAGTTGCAGAGCTGCTACAATGTCATATATCCTCCTTCCCTTGCACGTGCTTGGGTCCACCTCTCTCTACCAATAAGATCACTCACGGCTTGCTTATGCATGTGATCTACAAGGTCGACAAGCGGCTGTCCGGATGGTTGGCTACCTTCCTTTCTTGGGGAGGGAGACACACTAATCAATTCTGTTCTTGCTACTATTCCAAATTACTGGAGTACATGTCATGCTTTCTTTGGCCAAAACAGTGTCTTGTTGCCTGGGATTATGTTCCTCTGCCAATAGCCAATGGAGGCTTGGGGACCTCGGGGCTCACAACTTTGCCATGATATGCAAACTAACATACAACATTCTGCAATCAAGTGGAGTACCATGTTATGACTGGTTTGCTTCGCAGTACTGCCAGCACAATATCCCCATGGATAAGCATAATTGGGACACTGTTACATGGAAATGTCTATCAACCGCTATCAAGACAGTGATAGATTCCACAAGGTGTGCATTGGGAGACCGATCCAGAATCTCTTTCTGGTATGACTGGTGGTTGGATTGTGGAAGACTGGAATTCTCTTTCTCGATACTCTTCTCATTTGCACAATCACAAATTTGTAGCTTCCCAGTTCAGTGATGGCCAATGGAATATCAAGCTTCATCAGAACCTGATTACAACAGCCACAAGGGAACTGGAGGCACTGCTCACGCTGCGAATTGGCATTCATCCGTCTCCCGCTAACACAGATCTCAGGAGCCCTGCTATGAAATCTGAAAAAGTAACTACTGCTTTCTTCCATGAGCTTCTCACCTTACGAGGAATCCACTGCCCATTTGCTCCAAAGATATGGGGTGGTCAAATACCTAAAAGATGATGGGTCTTCCTTTGGCTTGCACTACGAGGTAGATTAAATACGAGGGACAACATGCCGAGTGTCAAAGAGTATATTTTTTGTCGCAACTATAAAAAGAACATGTCCGTGTGCACTAGCACTCATGACATATTTTGATAGAAAAATGTCTATCCAGTGAGGCGTCAGAAATACGCTCCCAACACAAGTCGAACCCTGGGCGCTGGGTGTGCCATAGTGACCCTTGGCATTAGGCTACTGCCTAGTTTTCAATAAGTGCACTGGAAAGATGGTATTGAGGAGCACCGCAACAATAAGTGCATCGGACCCAGATGTTTGACGAACTAAGTCAATTTTTGCACTTATGTTAGAGAGGCTAGTCAACGGCAAGACCCCGGCCGAGCATTCTTTCCACAGCTCTCTCTATCCTACTGTCCAACCCTCTCACTCATCCAATTGCTCTTACTCCCTCCGTTCGGAATTACTTGTCGCAGAAATGGATGTATCTAGATGTATTTTAGTTCTAGATACATCCATTTCCGAGACAAGTAATTCCGAACGGAGGGAGTATTTCCCAGTTTATCTCTTTGCTCATGTGCTATCATGTTGCCATATAGTAGTAACCTGCCCCAAATCCTCACCTCCTCACAACCCTGCAACTCCTTTCATCTCATCCAAGATTGTCAGAATCGTGGTTATATTATACAATTCAACGACTTTATGAACCAAGCTGACCCCTTTGATTCTATAATTTTGCTTAGTAGAATCTACTTTCTACTATCCTAATAGTTATGATTCTGCGAATTTCGATCCCACAATTAGAACTCCGATCTAATTTAAAATCACAAATCTGGCTACTTTGATCTCATCTATCCATTATCATGATTCCATATCCTTTCCTACCTGTTCATACTATCTTTATCCTTCACACTCTGTAATCTTCGGCCTACTTATCATGTCCATGTGCTCCTCGGTGTTACAGAGCAAGCCATCCAGAATCAGGTGGTGGACATTGCAAGATCTTGCTCTGTACTAGGATAAGCAGTAACAATAACTGGCCTAAGCACATAGAGTAAATAGCCAACAATTACCACAATTGCATCCAATAGTGCTAAAAAACATCGTTTTCATAAAAGTTTGTTGAAAACACCATTTTGGGGTAACCACGTTGCCGAAAGCACTAACCCGTTGATTGACCTCGTTTTGACAGAAAAACTGACGTGCGGGACCCGCTGTGAGCGATGACATGGCAGAGGGAAGATGGACGCAGGAGACGGAGTTTCTCTCTTCCTCGGCCTTCCGAGACGTTTCGTCAAACACCTTCTGAGCGGGGCGAGGGGTGACGATACCACCGAGGAGGTATACGACGGAGCAACTGCTGCTCAACGCCGGCATCGGCTGCAAAGCCAACTCGGAGAGGAAGTACATAGAGAGGGAGGTGAGCTGGTCCACTGACGGTTGGGACCGCCGGCTTACTATTGCGAATGCTACCGCGAGATCCATGCCCATGCCGACGAGAGCTCAGGGGACGGACTTGAGCGCTCCTCGGCGGGGCTCTCGGAATCTGTCCCGCTAAATATGGCCTCGTGATTCGTTTTGTCAGCAGATGTGACCGGTGTTGCGTCAGGCAGGCAACGTGGGAAACAAAAGGAAAAGGAGAAATTCTCCTGGACAGTGGACCTGAACTGCGTGGCTGTTCGAGGCCGTCGCGAATGGACGTCAGAGCCATGTCTCAGTAGTCAGCGAATTTCCGATCCGTTAATCGATCCTGCTGACGATGTCATTTGCGGTGCAGTAAATGCAAAAATGGGTGGGTGGGTCGAGTTATCTCATTCCTCTGCCAGTTGCTGGTCTGGTCTAGATCCATCCCTTAGGGTTCCGGTGACCCGGCTCCGGCGGCCATGGAGTTCTTGATGCAGCCGGTCAATAGGTGCTAATCTTGCCCCTTGTGTCTAATTGGTCGGGCCTAGTTTGATTTCGGTTTCTAGTTCGTACAATATCTTACTTTTTCTGCCGTCGGTGTGTTCGTGCAGTAGAACGCTCATAGAGGAAGTGAATGACAGCGACATATGAATGGAGCCTCTTCGCTATCATGTTCTCTCGATGCCGACCGGGGAGTTGCCGACGGCGAGTGCATCGAGTGCAGATGCGCTCATCTGCACGGCGACTGCTGTGGCAACAGGCGAGGGTGCAGACCGGCCATAAGCTTGTGAACACTCTATAGAACAAGTTGATCCACAGGCACCAGGATGGACACGAAGGTATGGTTGCCTGCCACGGCTTGTAGATATTAGCTAAGTTGCTAGATTAGTAGAGTTGTTGAAACTGGATTTGGGATGCATGTTGTTTTTGTATGGACTGAATAAGTAGTCATGTTTGCCGTCAGTGAACCCCTTTAGTAAACTAGTTCAGATAAGTGAAAACAGAGTAGGCAGGGGCTGTATTAGAGTGTGGTCGCTTGAAGCCCATGGAATGAATGCACAATGGAGTGGTGAATAAAGATAGGATCTAGAAAAGATACATTTGCAAACTGTATGAATAAAAAAGGCAGGGATTCTGTTAGAGTAAATTGCTCTTATTTTAGCATCCGTGAATCTAATTGCAATTGCACATTTGTGGCACCTCAAAATTCAGGGTCCGGATTGGAGCTATTGTGCCAGGATGTGCCCACAACCCAGATAGGATGACAACATTAGAGAAATCGGTCCGCGTGTTTGCAGAGGCACCTGGTGAGAATGTCACTGTGCCAAAAATAGGGATCAACTTCGATACACTTAGAGAGGCCTATGATTTCTACAACTTGTATTCCTAGGAGAAAGGATTCGGAACTAGATATGGGAAGAGCAAACTAAATGTCAACAGGACAAAGTGCATTCAAGAGATAGTCTGCGGTTGTGCGGTACGGTTTCCTTTGCTCATTGCTGGTGACTTGCAGCTCAATTTTTTCTTAATAATTTTATGAAGTGTCTAATAATTAAGATTCTCGGATTAAAATTGTACCAGGGTAAACCAATTGTGGAGAATACTCGTTCCTGCCGATGTGAATGTCCTACCTTAGTGAGACTGCTACGGTCAAAGGATAATGGGTGGTAAGAGCACCAGGATGGGCACAACCACTCATTGTCTCCGACATATGGGCAGACATTACACTGGCCATCTCACAAACATATCGACATATACATCAGAGATTTGGTGAAGCAGCTGAGGGAAAATAATGTGAACATGTCGAAAGTGTACAACATCATAGGGAGCTTTTTTGGGAAGATGGAGAATGTACCGTTCACGAAACGAGCTTTGCGGAACTTGTGTGGGAAAATTGATCGTGACCAGGCAGAGGATGACGGGATGACGTTCGGAAGACAATGGAGGTATTTCAAGAGCTAGGTGCTAAGGATCAGCAATTCACATACCGAGTGCAAGCCGACAAAGATGGAAGGATTAGTACTCTAATGTGGGCAAATGGAAACAACGGGCTACAGTACACTTTCTTCAGAGACGTGGTGACATTTGATACGACTTACAGGACCAACCTGTATGTCATGCCGTTCGGGCTTTTCGTTAGAGTTAACAATCACTTTCAGAGCATTATACTAGCCGGCGTGTTGGTAAGGGATGAGAAGGTCGAAACCTTCGAATGGATTTTTTCAGAATTTGTTAGAATGATGGGTGGCAAGGTGCCACAGACTATTCTCACAGGTAAAAAATAGATTACGGGTATAATGTGATGACTTTGATATGAGTGTCTAACAGATTTAGTACGACTGTGTTTTGCAGACCAGAACCGTGCAATGAAGGTTTTCTATACGGAATGTGATGCCGAGCACAGCGCACCGGTGGTGCAAGTGGCATGTGCTCTAGTAGGGGCTTCGTCCTGTTGTGCTTTGATGTTTACATTTTGTTGTATGGAAGCAAAGTTCAATCTATATTGGAAGGTTTTTTCTTTCTTTGGAAGCAAATTATGATATCATTTAGAAGCACTGTTGATGGAAGCATACATCAATCAGAAGGTTGGACATTGAAAATATGTATATGCGACACTAGAAATAAATTTCAACTTCATTGGAAGCACATGCTCATTTTGTTTGAAGCAGATGTATTTGTTCATCACACATGTATGCTGCACCATCTTTGTAATTTTGTATCCAACATATCTCTATTTTGCTTCCTGCCCAAAAAATGAAGATTGGGTTGCACAATAAGCAAGCACACTGTAGGTTTCACAAAACATTTATGCTTCCTAGTAATAAAAAGTTCTGCTTCCGACACAGTTAAACAAAGTTTCGGTTAGACAGTAATCATGCTTCTAACAACATCGCACTATGGTCCTTATGCATCCAAATAAATCAAGTTTCTCCTACACACTAATCAGGTGTGCTTCCACCCTTACTGCCTGCTGCTGCAACTAATTACATGTTGTCTGCAACCCAATGTTTTAGTTTAGACATCCTAGTTTCAACCCATAATATGTGCATCTTTTTTTCTAGTTGAGTTTTTCTTTTTTCGAATTAAGTTCAGAGTGCATACATCTGGAACGAATTTTTGGAGTCTATTTATTTTGGAAGCATTTTTTTTTATGAAAGGAAACATTTTTTCTGAATAATATGTTTCCATGGCATGTGCTTCCATCAGGGAAAAATTTGTTTCAATGGAACGTTGGCGCTGCAAAAAAATCTAGAAACAATTAATTTTATTTATTTGTTTAATGGAAACAAATCCCTAATTAGTGGGAAGCGTTATTTTTCATATTTGTTTGTTGGAAGCAATCACTGACATAGCAAAACAATTAGCGTAATTCTGTGAAGCAGTTTGTTAGTAGAAGCATAGAATTAAGGAAGCGTGGAGAGATTAGTGGGAGGATGTGCAATATACTCCTACATGGGAAGTGATTACTACAAACACTTAAATAGGAAGAAAAAGTCCGCGCCTAACCATCAGATCCAACAGTCAGCAAGAGTAGCTGCCGCCGTTCGTGCAGAATCTCCTTCGAGACGGCTCATATTGTTGCCGACTTTCTGATCCGCGACCGGCCTGGGTAACGGCGTATCCATTATTGCTTCTGACTGCTGGGAAATTCCAGCTGGAATTAGCCAATCACGAGAGATGCGTCTGGTCCAGATACCGAGAGCACTGTAGCGCTTGATCACATTAGCACTTTTGCTACTATTCACTGTTTTTGTAGCTGCACTTTTGTTTTTAACTCAGAATACAACATAGGAGTAGTTTATTTAGTTCTGAAACTTCAAAAGTGCCATTATGCTAGACTATGTTTGTCGCCCAAAAGTTTCACATCTTTTTTGTCTTTTTACTACTGCCTCCATCCCATAATATAAGAGCGTTTTTTACACTACACGGACAGAGGGAGTATTTTTTTTAGTTTTCTTTTGCTTAATCTGGTGCACCTGGGCGCTAGACCCATGTCCATAAAATCCACACCGCAACATTTCAGCCTATTGTACAACATCTTTTTTTTTTTTTTTTTTTTTTTTGCGGGTGATATTGTACAACATCTTGGAAGAAGAAATTTCAATAAGGCCCACTTGCATTTTAGAACAATAAGGCCCACTTGCCTCGTGGGAGCACCACTTGACATTAGTCTTATAATTTTGATAACCAACAGTCAGATCAACAGGACAGTTGATGCACAAAGCATGAGAACTATATAATCTGCAGAAACTAGTATTCTTATAGTGTTATGGCCAGGTACAAAACCTGAATTTTCTTCACATGTTATTCAGATGATAGGTGCATTAGCATCTTCAGTTTCAGTTTTCTTCTTTCAGTTGAGTAAGCATAGGTGCATTATCATCACCATGTTCAGAATTATACGTGTTAATGAAAACGGACTGAAACTTATAGGCAGAGTGTCCGAGCGCATTAGGGTCGCCATGTTCAGAATTCGATCGTTGTCGGATCAGAAATTTATTTTCTGCTCCAATGGACTGAAACTTTCAGCAGAATAACAAAACTCAAGTGCTCAACTCACTGCAAGAACCACAACATCTGTGTCAACACCTAAGAGAAATGAAGTAGTGGCCATTGTCAAACACATTACAGACTAATGTCACCGCACCGTTGTTCAAACAGTTCCGGAATTTTTAAACCGTGATGCCAACGCAAATAGGTTTCCTACTGCCAGGGAGAACAAACCAAGTTCAGCTAGCAGGAAAACAAGAACTTCTGGGTTTTCCTGAACGCATATCTCAACAAAAGGACCTGGGTTCTAATGTCATCGTGTCCGAGGCGGCTGACACTTCTGAAGAGGTGAACACTGAACAGCAGTCCTAGGAGTCCTTGCTCTGGCATATCTCTACTCTGCATGGACATCCGGGTACCGCAGCTCCGCATGGGCTGAATTAGAAGAAAAATAGTTAAGCAGCTAGGCATCATGTACTGCAACAAGTTTAAATAAGAAGATGAAAAGGAAAGCTGCTGTACAAAACCTCAAAACAATGTAATGTGCTGTGGGATACAAGCTGAATTTTCTCCACGCTTTATTCGAAACAAATTACAGTAGGCTAAAAGATAGAAAACAATTAATATATTCTCTGTGAAGCTGAACTAAATCATCTGAATCAAAGCCAATAGTTCATTCAGCGTGGATTTTTGACATATGAAAAATTGAAAACTAGCATCTGTCCATAAATCAAACAGGTTTAGTGTGGATTTGATTCAGCAACATTTACTGATGTCTATGATCCTACATTAGTGCAGAATATTTCCAAGTCCTAACTCCTTACTGAAACAGATAAGCAAAAGTTCCAGTAAACTGTTTTCAGATTAGCAACAGGTTCGAACTGAAACCCGAGACTACTGCAAATATAAGTTTCGAACTGAAACCACAGAAGACGAGTAGGAAGTTGAGGGCCTCGATCTCACCAGGCGTCCCCGCGATGACGACGACGATGACGAGGGTCCGGCGGTTCCTCGGCAGGTCGACGAGGAGTGGGGTAAGCCGGTCAACACCTGTGCGGAGGCACATGACGAGGTCGGAGACGTCCATGTTGGCGCCCAGCCGCATAGCCAGCTGGTTTCTCAGGCGGAACACGGACCTCCCGAAGAAGAAGAACTCGCCGTGGTCGATGAGGGGCCCGTCGACGTCGTCGTTCGGCCACACGTACTGGATCAGCCGCATGGCCACGTTCAGCAACATGGCGGCGGAGAGGTGAAGCTGCAACAGAGTCGCAAAGAACTTGAGATCAAATGCGAATTTGAGATGCGGAGGCGCAAGAAGCCAAAGAAACTCAAATCTGGTAAGAACAGAGCCAAGAAATTAACACGATTTTGCAATCTTCCGACGCACATCCAATCCAAGAACCCAATTCGAATTCGTGCAAATTGGGGAGAAATCAAGAAGCGGACTCACCGGAGTCGGAGGTGGAAGGGGAGGCATGCCGTCCCTGGCGGGGATGGGCTCCACGACCCAGTGCATCATCGTGGTGACGTTTGCGATGTTGTTGTTGATGGCCTGGACGCTGACGCCGTTGTTCCAGCGGAGGTACCTCCCGTTGGCACGGAGGCAGCCACGGTTGATGTGGAGAAGCAGGACTTCGTCCCCAGATTCTGAAGGGATGGCAAACCAAACGATTGCAATCACCTCCGGATGGTCGTAGTTGCGCTGCTGGACGCGGAGCCCGCGGTGGGGGAACGGCGCCGGCGCGTCCGTGGCGGCAAGGTAGCCGCCGTAGGCGGCGCTGAGGAGGAGTAGGTACTGCGCGTTCTGGCCCTGGTGCAAGTGCACCGCCCACGCCGTGTTCATCGACGCCCGGTGGGGGTGGAGGGAGACGCCATGCCCGTCTCTGTCGGCGCTCAGGTACGTGCCGAGCTGGCGGCTGCGCAGCCGCACGTGGTGGCCGTGCTGGAACTGCTCCATCGGTCGCTTGCGGTGCAGAGAAGGTGGGCTCTGCGCGGTGGAGGCGGAGATTGGGTTCTTGGTTTCTTGGCGCTCCGGCGACGGGGAGAAGATGGGAAGCCAAAGCTGTTGGTTGAGACGGTTACCTTCGGGCGCCAAGCCGGAGTATTTCAAGGTAGGTTTTGCGGGCTTATGGGCCTAGAAAATCCATCCATCGGCCCGTACAAGTTAGATCCAGCACGCCTGTCGGCTATCACCCCTCAAAAAAAAAATTCAACTTGCTGTCAGCGCTAAAAAAAACAGAATCCACGTTCTGTCTCGAAAGGAAAAAAAATACTGTGTTTTTCTTTCTCGGGAAAGTATAAAGTATATCAAACATAATAAAATTACATCTTTTTTAGGGGATCTTTTATTTTTTTCGGAAACGAGCAGATCTATTGTAAAAATTCATCGAAAGTATAATGTATATCAAACATAATAAAATTACATCGACATTTGAAGACTACTGAACGACCCACTAGAACGAACCGTCGACGCGCCAATATTGTCGCTCTTCTATCGGAGCCGGCTTGACCTTGTCAATGACAGCCGAAAAGTCTCTATGCACGTGTCTTTAAGGATCGGCGCCCTAGTGATGCAGTCTTCGTCAATGAACTCTCGCATAGATCTCAAGCACCTGACGCCAAATCTCGTTATATGACGGGAAACCCCCACTAGTAGATAAAGGGTCATCAGAGAGAGAGAAGTAATATCGACCACCTCTCCTTCTCGGAGAGATTGGTCGAACAACAAGTTCTCGTATATCTTTCCGACACTACCGGGTACATATATACAATAATTATCTCTTACAAATATAATCTCCTATAGGATGGAAGCATGGTCCACATAGTATTCTCCGTCTGGCGCGATCACGTGTTCAAGGAAGAATGCCGCCAATTACTCTTGAATTGCTCGCAGACGATCTGGTGTTAGGAGTTCATCCCGCATCCGAAACATCTAATTTGAAGTAGGGGGTCAATACATGAAATGATGCTATAAATTTGTGAATATTATTAATTGCTTACGCACTTCAAATTGTGCTTCAGAGTAGCCCCGCTCACAGGTCGTGTGGCGAATGGACTCGCAAATGTAGTATCCACAGTAATCATTCCCGGGTTCCTGCCACAACCACTTTACACGAAATAGAGGTCAATCAAACTGATAAGCAAGAATGCCAAATTGGTATTGATGAAACTAGCGCTTGAATCAAGATATAGGAGATGCGCGCGCGGAACATGCTACTATATAGTACTTACTTTCGGGTATCTAAATTCTAGCTTCTTCGGCAGTCCCGGAGCTTTTTTGGTGAATTTTGTCCAAACCCTGCCAGACAAAGAAAACAATTAGTTGATATCAGAAATGAAGTTGCTGATATGCATGGTGGATAATATTGATCGATTTAACTTACCTGTCGAGCATTTGAGTCATGTCCGCATACTCCTCGGGATCTTTACGTTTAGAGTCCAAGACATTTACTACTCCCTTCTCAAGCTTAATCTCTAAGAGAATATAGTGGAAGCTGCGCACGCATGCATGAACTCATCAATTACATTACTATAACCTTGACTGATATATAAGGGGAACCAAATATGCACAAGACAGTAACACTCACTTGAAGTTGTAAGGAAAGAGTATTATATCTTTGTTTTCATTTACCACCAACGATCGTAGCAAGTTGGTCTCGGTATCTGAGGGACGCAATTTAACCTTGGTTGCATCTATGAGGTATGTGTTAATGAACCCAATATCACCTACTTGTCTTTTCTTCAATTCGATGATCTTCAATCTGCATAATATAGTGAGGATAATTATAAATACATGCAATGAAGATCAGCTATATAGAGAGACTTAATGACAGAAGTAGTACTACTTACAGACAGTAGCAGGTGACCGTTGTTTTATCGAGGGCCAATTGATTGAAAAACTGATAGAACTCCTCAAATGGAACAGGGAACAATTCAATTCCAACGAGGTCATGCTCTGGTTTAACTCTCAAATACAACCTATCCCTCCCCCCAGACTCTCTGGAGATTTTCAAGTACCAATCATGCAATCTTCGCATATTCGTTGATAGAGATCTTTCATTTTTGACGAGAGGCTTTTTGTACTCGTATCTTTCTATCTGCACGTCCAAGAAATCATATTGTACATAGTCGGACACGTAATCTGCAAGATTGGTATAACCGGGCACCATCCTC
The DNA here is from genome assembly GCA_902687465.1 of Secale cereale. Classification (NCBI taxonomy): domain Eukaryota; kingdom Viridiplantae; phylum Streptophyta; class Magnoliopsida; order Poales; family Poaceae; genus Secale; species Secale cereale. The sequence goes on along the minus strand of LR738712.1, from coordinate 713,246,039 downwards.
GGATCATTAGCGACCATGTCGCTAGACACCTTGAGCGGGGGGCACGATTGGTCCGCTTGTTCGCCGAGCTGGGCAATTTGTTTCCCAGCTCGTCCTTCTGCTAACCTTTGATCACTTTTAGTACTTCCCGACCGCTTCGCTTCTTGAAATGACTTTCGAATCATGCGGTCATAGTTGCCCTTCGGCTTACTTTTCGCTGGTTGCTTCAGGGCAGCAAGAGTGCGCTTTGCTTTCACCGCATCTATCTTCTCCTCCGGAGGTGGATGTCTCTGTGCTTTCAACCCTTTAAGCCAGTCCTTCACTTCGCCTTGAGCTATCTTCGTGTTTTCCTCGTCGGACCTCTCATATGGTAACTTCTCTAGAGGCGTGAGAGAAGGACCGAATCTGGATCGCCTCGCGCCTCTGGCTGTACTGCTAGACGTCGCCAGACCAGACGAAGCGGCTGTCTTTTTTCCTTGCTTACTGATACGTCCAAAACGTATCTATAATTTCTGCTTGCTCCATGCCTCTTTTGGGTGATATTGATATGATATATATACACTTCCATACACTTTTGATCATATCTGGACTAACCTATTAACTCAGCGCACCCCAGTGCCAGTTTTTGTTTTCTGCTGTTTTTGTATTTCAGGTTTTCCCATTACGAGAACTGCCAGAAAAATCCCGGAGAAATTATATAAAAAATCAGCGTTCCAGAAGCTTCCCGGCACCCGAAGTACATCCGGAGGGGGCCACCAGGGCTCCAGGCGCCCTGGTGGCGCGGCCCCCCTCCTGGCCGCGCCGGG
>LR738712.1:713231538-713245230 GCA_902687465.1 Secale cereale | reverse complement strand
GGGGGGGGGGGGCGCCTGGGCCCCCCAGGCCTCCGCTGATGCCCCCTTTGGCATATATTTATATCGTGTCCCGAAATCCTCGAGACGGGAACCCTTTTTCGCGATCTCATCTCTGTTCCGCCGCCGCCGCGCTTCCAAGATCGGGAGCACCAGGAGAACTCTTCCCGGCACCCTGCCGGAGAGGAGGATCACCACCGGGAGCTTCTCCACCACCATGGACGCCTCCCGGATGAGTTGTGAGTAGTCTCCCTTGGACCATGGGTCCATGACCAGTAGCTATGTGATTTTCTCCTCCCGTTCTTGTGCTTCATTAATTAGTCCTCGTGAGCTGCCCTACATGATCGAGGCACATATGTAATCCTTATGCTGTTGCTATGATGAGTTTGCTGGGATCCGATGGATTGTGAGATTATGTTCAGATTGTGTTTGAGTAATATATTTGATTCATCTCTTTTATATTTATGTTCGTAAGTAATTCTTGCATGTTCTCCGTTGTTATTTATTGCTTTGGCCAAGTAGTAGGTAGTGACTCCAAGAGGGAACGTTATGCTTGATTGTGGGTTCATGCCCCTCGATGACTAGCTTGAGTGACAGAAACATGAGTCTAGGGGATGTGTTGTTGCCACAAGGGGGAAAACAATGGTGCTTGTGCCCGCGGGTGCAAGGATTGTTTACTTTACGCAAAGTTCTTTTAATGCAGTTGTCTGTTGCTTTGAGTTTACACTATGGGTGGGACTCGCAACTTAATACCAGCGAGATGTTCTGGATAGATATCTCAAGGTGGATGATTAGTAGTAGATGCAGATGGATTTTGGTCTACTTGCCTTGGCGTACCGCCCATGCTTTGAACCTCTACCTTTCTTGCAACGTAGTTAGCATTGGTTTGCGCACATGGTCCTGTCAATTGCCCAGCTGTAATTCGTTTACCTCACATAGTTGTTTTATCGTCTTTTGGGAGAGAGACATCACTAGTGAACATCATGGGACCCCGGTCCATATTACCATCACTGATCACATCCGCTATTTACTTTCCGCTTTTACTTACTATTGCAGCAATACCAATCACTATTATCACTTGCGTTTGATCCTTTGTAAACGACAAGGCCGGAGAGATTGACAACCTCTCTGTACTCGTTGGGAGCAAAGTTATTTTTATCTGTGTGCAGGTCCACGTTGATTGCTAATATCTGGCGCCGTTAGCAGTTGACACCTTCTTGTTGAAACTGGGAGTCTCAGGGAAATCGATCCTTGGTATCTTTGCCAAGGGAAAACTTCCGCTACACTGCATCTCAAACCTTCCACTTGGGGTAACCAACGAGGGGCGAGAAGCCATCAAGCAAAGTTTTCTGGCGCCGTTGCCGGGGACTCCACTCTTCAGGATAGGGGATTTGCACGCTATCTTTTACCTTTGCTTTTTAGTCTTGTTAGTTTACCTTTCAGTTTTTTTTTGCTTTAGTATCTTTTATCGAAAATCACAAAAATAGTTATCTTGCTTGCTTGCTACTATGGGTTCCACCGAGAACACCAAGTTGTGTGACTTCACTAGTCACAACAACGATGACTTTATCTGCACACCTATCACTACACCTGCCACTTCAGCACCTTCGTATGAAATTAAACCTGCTTTACTGAACCTAGTTATGAAAGATCAATTCTCCGGTGCTGGAGATGATGCTGCTTTACACCTGAACAACTTTGTTGAACTTTGTGATATGCAAAAGTACCAAGAAATAGATGGTAATACTGTTAAGCTCAAGCTTTTTCCTTTCTCCTTGAGAGGAGGAGCTAAAATTTGGTTTCAATCTTTGCCTAGAAATAGCATAGATTCATGGGACAAGTGCAAAGATGCTTTTATTGGAAAATACTATCCACCTGCTAAAATTATCCAACTAAGGAGTAACATAATGAATTTTAAACAATTGGATAATGAACACATTGCCAGAGCTTGGGAACATATGAAATCTCTTATCAAGAACTGCCCTACTCATGGTTTGACTACTTGGATGGTTATCCAAACTTTTTATGCAGGCTTAAACTTTACCTCGCGGAACTTGTTAGATTCGGCCGCGGGAGGAACCTTTATGTCAACTACACTTGGTGCTGCCACGAAGCTTCTCGATGAGATGATGACCAACTATTCCCAATGGCACACCGAACGCGTTCCAACAGGTAGGAAGGTAAACTCTGTCGAGGAGATTTCCTCCCTAAATGAAAAAGTTGACTTGATCATGTCTCTACTTTCGAAGCAATCTTCTATTGATCCTCGTGATATTCCTTTAAATTCTTTGATTGCTCAAGAACAAGTAGATGTGAACTTTATCTCTTGAAACAATTTTAACAACAATGCTTATAGGAGTAATTTTGGTAGCAATGCTAGACCGTTCCCCTCTAATTCTTATGGGAACAACAATGCTTATCCTAGCACCAAGAACTCCACTACTGAACTAGAGATCATGCTTAAAGATTTCATCACTACCCAAAAAGCCTTTAATAAGAGTGTTGGAGAAAAACTAAACAAACTAGATGATCTCTCTTCGAAGGTAGAAAATTTAGCCAATGAGGTAGAATTGCTTAAAATTAGAACTTCTCCTCTTGAGGAGAGGAAGGTCACTCCTATGAATGCTATTCAATTGCAAATTAATGAAAACATTAGGATGATGGCTAAACTTAAAGAGAGATGGGCTAGAGAAAGGGAGGAAGAAGATAGAATTAAGAGCCTTCCTACCCACCACACTGTTGCTACTATCCAAGTTGTTGAGGATATCCAAACTCTTAGCACCCAATGCACTCCTGGTCCCATTGGACCTATTAATGGTGATGCTATGACTATAGAAACTACCAAACAAGTGAACCTAAAGGACACCACTACCACCTTACTTGATAGTAGTGACCTTGATTTTGATAATTGCACTCTTACCGAAGTTATTGATTTCCTTCACAAGATGTCTAGAGATCCCCGCACTAGCACGATTAACCATGCCTTCACAGAGCATATCACTAATGCTCTTATCAAAGCTAGGGAGGAGAAACTTAGAGTAGAAGCCTCCATACCTAGAAAGCTAGAAGATGGTTGGGATCCTATGATTAAAATTAAGTTGAATAACTTCTCTTGCTATGCTTTATGTGATGTTGGTGCTAGTACCTCTGTTATGCCCAAAAGAATATATGATATGCTTAAATTGAAACCTCTTGATTCTTGTTCTTTTGGTGTTCGTCTCGTTGATTCTTCCATAAAGAAACCTTTGGGGAGGATCGACGATGTTCTTATCATTGTCAATGACAACTATGTTCCCGTTGATTTTACTATTATGGACATTGAATGTGAACCTTCTTGTCCAATTATTTTGGGACGTCCTTTTCTTCGCACCGTTGGTGCTATCATTGACATGAAAGAGGGGAATATAAAATTCCAATTTCCTCTCAAGAAAGGGATGGAACACTTCCCTCGAAAGAAGATTAAGTTACCTTTTGAGTCCGTTATACGGGCTATCTATTCTTTTACTCTTGATAAGACTTGATCTCTATGCATTATGCCTAGCTTTAAGGCATAAAAGAAAGCGCTTTTGGGAGGCAGCCCACATGAATAAAATTTTATTTTGCTTTTGTTGTGTCTTGATGTTGTTACTACAGTAGCATCATCATTGTATCTTTGCTTTTTAACTTTGTGCCAAGTGTAGCCTCTGATTGCAAGAAAGTTCAGAAGTTGTGACGTGCTGTCCAGGAAACAGATTCTGTCCTTGGATAGAAAAAATCTTATAAAATCACCAGATCATCTTTTTGGTCTGAATTTTTTCTACAGCGTGCTTTATATAATTGTCTTTCGTGCGTCTGTTTTGAGTTTTTTGATTAGAGTTGCAGAAGTGCCCCGAAAAAATCATTTACTACCTGCTGTTGTGTTTTTCACAGATTCTGTCCTGTTTTGCCTTTCCTTCATTTTGCAAACCTAGAGCTTGCTTTTTCTTTGCAAAAACCTTTTGGCAATCTTGAGAAACAGTAGACCTTCAAGAATATCCTTATTTCCAGCAAGGAACAATTATTTTATTAAGGGTACTAACCTCGCTAATCAGATTATGATGAGTTATGTATGAAGGGAGTTTTCAAGTGTGCGAGGGAAGATGATAAAAAGATCCAGGAGTGTCAAACGCTCAAGCTTGGGGATGCCCCCATGCACCCCCAAGAAATATTCAAGGAGACTCAAGCGTCTAAGCTTGGGGATGCCCCCGTGCATCCCCTTCTCCATCAACATTATCAGTTCGTCTTTCGTTCCACTATATTTTTATCACTTCATGTGTTATGTGCTATGCTTGGAGCGTCTTGCTTTTAGTTCCCTTTTTAGTTTTCTTTAGCTTTTCATAACGAGTCGGAACTCAGCTTTCTTTATGTGGGAGAGAAACACGCTCCACTTCTACCTAGAACATAACATAGAATTTTCATGTCTATCTTTGTTGTGTGTGTTCTTTGTCTTTCAATAGCTACTATCATGCTTAGCTCTTAGTTTTCATGCTTATCTTTTTAAAGAGCTTTTGTTTAGTTGGTTGCTTGAACTCTCTTTAGTTATCATGCTTATCTTATTAAGAGAGTTTGCTTCCGTTGCATTGGTTGGTATGTCTATGATAAAGATGCTACGTGCATAATGGTGCTTAGTAGTTCATGTTTTCTTATGGTTAGTGTCAAATAGCTGGGGGGTTCCCAATGTGTTATTGGAGTACCAACATGATTTGTTTGCCTATGATGTGGTATGGTTTAGTAATATCTTCCTTCAAGAATTTATTTTGATTGACTTGGCGTATGCTCACGCATATTTTAGACTGTAAAGAAAGTCTGTCAAGCCTTGATGATCTTTTGTTTCTGAGTAGCAATATAACTTCCATGCCTGATTCAATGTTGCTTTGTCGCTCAGCATGATTATGACCGTCATTGCTCTTTTAGTTGGTCGCTCCCAGTCTTTTGCTAACCTCCACCTGTACTAAGCGGACTGACTGCTTGTGCATCCAAATTCCTTTAAACCAGTTATGCCATATGAGTCCACCATACCTTCCTACATGGTATTTACCTGCCATTCCTAACGGAGACTTGCATGTACCATCTCGAAATTATTCAAAGAAAAGCATTCCTATTTTGTGCCTCTGTTTTAAGTTCATGAGGAAGTAGTAGTTAATTCATGATCTTTTTAAGTTGGACAAGCTTCACCCCGGGATTGCATGTATAATGTGCAAACCCATAATACGAGAAGGAACTGGCATTGAGTGCGCCCGGCTCAAAAATAATATAACAAACAAACCCTCCTTCACGCTTTGTTCATGAGAAATCAGAAAACTTTGGCAGTGATAAACAAAGGGGATTAAGAGGATGTGATCGTCCTCATTCGGGAGCCGTTCCTCGAAACTTGTCCATCTCAAGAAGTGATTGAGTTGTGTGCTAGCATTCGTTGACGGAACATGCATAATCTAAAAAAAAATATTAGCTCTGTTTTTAAAACCAAGAGCTCTGGTACATGCTTTGTCTTTGTTTCCGACTACGGGTTTTCAACCTTGCCAACAAAAGCCACGGTTCGAGAGTCTCCACCTTCTTTTAAAAGCACCAACTACTGAGAGCATGATTGTCATTCTGAGTGTAATGTGCATTGTCCCAAAGTAGCATTGTCTTTTGCATGATTGTGATATCGTTTATTCTGAAATCATTGTATCTAGTCATCACTTAAACCTTGGAGGTGCCCCTGCATTTATGTTTTGCTTCACTAAAGGGGGCAAGCGAGATATCACTTTATCATATTTGCACACCATGCTCATTACAAATCTATTTGATGTTTCAGTATCATATTGTAAAACTTTCAGTTATTTGTGATTTTCCCATGAGGCAACTTAATTACTATAGATTCATTGTCTCAGTAAGCTTTTGTCATATGACTATGAAAAGTCCTATATGGTTAATAGCATGTCACCACATAAATTATTCTTGTTATCATTTACCTACTCGAGGACGAGCAGGAATTAAGCTTGGGGATGTTGATACGTCCAAAACGTATCTATAATTTCTGCTTGCTCCATGCCTCTTTTGGGTGATATTGCTATGATATTTATACACTTCCATACACTTTTGATCATATTTGGACTAACCTATTAACTCAGTGCACCCCAGTGCCAGTTTCTGTTTTCTGCTGTTTTTGTATTTCAGGTTTTCCCATTACGAGAACTGCCAGAAAAATCCCGGAAAAATTATATAAAAAATCAGCGTTCCAGAAGCTTCCCGGCACCCGAAGTACAGCCGGAGGGGGGCCACCATGGCTCCAGGCACCCTGGTGGCGCGGCCCCCCTCCTGGCCGCGCCGGGGGGGCGCCTGGGCCCCCCAGGCCTCCGCTGATGCCCCCCTTTGGCATATATTTATATCGTGTCCCGAAACCCTCGAGACGGGAACCCTTTTCGCGATCTCATCTCTGTTTCGCGGCTGCCGGGCTTCCAAGATCGGGAGCACCAGGAGAACTCTTCCCGGCACCCTGCCGGAGGGGAGGATCACCACCGGGAGCTTCTCCACCACCATGGACGCCTCCCGGATGAGTTGTGAGTAGTCTCCCTTGGACCATGGGTCCATGACCAGTAGCTATGTGATGTTCTCCTCCCGTTCTTGTGCTTCACTAATCAGTCCTCGTGAGCTGCCCTACATGATCGAGGCACATATGTAATCCTTATGCTGTTGCTATGATGAGTTTGCTGGGATCCGATGGATTGTGAGATTATGTTCAGATTGTGTTTGAGTAATATATTTGATTCACCTCTTTTATATTTATGTTCGTAAGTAATTCTTGCATGTTCTCCGTTGTTATTTATTGCTTTGGCCAAGTAGTAGGTAGTGACTCCAAGAGGGAACGTTATGCTTGATTGTGGGTTCATGCCCCTCGATGACTAGCTTGAGTGACAGAAACATGAGTCTAGGGGATGTGCTGTTGCCACAAGGGGGAAAACAACGGTGCTTGTGCCCGCGGGTGCAAGGATTGTTTACTTTACGCAAAGTTCTTTTAATGCAGTTGTCTGTTGCTTTGAGTTTACACTATGGGTGGGACTCGCAACTTAATACCAGGGAGATGTTCTGGATAGATATCTCAAGGTGGATGATTAGTAGTAGATGCAGATGGATTTCGGTCTACTTGCCTTGGCGTACCGCCCATGCTTTGAACCTCTACCTTTCTTGCAACGTAGTTAGCATTGGTTTGCGCACATGGTCCTGTCAATTGCCCATCTATAATTCGTTTACCTCACATAGCTGTTTTATCGTCTTTTGGGAGAGAGACATCACTAGTGAACATCATGGGACCCCGGTCCATATTACCATCACTGATCACATCCGCTATTTACTTTCCGCTTTTACTTACTATTGCAGCAATACTTATCACTATTATCACTTGCGTTTGATCCTTTGTAAACAACAAGGCCGGAGGGATTGACAACCTCTCTGTACTCGTTGGGAGCAAAGTTATTTGTATCTGTGTGCAGGTCCACGTTGATTGCTAATATCTGGCGCCATCAGCAGTCGACACCTTCTTGTTGAAACTGGGAGTCTCAGGGAAATCGATCCTTGGTATCTTTGCCAAGGGAAAACTTCCGCTACACTGCATCTCATACCTTCCACTTGGGGTAACCAACGAGGGGCGAGAAGCCATCACTTACGCGCCGGAGCAGGAGCAGCCGGAGCGGCGGCAGGCCTCTTCCGCCCTTGCTGACTAGGCGGAGAAGGAGGAGCAGGCTGGCTGCTCGGGCGCGCCGGCGGCGAAGGAGGCGGAGTGCCGCCACGCGCCGGCGGCGAAGGAGCTGGAGTGCCGCCACGCGCCGGAGAAGGAGCCGGATTTCCCTGATCGTCACTCGCCGGAGGAGGAGGCGGTGGAGGAGGCGGAGTGCTCTAACTCGCCGGAGGAGGAGGAGGAGGAGGCGGAGGCGTCCAGTTGAGAATGTTGATGAGGTCCTTCCGCCATAGGCATGGAGTCTTCAGTGAAGAACCCAGCCGAGTCTCCCCTTCACCGGTAGGATGGTAAAGCTGGAGCTCCTCAAATCCCTCCGTAATTTCGTCCACCATCTGATAACCCTCAACCGTAAGGGATCGAGATAGTCTTCGCGGGTAAGAATAACCCAATTTATTGATTCGACACACGGGGAGCCAAAGAGTATTTATAAGCTTTGATAGTTGAGTTGTCAATTCAACCGCACCTGAAATATACTTACTTGCAACAAAAGATAAGTGGTAACAGTGATATGATAGTGATGGTAGTGATAGTAAAAGTAACATCAAAAAGTAAATAGCAACAGTAGATAGCAAAGTAAATAGCAAAAGTAGCGACTAGTAACAAGCAAGGTTTAAAACACTGTAGGCTAGGGAGATGGATGGTTGGGCGCTGCATGGATGAGATAGATTCTAACTTGGGGCACGACACACGGAAAAGTAATGATCATCTAGACAAATATCAAACATTAGGCATGTATCCCACAGGTAGTTGTACGTGCTTGCAATAAGAACTTGCACAACATCTTTTGTCCTACCATCCCGCTACGAACGGGGCCAAAAGGAACTTATGGATATTAAGGTGCTCCTGTCAAAGAGCACCGGAACAAAGCAATGAACTCAATGGATACATGTAATCCTCAAACTACGGACCATCCCCTTTGGTGTCCCAAGCTGTCACTTTTGGGATCGCCGGTTCCGAACCGTAACAGGTGCAAACAACTCATAGATATGATCACGAACACAAATATATTCATACAAACACATATGGTTCAGATCTGAAATCATGGCACTCGGGCCCTAAGTGTCAAGCATTAAGAATAACAAGTTGAAGCAAAGATGATAAACACCATAGTAGATGATAGGCAACATGCCCCCAACGATCTGATAAACTATTACATGATCTAACTCATCCAATCCCTACCATCCCCTTCGCCTACAGCAGGGGAATTACTCACACATGAAAGGGGAAGTCATGGAGGGATGATGGAGTGGTGATGATGATGACGATGGCGACGATCTCCCCTCTCCGGAGGCCAAATCAGCCTCCAGATTAGCCCTCCCGAGGAAGAACAGAGGGTGGCGGCGGCTCCGCGACGGAAAACTATGAAAGAACTTCTGATCTGGGGTTTCTGTGTCGGGAGTAAAAATACGAGGCGAAGTAGGGCACCAGGGGGTGTGGGCCCCACCCAGGCGACCCCCGGCGCGGCCCAGGGGGGGGGGGGCGCCCACAGGGCGCCTGGGCACCCCCTGGCCCCCCTCCGGCCCCACTTCTGGCTCCTGGTTCCTTCGGGTGCGTGGATTTTCTGTGATTTTTCGTGGATTTTTCTGAGATACTTAAAAATCCGTTTTCCTGCACACAAATAAACCATACAGGCCGCTCTGCTGAAAACAACGTCAGTCCGGGTTAGTTTAGTCCAAATCATGCAAGAATGAGGCCAAAACAATATCAAAAGTGTTTGGAAAAGTAGATACGTTTGAGACGTATCAACTCCCCCAAGCTTAGCATATTGCTTGTCCTCAAGCAATTCAGTTCAACGAACTGGACGCGACAAAGAAAACTTTGACAAACTCTTTTGCTTCATTAGATGTATATAAGCATGTACTACGAAAAGAGTTTAGCAAGTATTGAAACAGTACTTATGAGGACAATGCAAGAAGCAATCCTTCTTTCAAGTGACCAGTCACAAATACTTAAAAGTAAATAATATATTACTGAAAATCAAGACAAGATTACATTGCACATAGCATGGGCATACTAGGGTGGTATCTCGCTAGCCTCCATGAGTGAAGCAAAACATAAATGCAGAAACTCCTCCAGAGTTTTAAAGGAGACTAGAACTAAGAATTTCAGAATAAATCATATCACAAGTATGCAGAAGACAATGTAATACTTTGGGACAATGCACATTACACTAAGAATGACAATTATGCTCTCCTAGTTGGTGCTTTGAAGAAAGAAGGTGAGACTCTCGAACCGTGGCTTTTATTGGCAAAGTTGAAAACCCGTGATCGGAAACAAAAACTAAACATGTACCAGAGCTCTTGGTTTTAAAAACAGAAGTAAACACGTTTTGAGAAGTGCATATTTCGTCAACGAATGCTAGCAGATAACTCAATCACTTTTTGAGTGGACAAGTCTCGAGGAACGGCTCCCGCATGAGGACGATCACATCCTCTTAATCTCCTTTGTTTATCACTGCCAAAGTTTTCTGATTTCTCATGAACAAAGCGTGAAGGAGGGTTTGTTTGTTATATTATCTTTTTGAGCCGGGCGCACTCAATGCCAGTTCCTTTTCGTATTAGGGGTTTGCACATTATACATGCAATCCAGGGGTGAAACTTGTCCAACTTAAAAAGATCATGAATTAACTACTACTTCCTCATGAGCTAAAACATAGGCACAAAAGAGAAATGCTTTTGATTAGTTTCGAGATGGTACACGAAAGTCTTCGTTAGGAATGGCAGGTAAATACCATGTATAGGAAGGTATAGTGGACTCATATGGCATAACTGGTTTTAAGGATTTTGGATGCACAAGCAGTCAGTCCGCTTAGTACAGGTGGAGGTTTAGCAAAAGACTGGGAAGCGACCAACTAGAGAGCAATAACGGTCATAATCATGCAGAGCGACAAAGCAACATTGAATCGGGCATGAAAGTGATATAACTATTCTAAAACTCAAAGATCATCAAGGCAGAGTAGACTTTTTAGTCTTAAACATGTGTAAGCATGTGTCAAGTCAATCCAAAAATTCTCTAAAGGGAAATACCACCTTAGTATACCAGACTATGAACAGTGCAATGCATGTAGATCATTTCAATAACACATTATATACTCTAGTTATTCGAGACTAGCCACAAGGAAAGCATGAACCACTGGAAGAGCATTGTAAACATAGCACTATGTCGCTACAAGCTGGTCTCTAGATCATAAGTACATGCATATGTACAAGAGTAGAAACAAAAAGAGTTCATACCGGTCTTCCTTGTTGCTTCCCTTCAGTCGATCTTCGTCATTACTGCTTGTCACTTGCACGATCGAACGTAGGAAATATAATCAAATGCCATCACGGACTCGAGCTGATCTCTGAAGACAAAGCAAACTAAGGAGAAAAGGAAATCTTTTTGGATTTTTTTCAAAGGTTGAATAATAGCAAAAGAAAGAGAAAATCTTTTTGTTGTTTTTGCAAAGAGAGAAATAAAGAAGAACGGGCAAAAACTTCGAAAAGATCAAAGCGAATAAAACGGTTAATACAATGGAAAAGTGAGAGGGGCACGTAATCCCCCAAGCTTAGGCTTTTGGCCTAAGTTGGTAGCAGCTACTGCCCCCAGGAGCGTCCTGCTACGGGGGTATGGTGGTGAGTCCAAGGGTCGTAGAAGGATGCTGGCACGTACACCAAACTCCTCGGAGTCTCCCACGAGGAAGGTTCCGAACGCCAAACAGAGGAAGACCCTTCACCAAACTCGGTGGCGGTCTCTTCCTGAAAATGTGGTATCTCACCGTGCCCCTCCTCGTCGGGCACAACCCCCTCCATGGGGTTATGAAACTGATGCTGGACCATGAACTCATCGAACTGAACAACATCAAAGGACCATCCGTTCCTGTGAGAAAAATCAAACAAAAGAGGTGCAGGTAGACGGATCTCGCGTTCCGCGGCAATTCCGAAACGCAAGATATAAATAAGATTATCAAGCTCAGAACCCATGGTAACAAACTTATGCCTTTTCATAGCAGCAAGATCAAAGCTTAAATAAGTAAAAGGAGTATCATCAGGGTGTGGGGTGCCTCCAAGATGTTCTAAGATAAGTGTGGCATAAACGCCACCATATAAGTCCCCCTTGTTACCGTTCATAGCAAGGCGTCGAGCAATTAAGGCACCCAGATTATAATCAGACCTCCCTGAGAGGGCTGCTGCTAGGATAGCAATATCCGGAGCAGAAATGCTGCTCGTGTTGTCACGAGCTAACACCCCTCTAGCAATATAGTATGCAAAATACCTGAGGTGAGGAAATAAGATGCTGGAGATCTTTGACCGATGAATATCCCTCGTACCCATGCTGCAGAGAGAGTTTATGACGGTTTTCAGCTCGGAGGGCTGAGTGGCCATCCTAGCCGTCCTCCCAACATTCGGCACACCTATTATTTCACAAAAATTCCCCAAAGTCATGGTGATAAGATCATTATAAATTTTAAACTCAATAGCACCTAAATCAGGGTTATATATAAAACTGTTAATGAAACTGGAGGTGAGTTTTTGATACTGAGTAACACGGCTTGTGACGAGCCGTGTCAAACCTGCATTAGCACAAAGATTATAAAACTCATCCTTGATTCCCGCAGCTTCCATGAATTCATCACATGGAAATGTCATCACACGTGCTGGACTTGTATCTTCCAACAACTCCAGGGGCACATGATCTTCATTATAGCTCACCCTAACAGTCGATGGCGAAGCTGCGGCTCTAGTAACTCGATCGGAGTGTGCGGGCCTCCTCTTCTCAAGCCATCCTTTTGCCCTTCCTAACAAACTCATTTCTGAAATTTTTTACAATTTACAAAAACGAGGATTAAAACAAAGTGAGCTAAGGCAAACTACTCAACTCACTTGCCCAAGGCATAACTAACATCAAAACTTGAAAAATAACTTTCTACACATGCATGCAAGCTCATCTCTACAGCACCAAGAACTACTAAATACTCACAAATGAGGCCACCAATCAAAAATCTAATTGGAGGGGTGGAGGAGTCACATAACAGGGAGTATTTGCTCAAAATTTCAGCTCAAATGATGGGCTGTAGAGAGAGATCGAAGAATCGCCTCCAAGAACAGCAAGAACACAAGAACAAGACCAGAACTCGAGTTTTTGGAGAAAGAGAGAGAGGGAGGAAGAAGACATACCTGGAGGGGGGCCCTGTGGGCCCCAGGCGCCCTATGGGAGCGGCCAGGGGATGGGCCGCGCCAGCTGGCCGCCTGGGCCACTGGTGGCCTCAGGCCTTTCTGGGTCTCTCCCGTCGTGGAAATTTTTATTATAATTTTTCTGGAATTTTTCTGAAAACTTCACCGTTGAAAATTTTTCGAAGTTCAAAAAGCTGCGAAACTCTCTGAAAACTTGAAGCAGTTAGTAGTATTGTGAAGCTTCAAAAACATAAATACTTGGTACAGCAAGTAGGACAAAACTAAAAACAAGTGAAAACATAACAAGCTCAACTTTTTATCCATATAAAACATGTTCACCAGTAAGGTTGATCAAGTCTTACCAACCATTGTTGAGGAAATCGTTAACTGGTACCTGCTCGGTTGGCTGGCGAGTAGGGGATTAATCGGCTAATCGGCATGTTAATCGGCCATTTAATCAATTAATCGGATGATTTATTGATTTATCGGCTACTCGGTGACCCTACGAGTAGGGATTAATCGACAAGTTAACTGGTTAATTTGGTGAATTCTTGAACAGGGTTACCAACAAACAGGCGATATATAGAGCAAAAAGTCTCACCTCTTACGAAGTAATCACTGAACCTTTACTTTGATGGACATTGTCCCCACCATGATAGTTTTATATTTGTGAGCCACATGTAGTGGACAGTCCCATTCTCCAATCTTCACGGTCTCGATATTCTCTATAGAGTTGAGGGCATGCCTCCTGTCGGTCTTCTTCGGAAAATATACCGTGTGTTCTTTATCATTCACATGGAAGGTAAC
>LR738712.1:713155682-713212020 GCA_902687465.1 Secale cereale | reverse complement strand
TGTAACACCCCAAAAATATTTATTTGGAGTTTTGAAAACTTTTCCAAATTTTAGCTAAGATTTAAAATTTTCTTGGAGGGTTCTGTTTGAAGGATGAATTTATTTGATTTAATTATTTTGGAGGCTTTCAAAACTATTTTTCTTTCTAAAGAATTTTTGATTCTGGTTATTTGATTTTCAAAGGCAAAAGCCTTTTTCCACCTCCTCTAGCACCCTAAACCACTCCAAATATTTTTCTGCCACCCCAAGACTGACCTCACAAGTCATACACATCTTCTATAATATTATCCAACTCCTTTCCACTCCACAAAAATATTTCTTCTATATATTTTTAATTCCAAAGATGGAATTTGAAATAATCATAGTTTCTTGACTTTACAAAGGAACTATATTTTTCCAGAACTCTTTTGCCACACCGAAATTTTCCCTATATATACATGGTACCCTTAACCCATTTCTTCAAAAACTTTTGGTCCCACAGTTCAAAAATTTCAATTTCTATTCATTTCAAATTTGGTCCAGAAATCAATTTTTTGCTATAAATCATTTCTAAACCCCACCCAAAAATCTTGGCCTTCTGGCAAACTCACTTTTGAGTAACCACACACCACCACAGCAAATCCCTTGATCAACTAAGATGTTTAACACCCCATAGCATTTCATCAAACAGTTGGCATGCATACTGTTCATAACTGAATGAAATTCAGTTAACTGAACTTCTTCAGCCGACAGGGGCCGGCGATGCCGTGCACTCCTCGCCTTCCCCTCCCGCACGGCGTCGACGCCCGCCTTCATTACCGACCGCTCCCCTGGCCCATCGCCCAGCCTCTCCACGCCGGTGAGCTGGCAGCTGGCCGGTGCAACCACCCCGAGCTCACCCACGGCGAGGCCGAGCGGATCGCCTCGGCCATCGGCCGCCATTCACTGCACCGCAACTCCCCTACCTACCTCCCCGCCCACGCGTCACTCTCCCTCGCTCCTCCGCACAACGGACGCACCGACCACGCCCCCCCGGGGCCCGTATGGCAGTCGCCGGAGTTGGCCACGCCGCCGCACCCGTGCGGACAGCGCATCGCGAACGTGGCAAGCGAGCACGAGCCGTCCAAGCGGAGGCTTCGGGCGAACTCCACCGGCCTCTTAACTGCCCCGTCGCCCCAGACCACCGGCGAAAACCTACCCCGGCGACCTAATTTACTCCGGCGACCTCCGCCCGTTTCGGCCATCCTCGACTCGCCTATAAAAGGGGTCCCCGAGCCCCTCCAGCTTCACCATTCGCCTCCACCACCTCCCACTCTTCCTCCCAGCCATCCACCCGGCCACGAGGGGGTCATCTTCTCCCTCTCCGGCCACCGCTCCGCCGCCTCTGTCCACGAGCCAAACCTCGCCCCTACTCCACCAGAGCCTCCCAAACTCCGCCGATCCACCTCTTTTCCACCACTATGCCGAACCCCTAAGCCAATTCCACTCCCCGAGCCCTCTCCGTCGAGCCCCAACTTCACCCGAACCACCGTCCGCCGGCGTCAAGCTCACCGCCGTTCAGGTGATCGCCGGTGGCCACCACCACCACCCACGGATGCGGAAGTCCACGCTGGTCACGCTACGACCAGCGCCAGGCTCTAAAACCCCGGCGATCGTCGCCGGCGATCGCCGCCTCCCCTCTGTACACGCGCGCGTGCGCGCTCAAGTTCAAACCTGACGGGTGGCCCCCACCCGTCAACTCTCTCTCTCTATTCTCTGTATTCAGCGAAGGCGTACTCTACGCTTTACGCCTTCTCCACTGGAAGGCGTATTCGCTGCCGAACCGTTTTCTTTTAAAACAGCCCAGGGGCTTCTGTTTTGCAGAAAGACCCCTGGTTTTAAAAAGTTAATAGCTTTTAAACTATTAATCCAAATGAGTTGATTCTTTTTGCAAAAATTTTCTTTTCCTCTCTAGTTTTTTTTTAAGATTTATTTAAAAATATTTTGAGAACATTTTTCTGTTCTGTATGGGAAGTCTTATTCGAATTCAAATTTGAATTTTCAGAAAAAGAAGAAGGATCTTTTGCTGGAAATTCAGAGGGGTTTTCTCCTGATTATTTTGGACAAGGCAAGCATTATTGAACCTTGGATATGGTGTTTGCATTTTTGCATGGTTACATAGTTCGGTATTGCAATGCATATGTTGCATGTTGCATCACTTGAGCATGCATGGTCATGTCAACTTTTTCCTTGCTTGCATATCACTCTAGCAGCTATATGGTTACTTGATGGCAGAAGTTTTGCTGCTGGTTTGGACGTGCTGGTGGGCACGGTCCTTTGTTGACATAGTGGTGTCGTGTGATATTGATAGAGGATACTGGTGATATTTTAATAATACCTCCTGAGTCTGCCTAGATCGAGTCTTGCTCTATACACCTAGCTGTACACCGTGCTGCCACGGGTCCTTCCGAAAGGAGGGTACGGCCTAGTAAGTTGATAACCCCTGTACGGGTGCACGCCACCCAGATAACCACGATGAAGGTTGTAGCTTGTCATCGGGTCAGGGGCATGGGTGTTTCCGGTTGTAGCCGAGAGGGGGGCACCCCTTGTAATCCGCGCGTTTAATAGTGATCCCATGCTTTTCGGAGGTTGTAGCCTCCCTGACTTAAGGTTTCTGGAGCGATGCTTTGGGTGAGTCCTGGCATCCGGTGGGTGTGTACGCGTCAGGCGTGTTTTCAATCCAAAGTCCGTATTGGGTATTAGCCAGTGCACAATGCTGTCTAAGGAAATCCCATACGCGTGGGTAAAGAGTATACCCTCTGCAGAGTTATATCTATTCGAATAGCCGCGTCCACGGTCAAGGACTTAGTTGGGTGGGTCAAGTATCGGTCCCGGTGTCAGTCTCTGGAGGAAAAATAATAATATACTTGAGCATGTTTAGGTTTGCATGAAATTCTTGTCGCAGTCAGTATTATCATGAATTTATATATATGATGAAAATTATGCTTATGGACTAACCCTATGATTTTTATTGTTATCTTCCAGAGTGTCTCAGGGGCTGGCTAGACTACCCCGGACACTCGCATTTATTTTTAAGACCTTTTGTGGCGTCCCTCGAGTGTCAGGCGGTTTATCACGCCACTACTCTTGTGGACACCCGACTGGCATTTCTTTTTAAAGTCCTTTTTGTGGCGTCCCTCGAGTGTCAGGCGGTTTATCACGCCACTACTCGTGTGGATACCCGACTGGCATTTCTTTTAAGTCCTTTTGTGGCGTCCCTCGAGTGTCAGGCGGTTTATCACGCCACTACTCTTGTGGATACCCGACTGGCAATTATTTTCAAGTCCTACCGTGGTGTCACTTGACATCCGACCGGCTTTTCTCTTATTTATATTTATTGTTGACACTAATATTTATTTATGTACTAACCATGTTATACCATACCAAGTGGAGATAATTGTTGCATGCATGTAGCTCATCTACCATGGCATTCGCATTTGGTATATCTTATTTTCATAATGTTTGCGAGTACATTCAAAAGTACTCACTGGCTTGTCCCTGGCTATTTACTTGGCCAGACTTGGAGGAGGACGAGCTTTTGGAGGAGAATTGCGCTAGCGAGGCCGACGCTTAGAAGGTTCCCAGTCAGCACACCTGTGTCATGGAGTCTATCACTTGTATCATCCGTCAAGCTTCCGCCACACCAATAAAATAGTCAAGCCTCACACTGACGCTTGACTCTATGCTATTATATCAGTGTTGAGTTCCACCATCCACTGTCACATTCCGCCACCTTAGTGCGTTGAGTTGTTGTAATAAATTGTTGAGTCACCCTGACTCAACCCTGTGTAATATTATATTGTACTGGTTATCTATATCAAGGTTGTCCACTGGTTGTTCTTGGGAGCCAGTGTGACTTAAGGCTATTCTGTGATTTATTTCCCAGAAATGAGCCTGACAGACCTTGGTATCAGAGCCAGGCTGACTGTAGGAACCCTAGGCACGATCGCTAGTCACCGAGTCAGTGCTGACATTTTTCCCAGCATGCATCTCATGCATCGTAGCAAAATTTTCCTTAGTCATCATACACTTATGACATGGCTACTTGGATTTTTGTCTACTGTTGTAGATGGCTGGTGGCAGCTGCCCATCGCAGGTTTTCGCCAACGAGCCTGCGGGATTTCCCCGTCTTCTCGCAAGCATCGCGAGGGACGCAATGGGATCCCTCGGGCGTCCGGAGTACGTCATTTACCCAGACAAGATCTCAGAGACCTTGACTATGTACCAGGCTTCGGTATATATTCGGGGTGGTGTTTCCGTGTCTTTCCGCAACTATCGCTTCATGGGGAGAGCCATGCCCACTGAGAGGCATGCTATCCAGATGGCCGCACGTGAGGCTATCGCACGTCTCAGGGACATCCTGCCTGTTATGCAGAACCGTCCCTATTACTACCTACCATGCCACGTTCCATATACTAGCCACTATGCCTTTTCCTGCACCATAGGGGAAAGGGATCTGGCTATCGAGCCACTTGTCCAGTACATCATGGCCTTGGAGTCAGCTTTCACCTCCCTGGTAGATGACTACCTCACTGCGCGGATGGACTTGTCTCGTGCGAGAATTATTCGCAGGAGCGAGTACCGCTCTCCTTCGCATCGCGCTCCACGCACTTCCACTCCACCAAATACTTCTCTGGCTAGTCCCGCGGCTCAGCGCTCGACCTCGTCTGGCGATGCTAGCCGTCTGGTTGCACCCACTCCGACCAGAGCTTCTCCACTGACGAGCACGGTGCCACCTCCAGCAGGCACGACATCAACAACTACCCGACTAGAGGCGATTGCCGAGGAGGAGGAGGAGGGCGAGATCGCATCCTGGGTGCCGTGTCTGACTCTCACTCTCAGCAGGACCTAGGATGAGCTGTGTGGGCAAGCGCAGTTATTCTCACCCGATGACCGCTTGGGAACACGGATGTAATATATTTATTTCCTGTTCTGCCTATCCTTTGTAAAATAGCGATGTTAGGACCGCTGGTCGATGAGAGCACGGAGAGTGCGCTAGTAGAAATAAGTGATCTTGTATGATACAGTTTCCGCATGCATCCTGTATAATTATATCCTGTATAATTAAATCCTGCTTGTATAATTAAATTACCTGTGTAATATAACTGGCTGCTTTGTCTTACCTTGTCCTGGGGGAAAAACTTATTTGGAAATTTATTTTCTGCTATTTGATTATTTTCTTTGGTGTTATGCAAATACCCCAGAAAGAAAATGCATCGTCCCTGGACCCGTTCTATGCCAACTCCACCTGAGAACAACTCTGGACAGATGGGAAATAATTTTACTCAAGGGCAGACAAGTCAGCAAAGCAGTGATTCAGCTTTCTCGCAAGTGTGTCGCCTATATGAGCAGAGTCAGCAACAGCATCAGGAGATGATGCAGCATTTGATTAACATGGGAAATCACCATGAACAACAACAACCCAGGTCCAAACTGTCTGAGTTACAAAAGACCCGCCCGACGGTCTTTACTCACACTGACAAGCCACTAGAGGCGGACGACTGGCTTCGAGACATGGAAAGAAAATTGGTCATTGCCCAGTGTACTGACCAGGAAAAGGTGCTGTACACACCACACTATTTTTCTGGAACGGCTGCATCGTGGTGGGAAAACTTATGTCACACCCATCCTGACGGAGCAAATATGACATGGGAGCAATTCAAGGAGAATTTCCGAGGAGCGCATATCCCTAATAGCATTATGAAATTGAAGAAGACGGAATTTGAGGATCTCAAACAGCGGGGCTCCACGGTATCCCAATATCTGGATCAGTTTACTCAGTTGGCCCGGTACGCCAACGACGAATATATGACAGAGAACAAAAAGATGGAGAAATTTCTCGACGGACTTATTTCATCTCTAAAGTGCCAGCTGATGGTTCATACCTTTCCAGACTTTAAGACACTTGTGGATAAGGCTATTATTCTGGAAAATGAACACCGCAACATGGATGAGGCTCGCAAGCGTCGCATGAACCAGTCAGTACAGGTTCGCAACAACAGGCCCAGGAATGATGTTCAAAAGCCAGTAATAACCCGACCAACAACTACGGCTCCACCACAGAACCGCAGTGCATTCCACAATAGGACCAAGGATACAGCTTTTTATCCTGGAGTCACCTGTTATTCCTGTGGAGGAGAGGGGCATTATGCTAAACAGTGCCCAAAACAAGGAAACAACCCTCCCAAAGCCAACAACAACAACAATGGCCGCGGTGCGACCAACGCTCCGCGACGCAATAACTTCAACCCCAATAACAACCACAAGCAAGGACATATCAACCACGTGACTTTTGAGGAAGCTCAGAACGCACCGGATATCGTGTTTGGTACGTTCCCCGCCAACTCAGTAGATGCTACAGTTTTATTTGATTCCGGAGCTTCCCACTCTTGCATTTCTAAAAGATTTGCCTCGAAGAATCAGTTTCCCTTTTTGCCTTTGCAAAATTCCATGGTTATTCAGTCCCCGGGATCAAAGCAAAATACTCAATGGTACTGCAAGGATGTAAACATCGAAATTGAAGGAATGGGATTCTTAGCCAATCTCGTCGTATTGGACGCAGTTGATTTGGACATTATTCTGGGAATGGATTGGTTAACCACAAACAAAGGTTTCATAGACTGCTATAACCGCACGGTAACTCTTACCAACTGCCAAGGAAAGACAATAAAAGTGGGTACAAGGAAGATTGCCACATTCCAAGGGAAATTAAATCAAGTGGATACGATGGAATTAAGTAAGGTCCCTGTAGTCTGTGAGTATCCTGATGTATTCCCTGAAGAGTTACCAGGAATGCCTCCGGACCGCGAAATTGAGTTCGTTATTGAACTAGCACCCGGAACGACACCCATATACAAGAAGCCGTACCGTATGGCCCCAACGGAATTGGCAGAATTAAAGAAGCAAATTAAGGAGTTGATGGAGAAAGGTTACGTGCGACCCAGCTCGTCACCATGGGGGTCGCCAGTTTTATTCGCCAAAAAGAGGGATGGTACCCTACGGCTATGTATTGATTACAGGGCACTTAATATGGTCACTATCAAGAATAAATATCCACCGCCCAGAATCAACGATTTGTTCGAGCAGCTAGCAGAAGCTAAGGTCTTCTCGAAGATAGACCTAAGATCAGGTTATCATCAGCTAAAGATTCGGACGACGGACATACCTAAGACGGCATTTACTACCAGATACGGATTATATGAGTTCACAGTGATGCCGTTCGGTTTAACCAATGCCCCGGCATATTTTGTGCATCTCATGAACAAAGTTTTTATGAAATATTTGGATAAATTTGTGGTGGTATTTATCGATGACATACTTATTTACTCTAAGACGCCCGAAGAACATGAGCAGCATCTTCGGATAGTACTGGAAGAGCTAAGAAAACATCAGCTATATGCCAAATTCAGCAAATGTGAATTTTGGTTGAGGGAAGTTGGTTTCCTTGGACACGTGCTGACCCAAGATGGAATCGCTGTGGACCCGGGAAAAGTAAAGGATGTGTTGGGATGGAAGCAACCCACAAACGTAACGGAAGTCAGAAGTTTTCTTGGCCTAGCGGGCTATTATCGAAGGTTTAGTGAAGGGTTCTCCACTATAGCCAGACCCATGACCCAGTTACTCAAGAAAGACAAGAAGTTTGAATGGACTGAAGCTTGTGAAAAGAGTTTTCAGGAATTGAAAAAGAGGTTAACAACATCACCAGTTCTGGTTGTGCCCGATGTGCACAAAATTTTTGATATATATTGTGACGCATCCGGGAAAGGCCTTGGATGTGTGTTAATGCAGGAAGGAAAAGTAGTGGCTTACACCTCAAGACAGCTACGGCGACATGAAGAAAATTACCCCATTCATGATCTGGAACTTGCTGCAGTAATACACGCACTCAAAGAGTGGCGACACTATCTTCTAGGGAACCGATGTGAAATATACACAGACCACAAAAGTCTTAAGTACATTTTCACGCAGCCAGAATTAAATTTGAGACAACGACGTTGGCTTGAGCTAATTAAGGATTATGACGTAGGAATTCACTATCACCCAGGTAAAGCCAATGTTGTGGCAGATGCCCTCAGCAGGAATCCATGCGCCGGTAATGGCAGTGTACAACTCTCACAACATGTGTTCAGCCAGGAATTTGCCAAGCTCAACATGACACTAGTCACGGAGGGGACCATTTCCCAGTTGGAAATAAAACCAACATTAGAGGACCAGATCAGAGAAGCCCAGAAGGGACACCCAAGTATTGAAGGGATTAGGAAAAAGATGAAACTGGGCAGGGCACCCGAATTTATTGAAGACAGCCAAGGAGTTATTTGGTTTGGACAGAGATTATGCGTACCAAACATTGAAGATTTAAAATAGCAAATAATGGCAGAGGCGCATACCACTCCATATTCCATTCACCCCGGAGGGACCAAAATGTATAAGGATCTACAGGAGAGATTCTGGTGGCACGGGATGAAAAGGGATATAGCCATATATGTGGCATGTTGTGATACCTGCCAACGTGTGAAGGCGGAACACCAGAGACCAGCAGGGTTGTTGCAACCAATTAAGGTGCCTGAATGGAAATGGGATAGAATCGGAATGGATTTTGTTGTTGGTTTGCCAAGGTCACGCCATGGGAATGATGCTATCTGGGTAATAACAGATTCGCTAACCAAGGTAGCACATTTCATTCCGGTAAAAACCACCTACTCAACACAAAGGCTAGCCAGGCTGTACCTATCCAGGATTGTCTGTCTACACGGGGTACCCAAAATAATTGTCTCTGACAGAGGCACCCAATTTGTCTCTAGATTTTGGGAACATCTACAGCAAGCCTTAGGCACGCAACTGGCTTTCAGCACAGCATACCACCCGCAGACCGGAGGACAGACAGAGCGGGTAAATCAAATATTAGAAGACATGTTGAGAGCATGTGTGCTTACCTACGGAGTCAGTTGGGAGGATAGTTTGCCTTATGCAGAATTCTCCTACAACAACAGTTATCAAGCTAGCCTAAAAATGTCACCTTTCGAAGCATTATACGGACGACGATGCCGGACCCCACTAAATTGGTCTGAAACCGGAGACAGTCGAATTTTTGGACCAGAATTACTAATAGAGGCAGAAACCAAAGTCAAGCTTATTCAGGACCGACTAAGGGCAGCGCAGAGCCGACAGAAGAGTTATTATGATCAAAAACACCGCCAGGTCCACTTTGAGCCCAATGACTACGTATATCTTAGAGTATCTCCGACAAGGGGGCTACAGAGATTTAAGGTCAAGGGGAAATTAGCACCAAGATTTATTGGACCGTTCAAAGTAACCGCAAGAAGGGGCAAGGTTGTGTAATGCCCAGGATGGAATTATACCTCCTACGTGTCGAGGCACGACTTAAAGGCATAAGTCCATCCTAGAATGATCTCAAGTTTGGTAATCTTTGCACAACTCATGTAAAAGAGGGATGGTAAACTTAAAAATAGTCGGCTTACAATCGCCACGTCACAGAATAACAGTACAAGTCTCAAACATCATACATAAGATCACTACAACCCTCTAAGGGCAAAACCAAATGTCAAAGTACCAAACTCAGATAAATAAACAACCACAGGCGGATCGAATCCTAGTAAGAGTCTCCACTACTGATCGTCCGGGTAGCGAACGTAGTAACGACTACGCTCCTCGTCGTACTCCCAATCCAGCTCGGTGCCATCTCCTGGATAGCTCACGGCTGGACCTGCATCTGGTGTGTGAAGTAACTGTGAGCCACAGAGGACTCAGCAATCCCGTTCCCGGGTAACAGAACTATCAAAGCCTTTAGGTGAGGAAAGGCTGAAGAAAGAAATGAGGTGAAGGAACAACAAAGAGTCTGCAGCAGCAACTAGCACTAACTTACGCAAGAGAGAGCGAGAAGAGAAGGCAAAGCGAGAAGTGATCACTAAGTGATCCTAGCTACAAGTTCACAAACATAACCCCTCCGTGTTCAACTCCCGAATCCCGATTCGGAAATTGACAGTCACGGAACACACGCTGGTAGTGTATTAGTATCATTGTGTCAAGTTATCTACAACCGGAATTAACAAGCTCCCATCTGCCACATAACCGCGGGCACGGCTTTCGAAAGTTCAAACCCTGCAGGGGTGTTCCAACTTGACCCATTACAAGCCCACGATCCGCGGAGTCGCAACTCCAAAGTGGGAAGACCCGAGTATCCTCGGAATCCCGTGCTCAAGATATACCGAGCTAAGGTAAGGCTAATCCAGCAAATCCTCCCGGCGTGTCGACACCCTGATCGTAGCCGCGCGTATCTAGGTCTCAGGACACGACCGGATGAGTCATCCTACAGGCTTTTACCAAACCTCGAGTTTCCTTGAGGTGGCCCCGCAGTCTGCTCGTTTCGGACCAACACTCATGTGGAGCACTGGCCCGGGGTTGTTGATTAAGAAAAAGGGTTTATAACTCCCTATGCAAGTTTAGTTAGTTATTAGGCAAAAAGTACCAATGTTGGGATTTGCTGGAAAAGACTTAGCACATAGCGGTTTATCGAGGGGGTCCCATACACCCCAACCGTGTTAGGAACGCATAATCAAGGAACATAAAACCGGCTTATACGGATCCTAACGGCATGAGTGGAACAAAACACCAAGCAAAAGGCTTAGCCTTCCACCCTTGCCAATATATAGGTGATTTCATTTAAAGCATTTATATAGTGTGATATAACCCAACCAAACTTCAACATGGAGCAAGCATCTTCACTTCACCTGCAACTAGCAACGCTATAAGAAGGGCTGAGCGAAGCGTACTTAGCCAAGCAACGGTTTGCATAGGTAGGGTGGTTAAACATGGCAATTGGTTACAAGTAGGAGGCTGACAAGAAGAACATGGGCATCGAGGCAAAACTATAGATCGAGACTACTAGCAATAGGCGAAGATAGTAAAGTTATCGGGGTTCGGTCATCTTGCCTGAAGAGAAGAAGTTCGGATCGAAAGAAGGGTCCTCTTGCTCAAACTCGTTGGAAACCTCGTGCTCAACCTCGTTGGAAAACTCGTGCTCAACTTCGTGCTCTAAACAAGACAAACACACCAAGCACCAATCAACACGATGCAATGCGCACTCGAAAAACATGTATGCATGATGGATGCACTAGAGATGCACAAGGAGCACGTACAACATCACTCAAGCAAAACACCTCAAAACAAGATAACAACCTGATATTATTAATCTACACAGAAAAACACCCAAGTTTGATATAAAGTTCGCTGAAATCGGAGTTACGGGCTAAAAGTTATGCCCGAAACAAGATTTGAGCGAAAACTGCAAATTACAGCAACATGGCATCTTGGGAGCACAAAATAAATAATCTACAGCACCCAAAAGGCATGGCAAAGGACTTGAACATAAACTAGATACAATGTACAGCAACTAGGTCCAAAGTGCACCCCCAACGGAGTCACGGATCACTAGCAATGATCTTGGACATATTGAACTTTGAAATAAAATTCTGACAGCAGAATTTTATTGAAAGTTTGGAGCAAAAGATAAGCATGCTACAGCACCTCAAATGGACATGTGAGGACATGGATGGAAAGACAACAATATATACTTCATGGAACAATCAAAATCCACCCCAAAACTATCATGCTTTGTCCTACAACATCACACGAACATGGCATCGGAACGTTACAGATTTCAGACTTAGTGAAATTTCACTAAGTCCCAAAACAGCAACATTATCATAGCAACAAAAAGAGCATGTTTAAGACACCTCGAAACTAAACATGGCAAAGGGTAAGCACCTCATCAAAATACATATGACGGTGATCCCGAAACACACAAGCATGCATCATTGTGGTGAACACACCGATTACAACGAGCTCAACAACATGGCATTTCATAACAAGTGAAAACACAACATATGAACATGGCATCTTGCAACGATGATAACAAGGAAACAATGCATCTACCATGCAACCTATCACACACAACACGTAGTTCGTGACGAGACGAACACGTGGACATGTCATTTGCATCGTTTGGACAAACGAGCTAAAAGATATCACATGTCAAAGGTGGCACAAAAATAACACATAACAGCAGTTTATATCAACATGCACTCTTGTAACAGCAAAACAAGCCCCGAGATGATCTCTAACATGCATGACTACAACAGGTAAAACGTAGAGGGCATCTCCACGAACATCTGGACATATCACACGCTCAAAACGGAGCAACAGGTAAAAAGTTATGCATGGTCAAAGTAGGCATAACAGAACAGGAAAAACAGGGGCTAGGGTTTGAAATTTGGACCTCTCAGATCTGGATCTAAGGATGAACAGTAGAAGTGGCCCGCGATCTACAGTGCCGGCGGTCTGGTGAACAGTGCGGGAGGCGCGGCCCGGGCGAGGCAGGCCGAAACGGTGCGGTGGCGGCCCACTTCCCGGCGGCTGGCGACGCGGCAGCCCGCCTGGCCGGCGCGGCCCGCCAGGAGGCGGCGGCCCACGCGCTGCGCGGTGCGGGCGAAGGCGATCTGGCGCCAAGTGGAGCGAGGAGGCGGCGAACTGGTCCCCCCGCTGGGCCGGGGAGGCTGCTGCTCGGCGCGCGGTGGCCCACGCGGCCCTGGGCCTAGTGAGGCGAGGCAGAGGACGCGACGAGCGGGCCGGTTCGCGCGCGAAGGAGGAGATGACGATCGGCGCTCGGCGGGGAAGCGCGGCCTTGGCGCGACGAGGCGGCTCGGGGAACTGGTCCCCCCGGGCCCTGGCGACAAGTGGCGATGCGGGCGCAGGGGACGGCCCGGTCGGTCGACGAGGCCGACGCGGGAGCGGTGGACGTGACTGTGGCGGTTCCTTCGAGGAACCCGGTCGGTCGGCGGCGCGCTGGATCGAGGGGATCCTCGGGATCCCAAAGAACAGTGCGGGATCTGAGAAAAAAAGGAAAAAAAAGGAAAAGGAGAAGGGGAAGAAGAAGAGGGATGCCCCAATAGACCTAGGGGTCTATATATAGCAATCTGGACTAGGGTTTGAGACTAGGGGATGTTTAGGAGCCCTCCGATCTGGATCCAACGGATCCGATCGCGGGATGATTTTAAAAGGCCCAGACGGAGAAAAGAGACTGCAGCAGGGGTATTTCCGGGACACGAAGTAAGGGCACTTCGGACCCACACGGACAACGGAGGAAAAAGTCAACGGAGTCCAAACGAGACGAGATTTGAGAGGCGGGTTGCACACAACAAAACAACAACACACAACACAACCTCACGGCACACCGGTAACGAAAAACGCCTGAACAACAAAGAAGGCCTACGGGACGTCACGGACACGTGAGGGAGCTCCGGAACACGAAACGGACAACGGGAAGAAACGCCACGAACCGGATGCAACCCACAACACAAACAAAATGCAATGCACATGTCTACATGATATGAATGAATGCCACACACTCACACAACAAAATGACGAAAGCCCGAAAGACAAAGAACCCGAAATGGAAATAGATGAAGCCGGAGATTTATTATAAGCCCAAAAGGGAAAGTATTACATCCGGGGCATTACAAACTCTCCTCTACTACAAAAAGATCTCGTCCCGAGATCTAGGACTGGAAAAAGGAAGGGTACTCGGAACGAAGATGATCTTCTCGTTCCCAGGTAGCTTCTCGGTCTGTGTGATGTGACCACTTGACTTTCAGAAACTTGATGGTCTTGTTGCGAGTCTTGCGTTCGGTTTCTTCGAGAATTGCAACTGGATGCTCTCGGTAGGAAAGGTCTTGTTGAAGATCAATCTCCTCAAACGGAATCATACGCTCAGGTGCCTTGAAGCATTTGCGAAGCTGAGACACATGAAAGACATCATGAACATTTGCAAAGTTGGAAGGGAGCTCGAGCTGATAGGCTAGATCGCCTCTTTTGCCAAGAATTTTGAAAGGACCGACGTATCTAGGAGCAAGCTTTCCTTTGATACCGAACCTCTGGGTTCCTTTCATCGGAGACACTCGGAGATAGACATGATCACCGATGTCGAATGCCAAATCACGATGCTTTCCATCATAGTAACTCTTCTGACGCGACTGGGCGGCCTTGAGATTCTCACGTATGACTTTGCACATTTCTTCGGCTTCAGAGATCAAATCATTGCCAAGGAGTTGGCGTTCACCTGTTTCAGACCAGTTGAGAGGGGTACGGCACTTTCTGCCATAGAGAATTTCAAACGGTGCTTTGCCTGCACTTGCTTGGAAGCTGTTGTTGTAAGAGAATTCTGCAAATGGAAGACAGTCTTCCCATTTCATGCCGAAGGAGATGACACAGGCTCTGAGCATATCTTCAAGGATCTGATTCACACGCTCGACTTGACCACTAGTCTGAGGGTGAAAGGCAGTGCTGAACCTGATCTTCGTGCCCATGGCGGACTGAAAGGAGTCCCAGAACTTTGATGTGAACAAGCTGCCACGGTCTGAGGATATCACTTGAGGAATGCCATGAAGTGACACAATTCTGGAAGTGTACAGCTCTGCAAGTTGAGCTGCATTGATTGATTCTTTGACTGGAAGAAAGTGAGCGACTTTGGTAAGCTTGTCAATCACCACAAAGATAGCATCATTGCCTCGCTTGGATTTAGGAAAACCAGTGACGAAGTCCATTTCAATGTGGTCGAACTTCCACTCAGGAATAGGAAGAGGTTGGAGAAGACCGGCTGGACGTTGATGTTCTGCTTTCACTCTTCTGCATACATCACATTCGCCTTGCCTGGAGTGTACTCAATGCTGGGGTTGTACTCTTGGATCATCTCGACCCAACGAGTCTGGCGGAGGTTCAGATGCGGCTGCGTGAAGATGTACTTCAAGCTCTTGTGATCAGTGAAGATGTCGACCTTTCTGCCCAACAACAGATGTCTCCACGTAATCAGAGCATGTACCACAGCTGCTAGCTCGAGATCATGTGTGGGATAGTTCTTCTCAGCTGGCTTTAGCTGACGTGAAGTGTATGCCACAATTCTCTTCTCTTGCATAAGCACACCACCAAGGCCTTGAAGAGAAGCGTCACAGAACACTTCATAGGGCTTGGATTCATCTGGAGGAATCAGAACTGGAGCTGAGACAAGCTTCTCTTTGAGGGTTTTGAAAGCCACTTCACATTCGGGAGACCAAAAGTATTTGACATTCTTCTGAAGGAGGTTGGAAAGAGGCTTGGCAATCTTGGAGAAGTTCTCCACAAACCTTCTGCAATAGCTGGCAAGACCCAGAAAACTGCGGAGCTGCTTGACGTTCTGAGGAGCTTCCCAGTTGACAATTGCTTCAACTTTCTCGGGATTAACCGCAATACCGTCAGCTGAGATAATGTGGCCCAGGTAGAGAACCTTATCGAGCCAAAACTCGCACTTTGAGAACTTGGCATAGAATTTATGCTCTCGGAGTCGATCAAGAACCAGACGCAAGTGCTTTTCGTGATCTTCTTCATTCTTGGAAAACACCAGAATATCATCCAGATACACAAGCACGAATTCGCCTGTATAGGGGTTGAAGATGTAATGCATCATCCTTGAGAAGGTAGGAGGAGCATTGGCGAGACCGAAGGACATGACGGTATACTCATATGAACCGTAGCTCGTTCTGAACGCCGTCTTGGGAATGTCTTCCTCGCGAATGCGAATTTGATGGTAGCCCATTCGGAGGTCAAGCTTAGAGAATACTTTAGCTCCTTTGAGCTGCTCAAAGAGTTCATTGATGTTGGGGAGCGGATACTTGTTCTTAATCGTCTTCTTGTTCAATGGACGGTAGTCAACACAGAGACGCTCCGTGCCATCTTTCTTCTTGACAAATAAGACACCACAGCCCCACGGAGATGTACTCGGTCTGATGAGACCCATACGCTCCTGTTCATCCAACTGTTTCTTCAATTCCTTCAATTCATCTGAAGAGAGCTTGTATGGACGCCGACAAACAGGTTCGGTGCCCGGCTCGAGTTCAATGACAAACTCCACCTGACGGTGTGGAGGCATTCCTGGAAGTTCTTCTGGAAAGACGTCTTGATATTCATTCACCACTGGAATTTGCTCTATGGCATTAATTTCACCCTTATCATTAAGAGAGAAAAGCCGAATAGTATTATCCCTGGAGGCGAAGATAATCACATCTTCATCAGAATGAGTCAATTTGACTTCCTTTTGAGCACAATCAATGTGAGCATCGTGCTGAGAAAGCCAATCCATTCCGAGAATGAGGCCGATGTCAGAATGACCCAGAATCACCGGTTTAGCCAGAAAACGATAGTCTCCCATGCGAATAGAAACATCCGGAGCAAATATGTTGGAAGTCATGCACTTGCCCGGAGAAATTACTTGCAACTTCTGAGGCAGACTTTGGATGCCAATATTATGCTTGGATGCAAATGGTTGAGACATGAAAGAGCATGATGCACCCGAATCAAATAACACTTTAGCTGGAAAAGAGTTCACTGGAAGGTTACCCAGAATGACATCAGAAGAAGCCTCTGCTTGTGCTGCATTCATCAGATTAACCCTTGCAGACTTTGGATCATGCTTGACAATAGCTGAACTCATAGGAGGAGGAGGTGGAAGACGCTTCGGATTCGGGCATCTGTTGGCATAGTGACCTTTCTGAGTGCATTTGTTGCAAGTCACTTCTGAGAGAGGACGAAACTGAGAGCCACTGGACTTAGAGCCTTGAGACTGAAACTGCTTCTTCGACTGGTTGCTCGGGTTGGGTGGGTGGGAGAAACCACGACCACTAGAGTTCTTGTTGTTGGAGTTGTTGAAGTTGCTGGAGTTGTTGTAAGGAGCTCGAATCATTGGAGGAGGAGGAAGCCAGAATTTCTGTTGTTTCGCAGCCAACTGAGACGATGAGGTAGAGTGAACAGCATCTCGAATTCTCTTCTTAGAAGCCTCCATCTTAAGCTGAGCTGCTTCTTGTTTCAAAGCCATATTATAGAACTTATCGAATTCGTCTGGCTCGAACAGAGTGAGAGCAAGCTGAAGTTCATCTTTGAGACCTCCACGGAACTGATAGATTTTGCTCTTTGCATCAGGTATGTCTTGCTTTGCATAGCGAGCGAGGTTTTGGAACTTGACATTATACTGATAGACTGTCATGGAGCCCTGCTTGAGGTTGCGGAATTGCTCACGCATACCCTCAATAACACTTGTAGGAATGTGATGCGAGCGGAAATCCCTGCAGAAATTCTCCCACGAGATCACTTGACCCGGCCTTGAGTCTTTATACTGCTGCCACCAGTCAGCTGCTTGATCTTTCAGTTGGAAGGCTGCAAACTTCACATAGTCATCTTCTTTCACGTTACTGCACTCAAAATGCTTCTTGATATCGGTCAGCCAATCCTCAGCATCAAGAGGGTCGACACAGTAACTGAAAGCTTTAGGATTGTTGGCCAAGAACTGGTTCAGAGTAGCATGGTGCTGCTGGAAGAAGTTGCCTTGGTTCATTGGAATGCCCTGATTAGCTTGATTAGCTTGCATAGCCTGCATTTGCTGCATCATCTGCATCATCAACTGAGTGTTCTGAGCAGTAGTCTGCATAATTGCTCTCCAAGCCTCAGGCGGAGGAGGAGGAGAAGGAGGACGCTCTGGAACCTCTTCACCCTCTGGGTTGGCATTCGGAACCCTTTTCGGAGCCATCCTGTAAGAGATGACCACGAATCAGCAATTGATTGACAAAAGGAATAAGCTGAATCAATGGAATGAATTGCAACAAGTCTTCACAATAATCATTCGAACAATAAGAACGAATAAAATCATCCGAACAAGAGGAACGAATGAATTTCTTAGTTAAATGATAACATCAGTCTTCACGAGAAGCCACATGGGGATCAAAAGGATAAAATAATAAAAACAACAAGGTACAGACGGGAACAAACACAAGAGAGGAGTTTCGTTCTAACATCTTTGTGCTGAAAGCATATGAACGCGTTACGAAAAGGTTTTGCAATCCCCGGATCAGCATAGCCAAGGACCCTTTAAGATGCAACTCCTGATAGTAACCTCGGTCATATAACCCCTTCACTCAATGTCGAACCCCGAACTCACTAACCTGCATTCGTTGGAAGAATGCCTACGATCTACTGGATAAAACCCACCTATAGCTTTCCGAAAGATTCCAGTTATGCAATCAGGTGTTGGGGATACACGGGAAGCACCGCGCAATCAACTCTAACCTACATCCAGGTGTATCCATCCTTCAACACATAACCCGTCTTTCTCGGAAGCTGTGTACCTCGGACCTTCGAAAAGCATCCACTATAACAAGCTATGGCAATACTCCCGAACTACCTCCCCAGTACTGGGTGATGTCGGGGTTATCGTGCCACTGGCCGTATAGGGGAGATTTTCGATGTCGGCCGTCTTAAGTATTTAGTACTGTCGCGATATGCTTGTTACAGTGATACCCCGAAGCTCAACTCCTCGGTAACAGGAGGCATCGGGAACAATATCCTTGTCACAAGAACATCGAAACAATCCCAGAATACTCGCGGGAATCCTAAAAAAAAAATTTGTGCAAATTTTGAAGATAGGAGAGACAAGAGTAGACGTCAGGAGTCCTCACCAGAGAGAAAGGGGATGAGAAGCAAAGAATTCCTACCCTCCGATATAATATATGACTCAAAAAGTTTTCAGTGTGTGCCTAGACTCAACCGTCAACGGTTCGATCAAACAGTGGGGGCTCCTAGGTCGGAGAAGGCTCTGAATACCAACTTGTAATGCCCAGGATGGAATTATACCTCCTACGTGTCGAGGCACGACTTAAAGGCATAAGTCCATCCTAGAATGATCTCAAGTTTGGTAATCTTTGCACAACTCATGTAAAAGAGGGATGGTAAACTTAAAAATAGTCGGCTTACAATCGCCACGTCACAGAATAACAGTACAAGTCTCAAACATCATACATAAGATCACTACAACCCTCTAAGGGCAAAACCAAATGTCAAAGTACCAAACTCAGATAAATAAACAACCACAGGCGGATCGAATCCTAGTAAGAGTCTCCACTACTGATCGTCCGGGTAGCGAACGTAGTAACGACTACGCTCCTCGTCGTACTCCCAATCCAGCTCGGTGCCATCTCCTGGATAGCTCACGGCTGGACCTGCATCTGGTGTGTGAAGTAACTGTGAGCCACAGAGGACTCAGCAATCCCGTTCCCGGGTAACAGAACTATCAAAGCCTTTAGGTGAGGAAAGGCTGAAGAAAGAAATGAGGTGAAGGAACAACAAAGAGTCTGCAGCAGCAACTAGCACTAACTTACGCAAGAGAGAGCGAGAAGAGAAGGCAAAGCGAGAAGTGATCACTAAGTGATCCTAGCTACAAGTTCACAAACATAACCCCTCCGTGTTCAACTCCCGAATCCCGATTCGGAAATTGACAGTCACGGAACACACGCTGGTAGTGTATTAGTATCATTGTGTCAAGTTATCTACAACCGGAATTAACAAGCTCCCATCTGCCACATAACCGCGGGCACGGCTTTCGAAAGTTCAAACCCTGCAGGGGTGTTCCAACTTGACCCATTACAAGCCCACGATCCGCGGAGTCGCAACTCCAAAGTGGGAAGACCCGAGTATCCTCGGAATCCCGTGCTCAAGATATACCGAGCTAAGGTAAGGCTAATCCAGCAAATCCTCCCGGCGTGTCGACACCCTGATCGTAGCCGCGCGTATCTAGGTCTCAGGACACGACCGGATGAGTCATCCTACAGGCTTTTACCAAACCTCGAGTTTCCTTGAGGTGGCCCCGCAGTCTGCTCGTTTCGGACCAACACTCATGTGGAGCACTGGCCCGGGGTTGTTGATTAAGAAAAAGGGTTTATAACTCCCTATGCAAGTTTAGTTAGTTATTAGGCAAAAAGTACCAATGTTGGGATTTGCTGGAAAAGACTTAGCACATAGCGGTTTATCGAGGGGGTCCCATACACCCCAACCGTGTTAGGAACGCATAATCAAGGAACA
Source organism: Secale cereale (assembly GCA_902687465.1). Lineage (NCBI taxonomy): Eukaryota > Viridiplantae > Streptophyta > Magnoliopsida > Poales > Poaceae > Secale > Secale cereale. The sequence continues at coordinate 713,192,052 of LR738712.1, read as the reverse complement.
TAAAACCGGCTTATACGGATCCTAACGGCATGAGTGGAACAAAACACCAAGCAAAAGGCTTAGCCTTCCACCCTTGCCAATATATAGGTGATTTCATTTAAAGCATTTATATAGTGTGATATAACCCAACCAAACTTCAACATGGAGCAAGCATCTTCACTTCACCTGCAACTAGCAACGCTATAAGAAGGGCTGAGCGAAGCGTACTTAGCCAAGCAACGGTTTGCATAGGTAGGGTGGTTAAACATGGCAATTGGTTACAAGTAGGAGGCTGACAAGAAGAACATGGGCATCGAGGCAAAACTATAGATCGAGACTACTAGCAATAGGCGAAGATAGTAAAGTTATCGGGGTTCGGTCATCTTGCCTGAAGAGAAGAAGTTCGGATCGAAAGAAGGGTCCTCTTGCTCAAACTCGTTGGAAACCTCGTGCTCAACCTCGTTGGAAAACTCGTGCTCAACTTCGTGCTCTAAACAAGACAAACACACCAAGCACCAATCAACACGATGCAATGCGCACTCGAAAAACATGTATGCATGATGGATGCACTAGAGATGCACAAGGAGCACGTACAACATCACTCAAGCAAAACACCTCAAAACAAGATAACAACCTGATATTATTAATCTACACAGAAAAACACCCAAGTTTGATATAAAGTTCGCTGAAATCGGAGTTACGGGCTAAAAGTTATGCCCGAAACAAGATTTGAGCGAAAACTGCAAATTACAGCAACATGGCATCTTGGGAGCACAAAATAAATAATCTACAGCACCCAAAAGGCATGGCAAAGGACTTGAACATAAACTAGATACAATGTACAGCAACTAGGTCCAAAGTGCACCCCCAACGGAGTCACGGATCACTAGCAATGATCTTGGACATATTGAACTTTGAAATAAAATTCTGACAGCAGAATTTTATTGAAAGTTTGGAGCAAAAGATAAGCATGCTACAGCACCTCAAATGGACATGTGAGGACATGGATGGAAAGACAACAATATATACTTCATGGAACAATCAAAATCCACCCCAAAACTATCATGCTTTGTCCTACAACATCACACGAACATGGCATCGGAACGTTACAGATTTCAGACTTAGTGAAATTTCACTAAGTCCCAAAACAGCAACATTATCATAGCAACAAAAAGAGCATGTTTAAGACACCTCGAAACTAAACATGGCAAAGGGTAAGCACCTCATCAAAATACATATGACGGTGATCCCGAAACACACAAGCATGCATCATTGTGGTGAACACACCGATTACAACGAGCTCAACAACATGGCATTTCATAACAAGTGAAAACACAACATATGAACATGGCATCTTGCAACGATGATAACAAGGAAACAATGCATCTACCATGCAACCTATCACACACAACACGTAGTTCGTGACGAGACGAACACGTGGACATGTCATTTGCATCGTTTGGACAAACGAGCTAAAAGATATCACATGTCAAAGGTGGCACAAAAATAACACATAACAGCAGTTTATATCAACATGCACTCTTGTAACAGCAAAACAAGCCCCGAGATGATCTCTAACATGCATGACTACAACAGGTAAAACGTAGAGGGCATCTCCACGAACATCTGGACATATCACACGCTCAAAACGGAGCAACAGGTAAAAAGTTATGCATGGTCAAAGTAGGCATAACAGAACAGGAAAAACAGGGGCTAGGGTTTGAAATTTGGACCTCTCAGATCTGGATCTGAGGATGAACAGTAGAAGTGGCCCGCGATCTACAGTGCCGGCGGTCTGGTGAACAGTGCGGGAGGCGCGGCCCGGGCGAGGCAGGCCGAAACGGTGCGGTGGCGGCCCACTTCCCGGCGGCTGGCGACGCGGCAGCCCGCCTGGCCGGCGCGGCCCGCCAGGAGGCGGCGGCCCACGCGCTGCGCGGTGCGGGCGAAGGCGATCTGGCGCCAAGTGGAGCGAGGAGGCGGCGAACTGGTCCCCCGCTGGGCCGGGGAGGCTGCTGCTCGGCGCGCGGTGGCCCACGCGGCCCTGGGCCTAGTGAGGCGAGGCAGAGGACGCGACGAGCGGGCCGGTTCGCGCGCGAAGGAGGAGATGACGATCGGCGCTCGGCGGGGAAGCGCGGCCTTGGCGCGACGAGGCGGCTCGGGGAACTGGTCCCCCCGGGCCCTGGCGACAAGTGGCGATGCGGGCGCAGGGGACGGCCCGGTCGGTCGACGAGGCCGACGCGGGAGCGGTGGACGTGACTGTGGCGGTTCCTTCGAGGAACCCGGTCGGTCGGCGGCGCGCTGGATCGAGGGGATCCTCGGGATCCCAAAGAACAGTGCGGGATCTGAGAAAAAAAGGAAAAAAAAGGAAAAGGAGAAGGGGAAGAAGAAGAGGGATGCCCCAATAGACCTAGGGGTCTATATATAGCAATCTGGACTAGGGTTTGAGACTAGGGGATGTTTAGGAGCCCTCCGATCTGGATCCAACGGATCCGATCGCGGGATGATTTTAAAAGGCCCAGACGGAGAAAAGAGACTGCAGCAGGGGTATTTCCGGGACACGAAGTAAGGGCACTTCGGACCCACACGGACAACGGAGGAAAAAGTCAACGGAGTCCAAACGAGACGAGATTTGAGAGGCGGGTTGCACACAACAAAACAACAACACACAACACAACCTCACGGCACACCGGTAACGAAAAACGCCCGAACAACAAAGAAGGCCTACGGGACGTCACGGACACGTGAGGGAGCTCCGGAACACGAAACGGACAACGGGAAGAAACGCCACGAACCGGATGCAACCCACAACACAAACAAAATGCAATGCACATGTCTACATGATATGAATGAATGCCACACACTCACACAACAAAATGACGAAAGCCCGAAAGACAAAGAACCCGAAATGGAAATAGATGAAGCCGGAGATTTATTATAAGCCCAAAAGGGAAAGTATTACATCCGGGGCATTACAGGTTGCCTATCAACTGGAATTACCAACAGAATTATCAGATGTTCACGATGTGTTCCATGTGTCTCAGCTGAGGAAGTGTGTTAGCAACCCGGAAAAGCAAGTTCAGCACCAAGAATTAGACCTTCAACCCGATCTTACCTATCGGGAACGTCCGATAAGAATTTTGGAGGAGTCTGAACGGAGAACCCGACAAAACGTAATAAAATTTTACAAAGTCCAATGGAGCAATCACACCGAGGAAGAAGCAACCTGGGAAAGAGAAGATCACTTAAGAACTGAGTATCCATACCTGTTTGAGGGACAGCTGAAATCTCGGGGACGAGATTTTTCTTAAGGGGGTAGGTGTTGTAACACCCCAAAAATATTTATTTGGAGTTTTGAAAACTTTTCCAAATTTTAGCTAAGATTTAAAATTTTCTTGGAGGGTTCTGTTTGAAGGATGAATTTATTTGATTTAATTATTTTGGAGGCTTTCAAAACTATTTTTCTTTCTAAAGAATTTTTGATTCTGGTTATTTGATTTTCAAAGGCAAAAGCCTTTTTCCACCTCCTCTAGCACCCTAAACCACTCCAAATATTTTTCTGCCACCCCAAGACTGACCTCACAAGTCATACACATCTTCTATAATATTATCCAACTCCTTTCCACTCCACAAAAATATTTCTTCTATATATTTTTAATTCCAAAGATGGAATTTGAAATAATCATAGTTTCTTGACTTTACAAAGGAACTATATTTTTCCAGAACTCTTTTGCCACACCGAAATTTTCCCTATATATACATGGTACCCTTAACCCATTTCTTCAAAAACTTTTGGTCCCACAGTTCAAAAATTTCAATTTCTATTCATTTCAAATTTGGTCCAGAAATCAATTTTTTGCTATAAATCATTTCTAAACCCCACCCAAAAATCTTGGCCTTCTGGCAAACTCACTTTTGAGTAACCACACACCACCACAGCAAATCCCTTGATCAACTAAGATGTTTAACACCCCATAGCATTTCATCAAACAGTTGGCATGCATACTGTTCATAACTGAATGAAATTCAGTTAACTGAACTTCTTCAGCCGACAGGGGCCGGCGATGCCGTGCACTCCTCGCCTTCCCCTCCCGCACGGCGTCGACGCCCGCCTTCATTACCGACCGCTCCCCTGGCCCATCGCCCAGCCTCTCCACGCCGGTGAGCTGGCAGCTGGCCGGTGCAACCACCCCGAGCTCACCCACGGCGAGGCCGAGCGGATCGCCTCGGCCATCGGCCGCCATTCACTGCACCGCAACTCCCCTACCTACCTCCCCGCCCACGCGTCACTCTCCCTCGCTCCTCCGCACAACGGACGCACCGACCACGCCGCCCCGGGGCCCGTATGGCAGTCGCCGGAGTTGGCCACGCCGCCGCACCCGTGCGGACAGCGCATCACGAACGTGGCAAGCGAGCACGAGCCCGTCCAAGCGGAGGCTTCGGGCGAACTCCACCGGCCTCTTAACTGCCCCGTCGCCCCAGACCACCGGCCAAAACCTACCCCGGCGACCTAATTTACTCCGGCGACCTCCGCCCGTTTCGGCCATCCTCGACTCGCCTATAAAAGGGGTCCCCGAGCCCCTCCAGCTTCACCATTCGCCTCCACCACCTCCCACTCTTCCTCCCAGCCATCCACCCGGCCACGAGGGGGTCATCTTCTCCCTCTCCGGCCACCGCTCCGCCGCCTCTGTCCACGAGCCAAACCTCGCCCCTACTCCACCAGAGCCTCCCAAACTCCGCCGATCCACCTCTTTTCCACCACTATGCCGAACCCCTAAGCCAATTCCACTCCCCGAGCCCTCTCCGTCGAGCCCCAACTTCACCCGAACCACCGTCCGCCGGCGTCAAGCTCACCGCCGTTCAGGTGATCGCCGGTGGCCACCACCACCACCCACGGATGCGGAAGTCCACGCTGGTCACGCTACGACCAGCGCCAGGCTCTAAAACCCCGGCGATCGTCGCCGGCGATCGCCGCCTCCCCTCTGTACACGCGCGCGTGCGCGCTCAAGTTCAAACCTGACGGGTGGCCCCCACCCGTCAACTCTCTCTCTCTATTCTCTGTATTCAGCGAAGGCGTACTCTACGCTTTACGCCTTCTCCACTGGAAGGCGTATTCGCTGCCGAACCGTTTTCTTTTAAAACAGCCCAGGGGCTTCTGTTTTGCAGAAAGACCCCTGGTTTTAAAAAGTTAATAGCTTTTAAACTATTAATCCAAATGAGTTGATTCTTTTTGCAAAAAATTTCTTTTCCTCTCTAGTTTTTTTTAAGATTTATTTAAAAATATTTTGAGAACATTTTTCTGTTCTGTATGGGAAGTCTTATTCGAATTCAAATTTGAATTTTCAGAAAAAGAAGAAGGATCTTTTGCTGGAAATTCAGAGGGGTTTTCTCCTGATTATTTTGGACAAGGCAAGCATTATTGAACCTTGGATATGGTGTTTGCATTTTTGCATGGTTACATAGTTCGGTATTGCAATGCTTATGTTGCATGTTGCATCACTTGAGCATGGATGGTCATGTCAACTTTTTCCTTGCTTGCATATCACTCTAGCAGCTATATGGTTACTTGATGGCAGAAGTTTTGCTGCTGGTTTGGACGTGCTGGTGGGCACGGTCCTTTGTTGACACAGTGGTGTCGTGTGATATTGATAGAGGATACTGGTGATATTTTAATAATACCTCCTGAGTCTGCCTAGATCGAGTCTTGCTCTATACACCTAGCTGTACACCGTGCTGCCACGGGTCCTTCCGAAAGGAGGGTACGGCCTAGTAAGTTGATAACCCCTGTACGGGTGCACGCCACCCAGATAACCACGATGAAGGTTGTAGCCTGTCATCGGGTCAGGGGCATGGGTGTTTCCGGTTGTAGCCGAGAGGGGGGCACCCCTTGTAATCCGCGCGTTTAATAGTGATCCCATGCTTTTCGGAGGTTGTAGCCTCCCTGACTTAAGGTTTCTGGAGTGATGCTTTGGGTGAGTCCTGGCATCCGGTGGGTGTGTACGCGTCAGGCGTGTTTTCAATCCAAAGTCCGTATTGGGTATTAGCCAGTGCACGATGCTGTCTAAGGAAATCCCATACGCGTGGGTAAAGAGTATACCCTCTGCAGAGTTATATCTATTCGAATAGCCGCGTCCACGGTCAAGGACTTAGTTGGGTGGGTCAAGTATCGGTCCCGGTGTCAGTCTCTGGAGGAAAAATAATAATATACTTGAGCATGTTTAGGTTTGCATGAAATTCTTGTCGCAGTCAGTATTATCATGAATTTATATATATGATGAAAATTATGCTTATGGACTAACCCTATGATTTTTATTGTTATCTTCCAGAGTGTCTCAGGGGCTGGCTAGACTACCCCGGACACTCGCATTTATTTTTAAGACCTTTTGTGGCGTCCCTCGAGTGTCAGGCGGTTTATCACGCCACTACTCTTGTGGACACCCGACTGGCATTTCTTTTTAAAGTCCTTTTTGTGGCGTCCCTCGAGTGTCAGGCGGTTAATCACGCCACTACTCGTGTGGATACCCGACTGACATTTCTTTTAAGTCCTTTTGTGGCGTCCCTCGAGTGTCAGGCGGTTTATCACGCCACTACTCTTGTGGATACCCGACTGGCAATTATTTTCAAGTCCTACCGTGGTGTCACTTGACATCCGACCGGCTTTTCTCTTATTTATATTTATTGTTGACACTAATATTTATTTATGTACTAACCATGTTATACCATACCAAGTGGAGATAATTGTTGCATGCATGTAGCTCATCTACCATGGCATTCGCATTTGGTATATCTTATTTTCATAATGTTTGCGAGTACATTCAAAAGTACTCACTGGCTTGTCCCTGGCTATTTACTTGGCCAGACTTGGAGGAGGACGAGCTTTTGGAGGAGAATTGCGCTAGCGAGGCCGACGCTTAGAAGGTTCCCAGTCAGCACACCTGTGTCATGGAGTCTATCACTTGTATCATCCGTCAAGCTTCCGCCACACCAATAAAATAGTCAAGCCTCACACTGACGCTTGACTCTATGCTATTATATCAGTGTTGAGTTCCACCATCCACTGTCACATTCCGCCACCTTAGTGCGTTGAGTTGTTGTAATAAATTGTTGAGTCACCCTGACTCAACCCTGTGTAATATTATATTGTACTGGTTATCTATATCAAGGTTGTCCACTGGTTGTTCTTGGGAGCCAGTGTGACTTAAGGCTATTCTGTGATTTATTTCCCAGAAATGAGCCTGACAAAAGGTCCCTTTTCAGCAGCCCAAAGGGCGGGAAGGAGGGGCATTTAGTCCCGGTTGGTGCCACCAACCGGGACTAAAGGGGTGTATTAGTCCCGGTTGATGCCAACAACCGGGACTAATACCACCCTTTAGTCCCGGTTGGTGCCAACAACCGGGACCAAAGGCCTTGCTGGCGCGGTGCGGTGGGAAGTTTAGTCCCACCTCGCTAGTTGAGAGAGGCCAGCACCAGTTTATAAGTTGCGCTCCCTCTCTCCTCTCGAACTCATCTGAAGTGCAGGCTTACGGGCCTAATTTGACTGTGCAATGCCTGTGGGCCTACTGGGCCTGCTTCGGGCCTGAATCCTGGCCCATGGTTGGGTTTCTAGTCGTATTCAGGCCGTGCTGGCCCAGTAGGTGGCATTTTTTTTTCTTTTTTTCTATTTATTTTTTCATTTCTACTTAGAACTAAATACTTATAGTGTTTTAGTGATATCTTTTTTCTTTTAGGTCACAAAAATTATAAACTTTCATTATTTTCTTTGTTGCTTTATTTATTTTATTTTGTTTCTACTTACAACAAAATACTTATTGTTGCTTTTTTTGCAAGTTTTTTTGTTTTGTTTTCTGCATTATTTATTTTCTTTTGTTTTTTGCTTTATTTTTTAATTCTTTCTGGTAAAACCAATTACAAACTTTCTGTTAGTGCAAGTAGTATTCAAATTTGAATAGTTTGAATTTGAAATTATTTGTTTTCTTTGTTGCTTTATTTATTTTATTTTGTTTCTACTTACAATGAAATACTTATTGTTGCTATTTTTTTTTGCAAGTTTTTTTTTGTTTTTTGCATTATTTATTTTCTTTTGTTTTTTGCTTTATTTTTTAATTCTTTCTGGTAAAACCAATTACAAACTTTCTGTTAGTGCAAATTTGAATAGTACAAACGGACAATGGTATCATACTCGTTTGTTACAAAGTTGGCATGGTATCATCATAATAGTTGCCGAAAAAAGTCTTCACTTTTTCTTCGCTTGTGTCATTTGCTTATTGCGCCGTAACCATGGATAATCTTCATCGTTTATCAGGATGCTTGGGTCAGCCTTGACTTTGAAGGGAGGAATTTCATGAAACTTTTCATAATCTTCAGACATGTCTGTCTTGCCCTTCACTCCTAGGATGTCCCTTTTTCCTAAAAGAACTATGTGGCGCTTTGGCTCATCGTATGATGTATTCGCTTCCTTATCTTTTCTTTTTCTCGGTCTGGTAGACATGTCCTTCACATAGATAACCTGTGCCATATCATTGGCTAGGACGAACGGTTCGTCCGTGTATCCAAGATTTTTCAGATCCACTGTTGTCATTCCGTACTATGGGTCTACCTGTACCCCGCCTCCTGACAGATTGACCCATTTGCACTTAAACAAAGGGACCTTAAAATCATGTCCGTAGTCAAGTTCCCATATGTCCACTATGTAACCATAATATGTGTCCTTTCCCCTCTCGGTTGTTGCATCAAAGCGGACACCGCTGTTTTGGTTGGTGCTCTTTTGATCTTGGACAATCGTGTAAAATGTATTCCCATTTATCTCGTATCCTTTGTAAATCAATACAGTCGAAGATGGTCCCCTGGACAACAAGTACAACTCATCACAAACAGTGTTGTCACCTCTGAGACGTGTTTCCAACCAACTGCTGAAAGTCCTGATGTGTTCACATGTAATCCAGTCGTCGCACTGCTCCGGGTGTTTGGAGCGCAGACTGTTCTTGTGTTCATCGACATACGGGTCACTAATGTAGAGTTCTGTAGAACTGTATAGTGTGCTTGAGACCAGGAATATCCGTCCCTGCATATTATTGAGTCCCTTCCAAGCGTGCCTTTTCCAGTCAGTCTCCCCTCGTACCACGATTTAGGGAGACCTATCTTATTAAGGCCAGGAATGAAGTCAACACAAAACCCGATGACATCCTCTGTTTGATGGCCCATGGAGATGCTTCCTTCTGGCCTGGCGTGGTTACGGACATATTTATTTAGGACTCCCATGAACCTCTGAAAGGGGAACATATTGTGTAGAAATACGGGCCCCAGAATGACAATCTCGTCGACTAGATGAACTAGGATGTGTGTCATGATATTGAAGAAGGATGGTGAGAACACAAGCTCGAAACTGACAAGACATTGCGCCACATCACTCCTTAGCCTTGGCACGATTTCTGGATCGATCACCTGAAGGAAATATGCCCTAGAGGCAATAATAAAGTTGTTATTTATATTTCCTTATATCATGATAAATGTTTATTATTCATGCTAGAATTGTATTAACCGGAAACTTAATACATGTGTGAATACATAGACAAAATAGTATGTCCCTAGTATGCCTCTACTAGAGTAGCTCATTGATCAAAGATGGTTATGTTTCCTAGCCATAGACATGAGTTGTCATTTGATCAACGGGATCACATCATTAGGAGAATGATGTGATGGACTAGACCCATCCGTTAGCATAGCACTATGATCGTTTAGTTTTACTGCTATTGCTTTCTTCATGACTTATACATGTGATGACCCTCAACCGTAAGGGATCAGTTGCAGCGTTTTCGATAAGTAAGAGTGTCGAACCCAACGAGGAGCAGCAGGTATAGATAAGCGATTCTGAGCAAGAAATTACTGCAAGCACTGAAAGATAACTTTTAGGGGTTTTCTCGATATATAAGCAACAGGAATGTAAAGTCAAGTAATATGAAAGATACTGAGAGTAACAAGTGGCCCAATCCTTTCTTAGCAAAGGAGAGGCCTAGCAACTGAACTTATAAAGACTAAAGCGTTCTTGAGGACACACGGGAGAGGTAGTCACGTGCTTTCGCCATATTCCGTATCGATACTATGTTATGTGTTGATAAGTGTTGGTGGGTGGATCTATGCTAGTGCACTCTCTAGACTAAGATGAATGCACTCTTATGATTAAACACCTTGCAAGCATCCGCAAATACAAGATAGAATTTAAGGCAAAAGCCTAACCATAGCAATACGATCGAGGATCCATTATTCCCTTATGCAAAAGCGTGCAAACTGGGGTTCAGGTTTCTGTCACTCCGGCAACCCACCGTAAGCATTCTTTATACACAATGCATTCTCCTAGGTCCTTAATAAGGCGAAGTGTTGGGTGTTCGACTCACACAACACCACTAGTAGAATGACAACACAACTTAAGTATCAAACAACACATATTACTTCAACAGCGTATGACTACTAACAACAAGACTTTCCCCATGTCCTCAAGAACTAAAGTAACTACTCACAAGACATAAAAGAGATCATGATCAGAGGGGATAAATATGTGATAAACAATCTGGACATAATAATATTTCTCCAACAAAACTCAATAGCATTCACCACAAAGTAGCAATCAACACCGATGGAGTAGAGAGGATAGGTAGTACAAGTTACAACACGAGTTGCGATGGAAAGATGAGATTTGGATGAAGATGGAGATGGTGCTGGTGTTGGGGATGATGTTGATGATGATCTCGATGATGCCCGTGATGATGGTGATGACGATGGCGACGATCTCCCCTTCCGGGAGGTGATCTCCCCGGCGGAATCTGCCCGCCGGAGATGCCCTTTTCTTCTCTGTAGGTTTCCGCCTCGAAGCGGCGGAGGAACTCCGTAAAAAGTCCCGTGCCTAGGGTTTTCGGAGGACGGAGAACATATATGCAAAAGGGAGCGGCCAGAGGTGGGCCAGGGGCTCCAGGTGCCCCCCCGGCGCGGCCAGGGGGGGCGCCCCCAGGCCGCCTGGGCACCCTGTGGCCCCCCTCTGACTCCCCTTTTGCGTGTCTTCGTTATTCTTCTGAAAAATACCTCCCGTCAATTTTTAGGTAATTTGGAGGTGTTCTTCTTCAGCAACTCAGCATCCACTTTTTCCTGCTGAATCCTGCGTCTGCTGTTTCGGTATCGGAAAGTTGCAAACTGTGTAAAATATACCAAAACAACATAAGAACATCATCATAACGTGAAATATATCAATGAATAAGGATAAATTATAATACAAAATAGTGATGCGTTTTGGTCGTATCAACACCCCCAAGCTTAGACCTCGCTTGTCCCCAAGCGAATATGAACTCGGTAAACCTGTCCACAAGTTTAGAGAGTGAAGTGTCGATAAATAGAATACGGACAAGAAGCATCATAGTCTCTTCACCAACTCAAATATCCTCAGCAACAATCTTCAACTCATAAGGCTCTTATGAAAGAGTGTCAACACTTATATTCGAAAGTAGGACCAATAGAAACTCATTATATCATGGCAAACATGTCCTTTGGTCAAAGAACAACAAATAATTTTAACTTTTGCTTTTGATGGGATTAATTGAAGCTTTTTGAAATAACAAGTTACTAAGCAAGAAGTGAAAGTGTTAACACAACGGAAGATATTTGCCTTAGCTGGGCATGACAAACAACTTACTTATCAAATGATAATGTCAACAAGGATATGATATGACAAATCTTAATGCAGCTTTATATGCATGAATCCTTATCAACATCAAACGTCTGCTCTCTTTGAGAAATAGAAGGAAGTAGGAATAACTGACTCAACTTAAAATTAAAAGATAGGCCCTGCTCTAGGGTAGTAGGGAAAACTCATGTGCTATCCTCAAATCAAACAGAATGAAAACGAATTTTTGAGAGGTGCATGATTCGTCAACGAATGCTAATAGATAACTCAATTACTTCTTGAACTGGACAAGTTTCGAGGAACGGCTCCCGTATGAGGACGATAACATCCTCTTATTCTCCTTTGTTTATCACTGCCAAAGTTTTCTGATTTCTCATGAACAAAGCGTGAAGGAGGGTTTCTTTGTTATATTATTTTTAAGCCGGGCGCACTCAATGCCAGTTCCTTTTCGTATTATGGGTTTGCACATTATACATGCAATCCCGGGGTGAAGCTTGTCCAATTCAAAAAGGTCATGAATTAGCTACTACTTCCTCATGAGCTAAAGCAGAGGCACAAAATAAAAGATTTTGAACATTTAAGGATAACACATAAATTATATACTTTAGGAGGTGGTAGTGGGGTACCACGAGTAGGTAGGTATGGTGGACTCATATGGAAGGTATTGGCTTAAGGGTATGGATGCACAAGCAGAATTCCGCTTAGTACAGAGTTAGGCTAGCAAAGGTTTTGAAAGAGCAGACAACTGATGATGACTAAGATGCAAAGCAATATAAAGCATGAACATTGAAATAAGCATAACACATCAAGTTGTCTTCCTTGTCAACATAACACTTCAAGTATAATAACATAAAGGTTTTGGCTATGTTGATACTTTTAGAGAATCATGCTTGTTGTTATGACCAAAGCTATGTTTGCCAAGATTAAATAAAGTTTCATAGCCATACCTGACATAAGGTCAATACTCCCCATAAGAATCATCATATAAGGTCGATTGCGTGAAGAGAATACCGAGTGCAGCAAAAAGGAACCGATAAACTTCTCATTAATATTTCATCATAGACGACTCCACACACACGGATACAATTCTTCACCAAGGGGGCGATAGACCTCAATGCACACACCTATCTCATATGACAACCTCCCTAGACATGATACGACTCTACTTGACTTCTAAAAGGCAAAAGGTAAAAGATAAAGATACCGGGCACTCCCCCAAGCTTGGAACAAGCCAAGGGAATGCCATTACCACGGAGATTTCACTCATCATCCTTGTTGGCGTTGATCAAGTAATTCTTGGCGAAACTCTTCCATGGAAGGGGTTCTCCAGTCTCATATGAGAAGCTCGTCTCCTGGATCCTGCATTCAGCACCCAAACCCATGCGTAGAAACCTTAGTTGATACTCACAGTTCTGGTTATGTAGATCATTAATTTGCCCTTGGAGTTCTATGATTCTGTCTTCAGACGCGGCGATTCTTTCCCACATGTCCTTCATCTCCTTCAGAAAGTAGTTCTTTAGCTCGTTGGTGATGTCAAAGTTAGCTTCGACACCACGCTCGGTCATCTTCTTGTACTTGAAGACTTCTTGCTCCACTTCTTCCAGCCTGGCCTGGACGCTCCCCTCCTTGATAGGTCCCTTCAGATCTTCTTGATGAAGGACGCCCTCCTTCATCTGAACCACCTGAGGGTGCTTCTTCACCTCAGCGAGGTAAGGGTTGATGACGTTGACGACGAACGTGTCCTTGGGGGAACTTGGAGAAGCCATGGCACCTAAATTTAGCTGAAAGATTTCCTGGCAGAAACAGATCGAAGAGAAAACACGCGAAATCGCAAGATACGTTGCCGGAACACCCCGGGCAAATATATAGGAAAAATTTATGCACAGAAAGGAAGGTAACGGACCAAAGCGGGGTCGGAGACGGGCACCAGGGTGTCCAGGCGGCCTGCCGGCGCGGCCCAGGGGGGGCGTGCCAGGGGGGCGCCTGGACTCCCTGGTGGTCGTCTCCGGCTCCACTTCGACTCGGAATTTTACTAATTTTTCAAAAACTCGTAATACGGAACTTTTATGATGTTTTGCGGTGTTTTCTTACCGTACTACATACCTTTTCTTTATTCTGCTTCTGCTGGCGTCTGAAATAGGGCTGCAACATGTTCTTCGTGGGTTGTTGTGTATATCATATTCACATCAACATTGATAGGGTCTCCTGCTATGTAATGCTTAAGTCTTTGCCCATTCACAACTTGAGGTTTGGTGCCTTCAAAATTATTAATCTTAATTGCACCAGACCGATAAACTTCTTCAATATGAAATGGTCCTTCCCACCTGGAAAGTAGTTTACCTGGAGAAAACCTGAAACGGGATCTAAACAACAAAACTTTATCACCAACATTAAATTCACGTTTCAGAATCTTCCTATCATGCCACCTTTTTACCTTTTCTTTGAACATTTTAGCGCTCTCGTAAGCTTCACTTCTCCATTCATCTAGAGAAGTCAAGTTCATGAGACGCTTCTCACCAGCTAGTTTTGGGTCAGCGTTAAGCTCTCTAACAGCCCAGAAAGCTTTGTGCTCTAGCTCTAATGGCAGATGGCAAGCTTTGCCATACACCATTTTATAAGGAGACATGCCCATGGGGTTTTTGTAAGCAGTTCTATATGCCCACAAAGCATCTCCCAATTTATTTGACCAATCCTTCCTATTTCTGTTTACTGTTTTCTGCAAGATCAACTTAATCTCTCTATTGGTGAGCTCAACTTGCCCACTAGTTTGAGGATGATAAGGTGAAGCAATTCTATGATTAACATCGTATTTAGCCAGAGCTTTTCTAAAAGCTCCGTGCGTGAAGTGTGATCCTCCATCTGTCATAAGGTACCTTGGTACACCAAACCTAGGGAATATTACATCCTTAAGCATTTTCGAGGATGTTTTGTGATCAGCACTTTCAGTGGGGATTGCTTCAACCCACTTGGTCACATAATCAACAGCTACTAAAATGTGAGTGTACTTGTGCGAAGAAGGAAAAGGACCCATAAAATCGAAACCCCAACAATCGAAAGGTTCAATCACTAGTGAGTAATTCATAGGCATCTCATTCCTTCTACTAATGTTACCAAATCTCTGACATTTATCACAAGCTAAAACATAATTTCTAGCATCTTTAAAGAGAGTGGGCCAATAAAAACCTGATTGAAGAACCTTATGTGCAGTCCTTTCGCCGGCATGATGTCCTCCATAGGGACTGTCATGGCACCGTCTGAGAATGTCCTTCTGCTCATGTTCCGGGATGCATCTTCTCACGATCCCGTCGGGACCTTCTTTGAAAAGATGTGGGTCATCCCAAAAGTAGTGCCTCAAATCATGAAAGAACTTCTTCCTCTGCTGAAATGTTAGACCTAGAGGCAAATACTTTGCAACAATAAAATTAGCATAATCTGCATACCAAGGATCGGAAAGAGGTTGTACTTTTACAACGGCAAGTTGTTCGTCTGGAAAACTATCGTTAACTGGAATGGGGTCATGCGGTATATCTTCCATTCTTGAAAGATTGTCCGCCACCGGATTGTCTTCCCCCTTCCTATCAATAATCTGCAAATCAAATTCTTGAAGAAGGAGTATCCATCTGATAAGCCTTGGCTTGGCATCCTTCTTTGTCATAAGATACTTAATGGCAGCATGATCAGTATGAACAATAACTTTGGAATCAACAATATACTGCCTAAACTTATCACAAGCAAAAACTACAGCTAAGAATTCCTTCTCAGTAGTAGCATAATTTCTTTGAGCACTATCAAGGGTCTTACTAGCATAATGTATAACATTCAATTTCTTATCAACCCTTTGTCCTAAAACAGCTCCAACAGCAAAATCACTTGCATCACACATAATTTCAAAAGGTAAGTTCCAGTCAGGTGGTTGTACTATAGGAGCAGTTATTAAAGCTTTCTTAAGGATTTCAAAAGCTTCCTTACAATTTTCATCAAACGCAAAAGGAACATCCTTCTGGAGAAGATTAGTGAGGGGTCTCGAGGTTTTAGAAATGTCTTTAATAAATCTTCTATAAAAACCTGCATGACCGAGAAAACTGCGAATACCTTTGATGTCCTTTGGATAAGGCATCCTCTCAATAGCTTCGATCTTGGCTTTGTCCACTTCAATTCCCCTTTCGGAAATCTTGTGACCAAGAACAATTCCTTCATTAACCATAAAGTGGCACTTCTCCCAGTTGAGTACCAAATTTGTCTCCTCGCATCTCTGCAAAACTTTATTAAGGTTGTGAAGACAATGGTCAAATGAAGTTCCATAGACGGAGAAATCGTGCATGAAGACTTCCATGATATCCCCACAGAAACCATGAAAGATAGCAGACATACACCTTTGAAAAGTAGCAGGGCATTACATAAACCAAAAGGCATACGTCTGTAAGCATAAGTACCAAAAGGACAAGTAAAAGTGGTCTTCTCTTGATCGACAGTGTTAACATGAATTTGAGAGAAGCCAGAATAACCATCGAGATAAAAAAAGTGGGTATTTTTGGATAACCTTTCAAGCATTTGGTCGATGCACGGCAACGGGTAGTGATCCTTCCTGGTTGCCTTGTTCAACTTCCTGTAATCAATACACATTCTATATCCAATAATAATTCTCTGAGGTATTAGTTCATTTTTATCATTAGGAACCACAGTTGTACCTCCTTTCTTAGGAACACAATGTACCGGACTTACCCACTTACTATCAGCTATAGGGTAGATAATACCTGCAGCTAGAAGCTTGAGAATCTTAGTTCTCACAACATCCATCATCTTCGGGTTCAACCGTCGTTGATGATCAACAACTGGTTTAGCATCAGGCTCAAGGTTGATAGTATGTTGACAGATAGATGGACTAATCCCCTTAAGGTCATCAAGGGTGTAGCCAATTGCGCCTCGGTGTTTACGAAGTACTTCCAATAATCGCTCTTCTTCATATCCTGAAAGGTTAGAATTGATAATAACAGGATATACTTTCTTTTCATCTAAATAAGCATACTTGAACGTATCGGGGAGAGGTTTAAGATCGAACACCGGGTCTTCTTTCCGTTTTGATAAAATTCCCAAAGGTTCAACCGAAAGGTTGTGCTTCAGGATAGCAGGCTGCCTCAAGAATATTTCATCCATTTCATTTCTTTCCTGCATATGTAAATCATTCTCGTGGTCCTCCATGTATTGCTGCAAAGGATCATCAGGGGGAATAGCAATAGAGGCAATACTTTCAATAATTTTATCATTACTAGGTAAATCAGTACCACGAGGCTGCTTAGAGAACTTAGAAAAATTAATTCATATCGCTCACCATTGAATTCAACAGAAACTTTACCTTTCTTGCAATCTATTATAGCTCCACAAGTTCTAAGAAAAGGTCTACCAAAAATGATGGGACAAAAATTGTCCCTGGCTGAACCAAGTACCAAAAAGTCGGTAGGGTATTTTACCTTTCCACATAGGACTTCAACGTCCCTCACAATTCCGATTGGAGAGATAGTTGATCTATTTGCAAGATGAATAGTAACATCAACTTCTTCAAGTTCACAAGGGGAAATCTCACCGATGATTTCTTCATAGAGTGAATAAGGAATAGCACTTGCACTCGATCCCAAATCGCATAGCCCATAATAATTGTGATCTTCTATTTTAACAGATACCACCGGAGTACCTGAAATTGGGCCTTTGTTCTTGGCTGTGACAAGGTTAGTGGAAACAGCACAAAAAGTTATATTGGAATCCAAAACATCATCAGTAACAAGGTCTTTAATCAATGCAACTCGAGGATCGACCCTGATCTGGTCCTCAGGTTCATCAACTTTTCTCTCACTTTTATTTATTATGCCTGTCACAAGAGAGTGCTCCTTTATCCTCGTGGGAAAAGGAGGCTGTTCATATATAACTGCAGGCAAAATAGGCTCAGCAACATAAATATCAATAGGTTTTTCTTTAAAAGGTGCATGGTGCTGGTCTCTATTCTTTTTAAAAGAATCAACGCGAGAGGCAAAATTCTTACACAAATCAATAACTCGATGGGAATCAAGACCAATCTTAGAGCAAAAAGTATTGAAGTAATCAGTTTCTACATAGCTCTCAATATAATCATGTTCATAATTTATAGCGGGTTCAATACCTTTATCAATTTCCCAATCTTCGGTATTCCTCTGGATTCTTTCAAGGAGATCCCACCTTTCTTCAACACTCTTCTTCTGAAACACCCCACTAGAGGAGGCATCCAGCATCTCCTTATCCTGACGAGAAAGCCTGGCATAAAAATTTGTAAGTATAATTTCCTTGGGAAGCTTATGAATAGGGCATTTGAGCATTAGAGACTTCAATCTCCCCCAAGCTTGAGCAATGCTTTCTCCGTCACGAGACCTAAAGTTATAGATATAATTCCTGTCTCGATGAATTTCATGAAGAGGATAAAATTTAGTATAAAAGAGAGACATAAGCTCCTGCCAGTCCAGCAAGTGTGGGTTATCGAGAAGCCCATACCAATCTGAAGCTTTATCTATAAGGGATACGGCAAACAATTTCCTCATGACAAACTCCCTCGACACACCTGCAAGCTTAAATAATGAACATAGTCATGACAAATATAGCAAGTGTTCACCGGGATGTCTGTCTCCTGCATACCGATTAGCCAAAACATAATTGATAATGCCAGCCGGTATTTTATAAGGCACAATTTCAGTAGGGGGAGGATCAACCACCACAGGTGTGGGGTGTCTTCCCGCAAGCAACGCTCCAATAATAGGGTTATCCATAAGGACAGAGGGCAGCAATAACAAAAATAAAAAAACAGAATTATAAAAAGACTTTCTTACCAGTTTCACTTTACCAATAGCGCTATGCTCCCCGGCAACGGCGCCAGAAAACGGTACTTGATGACCCTCAACCGTAAGGGATCTGTTGCAGCGTTTTCGATAAGTTAAGAGTGTCGAACCCAACGAGGAGCAGAAGGTATTGATAAGCGTTTCTGAGCAAGAAATTACTGCAAGCACTGAAAGATAACTTTTACGGGTTTTCTCGATATATAAGCAACAGGAATGTAAAGGCAAGTAATATGAAAGATACTGAGCGTAACAAGTGGCCCAATCCTTTCTTAGCAAAGGAGAGGCCTAGCAACTGAACTTATAAAGACTAAAGCGTTCTTGAGGACACACGGGAGAGGTAGTCATGTGCTTTCGCCATATTCCGTATCGATACTATGTTATGTGTTGATAAGTGTTGGTGGGTGGATCTATGCTAGTGCACTCTCTAGACTAAGATGAATGCACTCTTATGATTAAACACCTTGCAAGCATCCGCAAATACAAGATAGAATTTAAGGCAAAAGCCTAACCATAGCAATACGATCGAGGATCCATTATTCCCTTATGCAAAAGCGTGCAAACTGGGGTTCAGGTTTCTGTCACTCCGGCAACCCACCATAAGCATTCTTTATACACAATGCATTCTCCTAGGTCCTTAATAAGGCGAAGTGTTGGGTGTTCGACTCACACAACACCACTAGTAGAATGACAACACAACTTAAGTATCAAACAACACATATTACTTCAACAGCATATGACTACTAACAACAAGACTTTCCCCATGTCCTCAAGAACTAAAGTAACTACTCACAAGACATAAAAGAGATCATGATCAGAGGGGATAAATATGTGATAAACAATCTGGACATAATAATAATTCTCCAACAAAACTCAATAGCATTCACCACAAAGTAGCAATCAACACCGATGGAGTAGAGAGGATAGGTAGTACAAGTTACAACACGAGTTGCGATGGAAAGATGAGATTTGGATGAAGATGGAGATGGTGCTGGTGTTGGGGATGATGTTGATGATGATCTCGATGATGCCCGTGATGATGGTGATGACGATGGCGATGATCTCCCCTTCCGGGAGGTGATCTCCCCGGCGGAATCTGCCCGCCGGAGATGCCCTTTTCTTCTCTGTAGTTTTCCGCCTCGAAGCGGCGGCGGAACTCCGTAAAAAGTCCCGTGCCTAGGGTTTTCGGAGGACAGAGAACATATATGCAAAAGGGGGCGGCCAGAGGTGGGCCAGGGGCTCCAGGTGCCCCCCCCCCCCGACGCGGCCAGGGGGGCGCCCCCAGGCCGCCTGGGCACCCTGTGGCCCCCCTCTGACTCCCCTTTTGCGTGTCTTCGTTATTCTTCTGAAAAATACCTCCCATCAATTTCCAAGTAATTTGGAGGTGTTCTTCTTCAGCAACTCAGCATCCACTTTTTCCTGCTGAATCTTGCGTCTACTGTTTCGGTATCGGAAAGTTGCAAACTGTGTAAAATATACCAAAACAACATAAGAACATCGTCATAACGTGAAATATATCTATGAATAAGGATAAATTATAATACAAAATAGTGATGCGTTTTGGACGTATCAACATGTTCCTATGACTATGAGATTATGCAACTCCCAAATACCGTAGGAACACCTTGTGTGCTATCAAACGTCACAACGTAACTGGGTGATCATAAAGATGCTCTACAGGTTTCTCCGAAAGTATTCGTGGTGTTGGCATAGATCAAGATTAGGATTTGTCACTCCGAGTGTCGGAGAGGTATCTCTGGGCCCTCTCGGTAACACACATCATAATAAGCCTTGCAAGCAAAAGACTAATGAGTTAGTCACGAGATGATGTGTTACGGAACGAGTAAAGAGACTTGCCGGTAACGAGATTGAACTAGGTATGGAGATACCGACGATCGAATCTCGGGCAAGTAACATACCGATGACAAAAGGAACAACGTATGTTGTTATGCGGTTTGACCGATAGAGATCTTCGTAGAATATGTAGGAGCCAATATGAACATCCAGGTTCCGCTATTGGTTATTGACCGGAGATGAGTCTCGGTCATGTCTACATAGTTCTCGAACCCGTAGGGTCCGCACGCTTAACGTTTGATGACGATCGGTATTATGAGTTTATGAGTTTTGATGTACCGAAGGTAGTTCGGGGTCCCGGATGAGATCACGGACATGACGAGGAGTCTCGGAATGTCCGAGACATAAAGATTGATATATTGGACGACTATATTCGGACACCGGAAGTGTTCCGGAAAAGTTTCGGATTTAACTGGATTGCCGGAGGGGGTTACCGGAACCCCCTACGAAGGGGGATGGTCCATAGTGGGCCTTGAGGAAAGGAGAGAGGCAGCCCATAGAGGCTGGCCGGCGCCCCACCTAGGGATCCTAGTTGGACTAGGATTGGGGGGGCGCCACCTCTCCCTCTTTTCCTTTCCCTCTCTTCCTTCTTGGTGGACTCCTACTAGGAATAGGATTGCAATCCTATTCCTAGTAGGATTGCCCTAGCCGCACCATAGGAGGCCGGCCGGCCCTCCCCTCTTGCTCCTTTATATACGGGGGCAGGGGGGCACCCAAAGACACACAAGTTGAATTGTTCCAGCCGTGTGCGGTGCCCCCCTCCACAGAAACACACCTCGGTCATACCATTGCAGTGCTTAGGCGAAGCCCTGTGCCGGTAAATACATCATATCCGTCACCACGCCATCGTGCTGACAAAACTCTCCCGTGAAGCTCAACTGGATCAAGAGCTCGTGGGACGTCATCAGGCTGAACGTGTGCTGAACGCGGAGGTGCCGTACGTTCGGTGCTTGATCGGTTGAATCGCGAAGAAGTTCGACTACATCAACCGCGTCACTTGACGCTTCCGCTTCCGGTCTACGAGGGTACGTAGACACACTCTTCCCTCTCGTTGCTATGCATCTGGTAGATAGATCTTGTGTGATCGTAGAAATTTTTTAAAATACTACGTTCCCCAACAGTGGCATCATGAGCCAGGTCTATGCGTAGATGATATGCACGAGTAGAACACAATGAGTTGTGGGCGATACTAGTCATACTGCTTAGCAACATGTCATACTTTGCTTCGGCAGTATTGTGAGATGAAGCAGCCCGGACCGACATTACGCGTACGCTTATGCGAGAATGGTTTCACCGTTACGAGCACTCGATGCTTAAAGGTGACTGGCGGGTGTCTGTCTCTCTCACTTTAGCTGAATCAAGTGTGGCTACGCCCGGTCCTTGTGAAGGTTAAAGCAGCACATACTTGACGAAACATCGTTGTGGTTTTGTATGCGTAGGTAAGAACGGTTCTTGCTAAGCCTGTAGCAGCCACGTAAAATCTTGCAACAACAAAGTAGAGGACGTCTAACTTGTTTTTGCAGGGCATGTTGTGATGTGATATGGTCAAGACATGATGAGTTATACGGTTTTGTATGAGATGATCATGTTTTGTAATGTTATCGGCAACTGCCAGGAGCCATATGGTTGTCGCTTTATTGTATGAAATGCAATCGCCATGTAATTGCTTTACTTTATCACTAAGCGGTAGCGATAGTCGTAGAAGCAATAGTTGGCAAGACGACAACGATGCTGCGATGGAGATCAAGGTGTCGCACCGGTGACGAAGGTGATCATGACGGTGCTTTGGAGATGGAGATCAAAAGCACAAGATGATGATGGCCATATCATGTCACATATTTTGATTGCATGTGATGTTTATCTTATTATGCTTCTTATTTTGCTTAGAACGACGGTAGCATTATAAGATGATCCCTTACTAAATTTCAAGGTATAAGTGTTCTCCCTGAGTATGCACCGTTGCGAAAGTTCGTCGTGCCGAGACACCACGTGATGATCGGGTGTGATAAGCTCTACGTTCAAATACAACGGGTGTAAGCCAGTTTTGCACACGCAGAATACTCGGGTTAAACTTGACGAGCCTAGCATATGCAGATATGGCCTCGGAACACTGGAGACCGAAAGGTCGAGCGTGAATCATATAGTAGATATGATCAACATAAGATGTTCACCATTGAAACTACTCCATCTCACATGATGATCGGACATGGTTTAGTTGATTTGGATCACGTGATCATTTAGATGACCGGAGGGATGTCTATCTAAGTGGGAGTTCCTTAATATGATTAAATTGAACTTTAATTTATCATGAACTTAGTCCTGATAGTTTTTGCATATCTATGTTGTAGATCAATAGCTCGCGATGTTGCTTCCCGTTTATGTTTTATATGTTCCTAGAGAAAACTAAGTTGAAAGATGTTAGTAGCAATGATGCGGAATTGTTCCGTGATCTGAGGATTATCCTCATTGCTGCACAGAGAATTATGTCCTTGATGCACCGCTAGGTGACAGACCTATTGCAGGAGCAGATGTAGACGTTATGAACGTTTTGACAAAAGCTCGGTATGATGACTACTTGATAGTTTAAGTGCACCATGCTTTACGGCTTAGAACTAGGACTTCAAAAACGTTTTGAACGCCACGGAGCATATAAAATGTTCCAAGAGTTGAAATTAGTATTTCATACTCATGCCCGTGTCGAGAGGTATAAGACTTCTGACAGTACTTTGCCTACAAGATGGAGGAGAATAGCTCAACCAGTGAGCATGTGCTCAGATTGTCTGGGTACTACAATTACTTGAATCAAGTGGGAGTTAATCTTCCAGATAAGATAGTAATTGACAAAGTTCTCTAGTCACTATCACCAAGTTAGTAGAACTTCGTGATGAACTATAACATGCAAGGGGTGACGAAAGGAATTCCCGAGCTCTTCGCGATGCTGAAGTCGGCGAAGGTAGAAATCATGAAAAAGCATCAAGTGTTGATGGTTAACAAGACCACTTGTTTCAAGTAAAGGGCAAAGGGATAGAAGGGGAACTTCAAGAAGAATGACAAGCAAGTTGTCACTCCCGTGAAGAAACCCAAAGCTAAAACTCAAGCCTGAAACTAAGTGCTTCTACTGCAAAGGAAATGGTCACTGGAAGTGGAACTGCCCTAGATACTTGGCGGATAAGAAGGATGGCAAAGTGAACAAAGGTATATTTTGATATACAGATTATTGATGTGTACTTTACTAGTGTTCATAGCAAACCCCTGGGTATTTGATACCGGTTCAGTTGCTAAAATTAGTAACTCGAAACGATAATTGCAGAATGAACAGAGACTAGTTAAAGGTGAAGTGACGATGTGTGTTGGAAGTGGTTCCAAGATTGATATGATCATCATCGCACACTCCCTATACTTTTGGGATTAGTGTAAAACCTAAATAAATGCTATTTGGCATTTGCGTTGAGCATGAATATGATTTGATCATATTTGTTGCAATACGGTTATTCATTTAAAGTCATAGAATAATTGTTATTCTGTTTACATGAATAAAACCTTCGATGGTCATACACCCAATGAAAATAGTTTGTTGGATCTCCATTGTGGTGATACACATATTCATAATATTGAAGCCAAAAGATGCAAGGTTAATAATGATAGTGCAACTTATTTGTGGCACTGCCGTTTAGGTCATAATGGTGTAAAGCGCATGAAGAAACTCCATAGTGATGGACTTTTGGAATCACTTGATTATGAATCACTTGGTGCTTGTGAACCATGCCTCATGGGCAAGATGACTAAAACTCCGTTCTCCGGAACTATGGAGCGAGCAACAAATTTGTTGGAAATCATACATAATGATGTATGTGGGCCAATGAGTGTTGAAGCTCGCGGCAGGTATCGTTATTTTCTGACCTTCACTGATGATTTAAGCAGATATGGGTATATATCTACTTAATGAAGCACAAGTCTGAAACATTTGAAAAGTTCAAAGAATTTCAGAGTGAAGTAGAGAATCATCGTAACAAGAAAATAAAGTTTCTACGATCTGATCGTGGAGGAGAATATTTGAGTTATGAGTTTGGTCTTCATTTGAAACAATGTGGAATAGTTTCACAACTCACGCCACCTGGAACACCACAGTGTAATGGTGTGTCCGAACGTCGTAACCGTACTTTATTGGATATGGTGCGATCTATGATGTCTCTTACCGATTTACCACTATAGTTTTGGGGTTATGCATTAGAGACAGCTACATTCACGTTAAATAGGGCACCATCTAAATCCGTGGAGATGACACCGTATGAACTGTGGTTTGACGAGAAACCTAAGCTGTCATTTCTTTAAGTTTGGGACTGCGATGCTTATGTGAAAAAGTTTCAACATGATAAGCTCGAACCCAAATGGAGAAGTAAATCTTCATAGGATACCCAAAAAGAAACTGTTGGGTACACCTTCTATCACAGATCCGAAGGCAAGGTCTTTGTTGCTAAGAGTGGATCCTTTCTAGAGAAGGAGTTTCTCTCGAAAGAAGTGGGTGGGAGGAAAGTAGAACTTGACGAGGTAATTGTACCTTCTCCCGAATTGGAAAGTGGAACATCACAGAAACTAGTTCCAGTGATTCCTACACCAATCAGTGAGGAAGTTAATAATGATGATCATGAAACTTCGGATCAAGTTTCTGCTGAACGTCGTAGATCAACCAGAGTACGTTCCGCACCAGAGTGGTACGGCATGAAGCTACGAACTATGAGGAAGCGATGATGAGACCAGATTCCGCAAAATGGCTTGAGGCCATGAAATCTGAGATGGGATCCATGTATGAGAACAAAGTGTGAACTTTGGTTGACTTGCCCGATGATCGGCAGGCCATCGAAAATAAATGGATCTTCAAGAGGAAGACCGACGCAGAAGGTAATGTTACTGTTTACAAAGCTCGACTTGTTGCGAAAGGGTTTCGACAAGTTCAAGGAGTTGACTACGATGAGACTTTCTCACCTGTAGCGATGCTTAAGTCTGTCCAAATCATGTTAGCAATTGCCGCATTTTATGATTATGAAATCTGGCAAATGGATGTCAAAACTGCATTCCTGAATGGATATCTCAAAGAAGAGTTGTATATGATGCAACCAGAAGGTTTTGTCGATCCAAAAGGTTCTAACAAAATGTAAAAGCTCCAGCAATCCATCTATGGACTGGTGCAAGCATCTCGGAGTTGGAATATACGCTTTGATAAGTTGATCAAAGCATATAGATTTATACAGACTTGCGGTGAAGCCTGTATTTACAAGAAAGTGAGTGGGAGCACTACAACCTTTCTGATAAGTATATGTGAATGACATATTGTCGATCGGAAATGATGTAGAATTTTCTGGAAAGCATAAAGGAGTGTTTGAAAGGAGTTTTTCAAAGAAAGACCTTGGTGAAGCTGCTTACATATTGGGCATCAAGATCTATAGAGATAGATCAAGACGCTTGATAAGACTTTCGATGAGTACATACCTTGATAAGATTTTGAAGTAGTTCAAAATGGATCAGTCAAAGAAGGAGTTCTTGCCTGACTTGTAAGGTGTGAAGTTGAGTAAGACTCAAAGCCAGACCACGGCAGAAAAGTATAGAGAGAATGAAAGTCATTCCCTATGCCTCAGCCATAGGTTCTATAAAGTATGCCATGCTGTGTACCAAACATGTTGTGTACCTCGCCATGAGTTTGTCAAGGGGGTACAATAGTGATCCAGGAGTAGATCACTGTACAACGGTCAAAATTATCCTTAGTAACTGGATGACTAAGGAAATGTTTCTCGATTATGGAGGTGATAAAGAGTTCGTCGTAAAGGGTTACGCCGATGCAAGCTTTGACACTAAATCCAGATGACTCTAAGTATCAATCTGGATGCATATTGAAAGTGGGAGCAATTAGCTAGAGTAGCTCTATGCAGAGCATTGTAGACATAGAAATTTGCGAAATACATACGGATCTGAATGTGACAGACCCGTTGACTAAACTTCTCTCACAAGCAATACATGATCACACCTTATTACTCTTGGGTATTAATCACATAGCGATGTGAACTAGATTATTGACTCTAGTAAACCCTTTGGGTGTTGGACACATGGCGATGTGAACTATGGGTGTTATTCACATAACGATGTGAACTGTCGGTATTAAATCACATGGCGATGTGAGCTAGATTATTGACTCTAGTGCAAGTGGGAGACTGAAGGAAATATGCCCTAGAGGCAATAATAAAGTTGTTATTTATATTTCCTTATATCATGATAAATGTTTATTATTCATGCTAGAATTGTATTAACCGGAAACTTAATACATGTGTGAATACATAGACAAAATAGTATGTCCCTAGTATGCCTCTACTAGACTAGCTCATTGATCAAAGATGGTTATGTTTCCTAGCCATAGACATGAGTTGTCATTTGATCAACGGGATCACATCATTAGGAGAATGATGTGATGGACTAGACCCATCCGTTAGCATAGCACTATGATCGTTTAGTTTTACTGCTATTGCTTTCTTCATGACTTATACATGTTCCTATGACTATGAGATTATGCAACTCCCAAATACCGTAGGAACACCTTGTGTGCTATCAAACATCACAACGTAACTGGGTGATCATAAAGATGCTCTACAGGTGTCTCCGAATGTATTCGTGGTGTTGGCATAGATCAAGATTAGGATTTGTCACTCCGAGTGTCGGAGAGGTATCTCTGGGCCCTCTCGATAACACACATCATAATAAGCCTTGCAAGCAAAAGACTAATGAGTTAGTCACGAGATGATGTGTTATGGAACGAGTAAAGATACTTGCCGGTAACGAGATTGAACTAGGTATGGAGATACCGACGATCGAATCTCGAGCAAGTAACATACCGATGACAAAAGGAACAACGTATGTTGTTATGCGGTTTGACCGATAAAGATCTTGGTAGAATATGTAGGAGCCAATATGAACATCCAGGTTCCGCTATTGGTTATTGACCGGAGATGAGTCTCGGTCATGTCTACATAGTTCTCGAACCCGTAGGGTCCGCACGCTTAACGTTTGACGACGATCGGTATTATGAGTTTATGAGTTTTGATGTACCGAAGGTAGTTCGCAGTCCCGGATGAGATCACAGACATGACGAGGAGTCTCGGAATGTTCGAGACATAAAGATTGATATATTGGACGACTATATTCGGACACCGGAAGTGTTCCGGAAAAGTTTCGGATTTAACTGGATTGCCGGAGGGGGTTACCGGAACCCCCTACGAAGGGGGATGGTCCATAGTGGGCCTTGAGGAAAGGAGAGAGGCAGCCCATAGAGGCTGGCCGGCGCCCCACCTAGGGATCCTAGTTGGACTAGGATTGGGGGGGTGCCACCTCTCCCTCTTTCCCTTTCCCTCTCTTCCTTCTTGGTGGACTCCTACTAGGAATAGGATTGCAATCCTATTCCTAGTAGGATTGCCCTAGCCGCACCATAGGAGGCCGGCCGGCCCTCCCCTCTTGCTCCTTTATATACGGGGGCAGGGGGCACCCAAAGACACACAAGTTGAATTGTTCCAGCCATGTGCGGTGCCCCCCTCCACAGAAACACACCTCGGTCATACCATTGCAGTGCTTAGGCGAAGCCCTGCGCCGGTAAATACATCATATCCGTCACCACGCCGTCGTGCTCACTAAACTCTCTCGTGAAGCTCAACTGGATCAAGAGCTCGTGGGACGTCATCAAGCTGAACGTGTGCTGAACGCGGAGGTGCCGTACGTTCGGTGCTTGATCGGTTGAATCACGAAGAAGTTCGACTACATCAACCGCGTCACTTGACGCTTCCGCTTTCGGTCTACGAGGGTACGTAGACACACTCTTCCCTCTCGTTGCTATGCATCTGGTCAATAGATCTTGTGTGATCGTAGAAATTTTTTAAAATACTACGTTCCCCAACATCACCTTCTGAGAGATTGCATTGAGGAATGCACATAGCTTCACAATGGCTAATCGGACGTTTTCCGGTAGAAGCCCCCTCAATGCAACCGGAAGCAGTTGCGTCATAATCACATGGCAGTCATGAGACTTTAGGTTCTGGAACTTTTTCTCTGCCATATTTATTATTCCCTTTATATTCGACGAGAAGCCAATCGGGACCTTCATACTGAGCAGGCATTCAAAGAAGATTTCTTTCTCTTCTTTCGTAAGAGCATAGCTGGCAGGACCTTCACACTGCTTCGGAGGGATGCCGTCTTTTTCGTGCAAACGTTGCAGGTCCTCCCGTGCCTCAGCTGTATCTTTTGTCTTTCCATACACGCCCAAGAAGCCTAGCAGGTTCACGCAAAGGTTCTTCGTCACGTGCATCACGTCGATTGAAGAGCGGACCTCTAGGTCTTTCCAGTAGGGTAGGTCCCAAAATATAGATTTCTTCTTCCACATGGGTGCGTGTCCCTTAGCGTCATTCGGAACAGCTAGTGCGCCGGGGCCCTTTCCAAAGATTACGTGTAAATCATTAACCATAGCAAGTACGTGATCACCGGTACGCATGGCGGGCTTCTTCCGGTGATCTGCCTCGCCTTTGAAATGCTTGCCTTTCTTTCGACATTGATGGTTGGTCGGAAGAAATCGACGATGGCCCAGGTACACATTCTTCCTGCACTTGTCCAGGTATATACTTTCAGTGTCATCTAAACAGTGCGTGCATGCGTGCTATCCTTTGTTTGTCTGTCCTGAAAGGTTACTGAGAGCGGGCCAATCGTTGATGGTCACGAACAGCAACGCCTTTAGGTCAAATTCCTCCTGTCTGTGCTCATCCCACGCACGTACACCGTTTCCATTCCACAGCTGTAAAAGTTCTTTAACTAATGGCCTTAGGTACACATCAATGTCGTTGCCGGTTTGCTTAGGGCCTTGGATGAGAACTGGCATCATAATGAACTTCCGCTTCATGCACATCCAAGGAGGAAGGTTATACATACATAGAGTCACGGGCCAGGTGCTGTGATTGCTGCTCTGCTCCCCGAAAGGATTAATGCCATCCGCGCTTAAAGCAAACCATACGTTCCTTGCGTCCTTTGCAAACTCCTCCCAGTACTTTCTCTCGATTTTTCTCCACTGCGACCCGTCAGCGGGTGCTCTCAACTTCCCGTCTTTCTTACGGTCCTCACTGTGCCATCGCATCAACTTGGCACGCTCTCTGTTTCTAAACAAATGTTTCAACCGTGGTATTATAGGAGCATACCACATCACCTTCGCAGGAACCCTCTTCCTGGCGGGCTCGCCATCAACATCACCAGGGTCATCTCGTCTGATCTTATACCGCAATGCACCGCATACCGGGCATGCGTTCAGATCCTTGTATGCACCGCGGTAGAGGATGCAGTCATTAGGGCATGCATGTATCTTTTGCACCTCCAATCCTAGAGGGCATACGACCTTCTTTGCTACGTATGTACTGTCGGGCAATTCGTTATCCTTTGGAAGCTTCTTCTTTAATATTTTCAGTAGCTTCTAAAATCCTTTGTCAGCCACAACATTCTCTGCCTTCCACTGCAGCAATTCCAGTACGGTACCGAGCTTTGTGTTGCCATCTTCGCAATTGGGGTACAACCCTTTTTTGTGATCCTCTAACATGCGATCGAACTTCAGCTTCTCCTTTTGACTTTCGCATTGTGTCCTTGCATCGACAATGACTCGGTGGAGATCATCATTTGGTTCCTCTTGATCTTCAGCAGCTTCACCCGTTGCAGCATCATTGGGCACATCGTCTGGTTCCTCTTGATCTTCACCAGCTCCCCCCATTGCAGCATCATCGTATTCAGCGGGCACATAGTTGTCATCGTACTCTTCTTCTTCGCCGTCTTCCATCATAACCCCTATTTCTCCGTGCCTCGTCCAAACATTATAGTGTGGCATGAAACCCTTGTAAAGGAGGTGGGAGTGAAGGATTTTCCGGTTAGAGTAAGACATCGTATTCACACATTTAGTGCATGGACAACACATAAAACCATTCTGCTTGTTTGCCTCAGCCGCATTTAGAAACTCATGCACGCCCTTAATGTACTCGGAGGTGTGTCTGTCACCGTACATCCATTGCCGGTTCATCTGCATGCATTATATATAATTAAGTGTGTCAAAAACCATTACAGAACATCATAAATAGATAATTAAGTGACCAAATGGATAAAAGTTCATCATCACATTAAAACCAAAGTACATACATATATAGTTCTCATCTAACAACATATAGCTCTCCATACACATCGAAACTATGTAAAACTATTCAATGCGAAAACAAATGCGATCATAATCGCAACCAAGGTAACAATTGATCCAACGGCATAATGATACCAAGCCTCGGTATGAATGGCATATTTTCTAATCTTTTTAATCTTCAACCGCATTGCATCCATCTTGATCTTGTGATCATCGACGACATCCGCAACAAGCAACTCCAATATCATCTTCTCGTCCACAATTTTTTTTTAGTTTTTCCTTCAAGAATTTGTTTTCTTCTTCAACTAAATTTAACCTCTCGACAATAGGGTCCATCTTGATCTTGTGATCATCGATGACTTCCTCAACATGAAACTCCAATTCCATCTTCTCCTCCTCCATTTTTTCCAATTTTTTCTTTAAGGAAATGTTTTCCTCTTCAACTAAATTTAACCTCTCCACAAGAGGGTCGGTTGGAATTTCCGGTTCAACTACCTCCTAGACATAATAAAACATCTATGCATGTCAGGTTGGTCGGCATAACTATCATAAACACTAAAACAAATAGTTATAAATTAAAGATAATATACCACATCCGAATCGTAGACAGGACAAGGGCCCACGTGGGCGGATATCAAAACCATCGCACTATATAATAACAAGCAATAATAAACGTAAGAAAATTAGACAAATATCTATCTAAAGCAATAATAAAAGTAAGAAAAACATGGACATAACAAGAGGCTCACCACGGTGGTGCCGGTGATGAGATCGGCGGGGGCGATCGACGGCGGCGAAGACGGGGACGGGACGTGACGGACCGCTAAACCTAGACAAATCTCGGAGAAAATAGAGCTTCGAGATGAGAAAAGCTTAACTAGTGTGGCTCGGGCATTCCACCGAACACGTTGTGTGCATAGGAGGTGAGCTAGAGCACCAACCCCTCTCCCCCTCGGCCAGAAAAAAAACAGAGCAGTGAGCTCTGCTCTTGAGTGAGGGGTTATATATAGGCACCTCATTGGTCCCGGTTGGTGCTACAAACCGGGGCTAAAGGGGAGCCTTTGGTCCCGGTTCATATCACCAACCGGGACCAATGGTGGTGGGCCAGGACCAAGAGCCATTGGTCCCGGTTTGTCGCTCCAACCGGGACCAAAAGGTCCAGACGAACCGGGACCAATGGCCCACGTGGCCCGGCCAGCCCCCTGGGCTCACGAACTGGGTCCAGTGCCCCCATTGGACCCGGTTCTAGATTGAACCGGGGCTAATGGGCTGGACAGGCCTGGACCAATGCCCTGTTTTCTACTAGTGCCCCTTCGGTTACTAGCTCCCATGAAACGAAGGCTCCTGGTGCGTTGGGGTTGTGGGTATTGCTCGGGGCACCACTGGCAAGTCTCTCGTCCATTGGTGTGTCTGGCTGCTATGTGGGCTCTCAGCATTAGACGGCCCTGCCCAAGTCTCCAGGTCTTTCTCTCTGACCATCCTTCCTCTTGACCCATGAATTCATGTCACCGTCGTCTCCCCTTAAATACCAAAACCCCTTCGCATGCGCATGGTCCCACTTCTTGGCGTCGACGAGGGCTTATAGTTCAAGATGGCAACGGGGACGAAAACCACCGGGTTTTGCTTGCCCAAACCCATCCCCACGAGAAAATCACAAACCCGTCCCCGTCCCCATCAACGTGTGCGGGGTTAAAATTTTGCTCGTCCCCTAATCCCATCGGGTTTTCAAAACCCACGGGGAACCCGTCCCCACAAGCAGTCAATGAAAAAAACATTTGAAAGAAAAAAATATGAGCATATTACAACAGTAGGCGATAGCTAGGGGGCCTAGGTTTAGGTGTTGTGTTGTGTGGAAGAGAGAGGCCTGAAGAGGAAGCGAGCGTGGGGTTGGTTTGTAATCCAGGGCCTCGGGCACTGTGGCTTTGGGCCACTTGAGTCAAGATGGATTGGTGCATGCTAAATAACGTATTTTGACGGGTTTTGTCGGGTTTCGGGTTCGGGTAGTACTCAAACGGGTTTAAACCCGCGAAACGTGTCGGGTTTTATAATGTACCCACGAGCAGCCCCGCAGGGATAGAAAGTTGCCCATCCTCGTCCCCTAATACAGTATAAACCCGCGGGCACGCAGGTTTCGGGACCCCATTGCCATCTTGACTTATAGTAATGTGACTCCTCCACAACATGGGCTCCGAGAGCAATCCTCAACTGTGGGCTGGCTCTCCGAGGCGACATCCCTCAGCAACACATGAGGAGGCGCTCTAAGAGGTACCCATCACACCAAATTGGCCCTATTTTTCGCTTTATTGCATTGAAATGTTTGCGCGTCACACATGAGAATGGCCCGATCCAGTTTGATCATATTACACACTAACCAGTTTAGGGAACCTTATAGATGGTTCATGCACTGGTTTTCCTTTTCTTATTTTTCTTAGTTTTCCCTTTTTGTCGAAAATTCACATTTTGTTTGGAGAAAAATCATGATTTTATAAAGAAACTTAACAATTTCAAAAAATGTTCTCAATTTCAAAAATCATAAATTTGAAAAAACAGATGCATTTAGAAAAGTGTTTACAAATTTAAAAAATATCATGTTTCAAACAAATCCGTATATAAATTCTTTGCATATCTCAATGAATGTTAGGACATTTAAAAAATTGTTCACGTCTAGATAAGGTTTAAAACTTGATAAATTTTTATGTTTTAAAAAATAAGCAGCATTTCCAAAAACTTGATTTTTTTAAATGAACATTTTTGGAAAACACGAACTTTTTCCAGATTTGTAACTGATTTTTTATATATGAACATATTTTGAAAACGCAAACACTTTTTAAATTTAGACTTTTTGGGGAAAAATAAAATAAAATTTGTAAACAACTTTTGGAAAACACAATTTTCAAAGCCCATTTTGCTAGAGGAAATCCGGTTTCATTATGGTAGCCGGTCGCTAAAGTTATCTGGTACGCTACAACACTGGTCGTTTCAGTGGAGGACGTATATGGTGGAGGTTAATGTGCTACAATGCACCCAAAGCCAAAAACTCATGTGAAAACTTCCCAAAAATTCTTAAAATAATTGACAGGAACATAATATATATCTATCCTGACACAGAATTTTAGCTAAAAAATAACTCACACCTTGAGAAACAAAGAAGACAAACCGCGACATGAATGTTGTTTTCATTTATACTGGCCATGAACTGGGTCCATTTGCACTAACACGGCTGAATTTGTTAATTTTGTTTCTCTTGCTGTGAGTTAAATTTACGACTGAAATTACTTTACACTCAAATATTTCTGAAATTTTTAGAACTCATAGTACAAGCTTTTGATGTTTGGTGCACCGGTAGCACAGAAACTGTGGTGCACATGATACACTCGAGAACATATCTGGTGCACCAGGGCTTCTTGTGCTACCGGTGCACCAGACTCGCTTAGCACACTTTCAAATGTTCAAAGAAAAAAAAACAGGAAAAAATATAGCACATTCACATAGCATTAATGTACGTCGTCACAAAATTTCAAATCAACATTTAGAACATAGCTCAAGATACAAAAATGACAAATTCGACATTGAATAGTATACAACACAAGTTGGGCTTTAGATTTGGCCCATTATTACATTGATGTCACATTTGTCTTTTTTGTATCTCAAGCAATGTTTTAAATTTTAGTTTGAATTCTCGTTACAACATAGATTGATGTTTTTTCAATACATCTATTTTTTCTTGGATTTTTTTGAACATGTTTACACGTTCGGTGCACCGATAGCACAAGATGTGTTGGTTCCCTAAGGCGAGGAATGTTATCCCCGGAAGGGATGGGCTCCACGACCCAGTGCATCATCGTGCTGAAGTTGTCGATGCCGTCGACGCTGACGCCATTGTTCCAGGGGAGGTACTTCCCGTTTGCGCGGAGGTGGCGGCCGACGGCGGCGTGGCGGAGCAGGACGTCGTCCCCTAACCCGGACCTGTAGGCTTGCCAAGCCATCTTCCCCACATCCGGATGGTAGTGGTTGCGCTGAACGACGCGGAGTCCGCGGTGGCCGAAGGGCGCCGGCGCGGCCGTGGCGGCGAGGTAGCGCCGTAGCGGCCGTAGGCGGCGCTCTGGAGGAGTACGTAGTGCGCCTGGACGTTGTACATGTGCACCGCCCACGCCACGTTCAACGAATCCCGGCGGTGGTGGAGGGAGACGCCATGGCCGTCGTCGTCGGCGTGCAGGTACATGTCGTTCGCGCGGCTGCGCAGCCGCACGTGGTGGCCGTGATGGAACTGGTCCATCGGTCGCCGACGGACCTTTGACCGCTGGAGAGCAGAGTCGGGGGCTGGGCGCGGTGGGGAGGGGGGCAGGGGGCGCCGGGGAGGATGAATTCTTGGTTTCTTGGCGCTCCGGCGAGGCGGAGAAGAGAAGGCTGTTGGTTGGGGCGGTTATGTTCGGACGCCAAGGCAGAGTATTTCAAGCTTAGAGGCCATCGCCGTGCTCAGCTTCCGTCACTAGGTGGGCTTGTGGGCCGTGGCAAGTGAGATCCGCACGTCTGTCTAGTCGTCCAGAATTAACTCAAAAAGAAAAAGTCGTCCAAAAATCAGAGAGCAACTAGTTAACGAGTGTTCCTTCGGGAGCCTCGCAACGATAAGCGTGAGTTGACGCGCTCTCAGTCATTCGCCACGTGTCGCGTTCTAGGCGTTCCCTTCGGATTTTCTTTTCTTTCAATTTTCTGCACGCATTTTCGGCTTGTTAAATGGTTTTTTCCGGGGTTTTTGGACGACTTGGTTTTCTACCGGTCTTCCTTAGCTTCTCGATCTGCACGAAAAAAACATGTTTTTTCCCTTTAGTGAGAGTCACGGTTTTGCTTCCGTGAGAGATACAGTTTTGCTTTTGCGAGAGTTACGGCCGTGACTCTCATAAACGAAAAAACGCGTTTTTTTTCCTTCGCGGGAGTCACGGTTGTGCTTTCGCGAGAGGCACGGTTGTGCTTTAGTGAGAGTCACGACCGTGCCTCTCGGAAACGAAAAAAACGCGTTTTCTGTTTTTTTTCCTTTCGCGAGAGTCACGGTTTTGCTTCCGCGAGAGGCACGGTTCTACTTTCGCGAGAGTCACAGCCGTGCCTCTTCGGAAACGAAAAAAAACATGTTTTCTCTTTCTTTTCTACCGCGAGAGGCA
Source organism: Secale cereale (assembly GCA_902687465.1). Lineage (NCBI taxonomy): Eukaryota > Viridiplantae > Streptophyta > Magnoliopsida > Poales > Poaceae > Secale > Secale cereale. Next base: position 713,156,355 of record LR738712.1, on the reverse strand, counting down.
CGGGCGTGCTTCTTTCGGAAAGGAAAAAACCCGTGCTCTCGGTTCGGTTTTTTCATCCGTTTTCTTGTAAAACAATTCGTCAAACCTATCAACATGGGATCTAGTTTTGAAGATCTCGACGCGAGGAATCCAAAGGTGAAAACGGTTCGAGATTTGGACGCGCGGTTTAAGAGATAAAACGTTTTGAATAAACGGATCCACGAAAAAGGGTAAAACTCCTGGGTTAGGACAGGTGGCGCACATACAGCGCGCCACTTGTCGTAACCGGGGAGGTTGAATTGATATTTGCAACGAGTACTCTTCAACTAGTGATTTCAAAAAAACAACACTGCAGATTCTTCAAAAAAAAAACCAAAGCAGTGGTTCTTCTCCATCATTGAAGTACTTCGTCTATTTGTATATTATAGGCTAGGATTGCTAAAACTGAAAAATATAGTAATTTTGCTCTTCCAACAGCCTTTGTATAAGTGGTCCTTCAAAATCTTTTTTTACAAAGCTTGCTATTTTTGCACCCACACTCGGTATATTTACAAAGTGAAGAGACACTTGCTATATGCCCTAAAATTTAGCAAGAGCCCAACCACCAGCCCCGTGACATTTCCTGCACCTCCTGTGACCTCGCCGTCGCTGCCTCCGGCCGCCGCAGCAGCCATGGAGGCCACATACGACCCCC
>LR738712.1:713137989-713155067 GCA_902687465.1 Secale cereale | reverse complement strand
TTACCTTTTCTCTCCTCTTGCTATAACAAGTTTTTAGCAACCCAATATATAAAGGTTGTTGGAAATGCTCTTAGGAAGCCTTTGTGATGCCATCGGTCACGCTGTAGGCAACTTGGGTCTTGTTTGGCGCTTGAGCGCCCGTTTGCATACGGGTGCCTGCAGGCTCATTCTACGAATTTTTCCCTGTTTAAAAAAAAAAAAAGATGCGACAAGTGCAATCGACAAAGACCGAACCAAGGATTTCTTCCTTCCGAGTGCAGCACTCTGACCACTAAGCCACCTCGTTGCTTTGTGAATACCTATGTCATATTATATATTTCTATGTATAGGAAATGCCCACCCTACGTTTTCCATGTTTTTTCTTTTTCTTTTTTATTTTCTGTTTCTTTTTTATTTCATTAAATTCATGATCTTTTTCCAATCATTTTTTTTCACAATTGATGAATTGTTTTTCAATTTTAATGAACTTTTTTCAAAATCAACAAATATTTTAACATTTTGGTGAACTTTTTTTCAAAATGGGTAAACTTTTATTCAATTCCCATGAACTTTTTCAAAACTGTTGAACCTTTTCTCAAAATTGATGAACTTTTTTCAAAACTGATGAACCTTTTTAAAAATTCGCGATTTTCTTTTTTATTGATTTATGAACTTTTTTTCAAAAACAATAAACGTTTTTTCAAATCTGATGATTTTCTTAAATATTGATGAACTTTTTTTTCCAAAAAATATGAACCTTTTTTTAGAATCAATGAACTTTTTTAGAATCGGTGAACTCTTATTTAGAATTCACTGAGCTTAGATGGACTACTCTGCAAAACTGCATGTATGCCAGGTTGACTTTTTCCTTAATGTATTTTGAGGCTTGTATAAGCAATATGCAATCATATAGAGCAATATTTGAAAGAACACACCTATATGAACCAGACTGCTGTTCACGGTCAGTGAGATGGGGTAATCTCTAGTAAGCTCGTGAATATGTGAGGAGTGTGACTACTATGCTCCATCGGTGGTTAGCCTTTGGCAGCCCGCTAGTAGCGGTAAGAGAACCGGCGAAATTCCGTTACGCCAAATAGACAATTTTAGGCATATTCCATTGTTTGGTTTTGAAAAAGTGTAACTCTTTGCTCTGGGTGGATCTTCAGCTTTAACCGGTCTCCATAAATATTGCATATCAGAACATTGTTCGGAACATAGGACAACAAAACGAGCCTTCGAGGTCTGGTGGGGATTGTTTAATTATAGATGGGCCCATGGCCCATATATCAAGTAATTCCTGAAAAATATCAAAGGCCCATGCTGGTTTGCATGACATGGTGAGAAGTTTAGTACCACCCCGGATTTGGAGGAGAGTTACGACCAATGTATAAGGTGTTCTTTATCACATGCTATTGGAGTTTGAGAAGAGAAATGGTACACACACGCTCCTCCTTCGTCGTCTGTCTCACCATGCATCGCCCACACGTCGTGTTTCGCGAATGAGCCAAACCGAATAGATCTCAGACTTATGTCATATATGCACTTTATTATTGAAACAAATAATTAATTGGGAATTAATTACAAGTCACTGACGGGCACGCTACGATCCAAAACATCGGAATGTGAGATGTTACCGAGTCAATCGTGGGCCTCACCCCATGTCTCCCTGCGTAACCACCTATATATTGAAGGCATTGGCAACGCTAGCCACCACCCTGATTAGACCACTTTTGCTCTACCTCATCATTCCTCTTGCTGCTATTGCTTGGCTATCCCATCCCGTCAACGTGCACTACTGTACAGGAGCAGACATCTGGAACCCCGTCCTTTGTGATTCTGAACGGGAAGAAGGGCGATTAGGTTTTCGCGGAGCGTCTCAGGCACGGCTGCTCATTGTTGTTCCTCCATTTCGACTACGTCCTCGACCTCTCCGACATCACCATGGGCAGTGGCGGACCCAGGAAAATGGCAGGCCCCGGGCCAGCTTCGAAGCATTGTAGCTACAGTGATGTACTGTAGCTACAGTCAATGAAGGGAATCGCCGTCCCACCCCAGGCAGCCGCCCAGACTGCCTGGGGCCTAAATCCGCCTCTGGCCATGGGTGACAACTCCGATGCTCCAAAGAGAAGGCCGAGGAAAACATTACCGCCACGGCCATGGCCTTTTCCTGGCCAGCTGGAGGGTATGATCTGTTCATCCCTATTTTACTGGTTGATGCACTTGCTGTGCTTAGCACGTTGACAAATATCCCGGTTCTTGCCTAGTACACACTCGCATGTTTACATATGTGTATGGAATTAATATTGATATTGCTATGAACGTGATTTATTCATGGATTAAATTAATCAAAGAATAACTTAAGTTTGTTGGCCAACAAATAGAAGCATCTTCTTCTTCCTTTTTTTGCGGGGGATCGAGTGAAGCATCATTGAACTACTCTTACGACTATGTGGGGAGATCTCCACCCAGCACAACTCCACTTCACTTCTAGAGCGGTAAAAGGATATTTCGCTAACAAGTTGCCTGTAAATTCGGAATAGAGAGAGGTGGTTGTGAAATATGGGAAGTACTCTTTTATCCATTTCGTTTCTTCATTTTTCCTTCTTGATAATGATTTTGTTTTCCTCGGCTTCTCATTCCTTGATCACCGGTAATCGACGAACAGAAGTGAGTACCACTTTGTGGCAGGTTGATGACTTGGAGTAGTTTAATGAGATTGATGGGTTAATTCACATCAACTGTAAAATCAGATGGGTATATGGACGGCATAGAAGATTGCAGACCCGCAAAAAAATGGTAAGATTGCAGAGTCGGGTCTTATTGCAGTTGAAGTATTTGGGCCAACTTTATGAGTTTAAGTATTTGGGACAACTTTACATGCCACAGACTACTGATGGCTTCTCGCCCCTCGTTGGTTACCCCAAGTGGAAGGTTTGAGATGCAGTGTAGCGGTAGTTTTCCCTTGGCAAAGATACCAAGGATCGATTTCCCCTGAGACTCCCAGTTTCAACAAGAAGGTGTCAACTGCTAACGGCGCCAGATATTAGCAATCAACGTGGACCTGCACACAGATACAAATAACTTTGCTCCCAACGAGTACAGAGAGGTTGTCAATCCCTCCGGCCTTGTCGTTTACAAAGGATTAAACGCAAGTGATAATAGTGATAGGTATTGCTGCAAATAGTAAGTAAAAACAGAAAGTAAATAGCGGATGTGATCAGTGATGGTAATATGGACCGGGATCCCGTGATGTTCACTAGTGATGTCTCTCTCCCAAAAGACGATAAAACAGCTATGTGAGGTAAACGAATTACAGCTGGGCAATTGACAGAATTATGTGCGCAAACCAATGCTAACTATGTTGCAAGAAAGGTAGAGGTTCAAAGCATGGGTGGTACGCCAAGGCAAGTAGACCGAAATCCATCTGCATCTACTACTAATCATCCACCTTGAGATATCTATCCAGAACATCTCGCTGGTATTAAGTTGCGAGTCCCACCCATAGTGTAAACTCAAAGCAACAGACAACTGCATTAAAAGAACTTTGCGTAAAGTAAACAATCCTTGCACCCGCGGGCACAAGCACCGTTGTTTTCCCCCTTGTGGCAACAACACATCCCCTAGACTCATGTTTCTGTCACTCAAGCTAGTCATCAAGGGGCATGAACCCACAATCAAGCATAACGTTCCCTCTTGGAGTCACTACCTACTACTTGGCCAAAGCAATAAATAGCAATGGAGAACATGCAAGAATTACTTACGAACATAAATATAAAAGAGGTAAATCAAATATATTACTCAAACACAATCTGAACATAATCTCACAATCCATCGGATCCCAGCAAACTCATCATAGCAACAACATAAGGATTACATATGTGCCTCGATCATGTAGGACAGCTCACGAGGTCTAATTAGTGAAGCACAGAAGGGGAGGAGAACATCACATAGCTACTGGTCATGGACCCATGGTCCAAGGGAGACTACTCACAACTCATCCGGGAGGCGTCCATGGTGGTGGAGAGGCTCCCGGTGGTGATCCTCACCTCCGGCAGGGTGCCGGGAAGAGTTCTCCTGGTGCTCCCGATCTTGGAAGCGCGGCGGCGGCGGAACAGAGATGAGATCGCGAAAAAGGGTTCCCGTCTCGAGGGTTTCGGGACACGATATAAATATATGCCAAAGGGGGCATCAGCGGAGGCCTGGGGGGCCCAGGCGCCCCCCCGGCGCGGCCAGGAGTGGGGCCGCGCCACATGGGCTCCTGGAGCCCTGGTGGCCCCCCTCCGGCTGTACTTTGGCTGCCGGGAAGCTTCTGGAACGCTGATTTTTTATATAATTTTTCCGGGATTTTTCTAGCAGTCTACGTGATGGGAAAACCTGAAATACAAAAACAGCAGAAAACAAAAATTGGCACTGGGGTGCACTGAGTTAATAGGTTAGTCCAAATATGATCAAAAGTGTATAAATATCATAGCAATATCACCCAAAAGAGGCATGGAGCAAGAAGAAATTATAGATACGTTTTGGACGTATCAACATCCCCAAGCTTAATTCCTGCTCGTCCTCGAGTAGGTAAATGATAACAAGAATAATTTCTGTGGTGACATGCTATTAACCATATAAGGATTTTTCATAGTCATATGACAAAAGCTTACTGAGACAATGAATCTGTAGTAATTAAGTTGCCTCATGAGAAAATCACAAAGAACTGAAAGTTTTACAACATGATACCGAAACATCAAATAGATTTGTAATGAGCATGGTGTGCAAATATGATAAAGTGATATCTCGCTTGCCCCCTTTAGTGAAGCAAAACATAAATGCAGGGGCACCTCCAAGGTTTAAGTGATGACTAGATACAATGATTTCAAAATAAACGATATCACAATCATGCAAAAGACAATGCTACTTTGGGACAATGCACATTACACTCAGAATGACAATCATGCTCTCAGTAGTTGGTGCTTTTAAAAGAAGGTGGAGACTCTTGAACCGTGGCTTTTGTTGGCAAGGTTGAAAACCCGTAGTCGGAAACAAAGACAAAGCATGTACCAGAGCTCTTGGTTTTAAAAACAGAAGTAATAATATTTTTTTTAGATTATGCATGTTTCGTCAACGAATGCTAGCAGACAACTCAATCACTTCTTGAGATGGACAAGTTTCGAGGAATGGCTCCCGAATGAGGACGATCACATCCTCTTAATCTCCTTTGTTTATCACTGCCAAAGTTTTCTGATTTCTCATGAACAAAGCGTGAAGGAGGGTTTGTTTGTTATATTAATTTTGAGCCGGGCGCACTCTTTGCCAGTTCCTTCTCGTATTATGGGTTTGCACATTAGACATGCAATCTCGGGGTGAAGCTTGTCCAACTTAAAAGATCATGAATTAACTACTACTTCCTCATGAACTTAAAACAGAGGCACAAAACAGAAATGCTTTTCTTTGAATAATTTCAAGATGGTACATGAAAGTCTTCGTTAGGAATGGCAGGTAAATACCATGTATAGGAAGGTATGGTGGACTCATATGGCGTAACTGGTTTAAAGGATTTTGGATGCACAAGCAGTCAGTCCGCTTAGTACAGGTGGAGGTTAGCAAAAGACTGGGAGCGACCAACTAAAAGAGCAATGACGGTCATAATAATGCAGAGCGACAAAGCAACATTGAATCAGGCATGGAAGTTATATCGCTACTCAGAAACAAAAGATCATCAAGGCTTGACAGACTTTCTTTACAGTCTTAAATATGCGTGAGCATACGCCAAGTCAATCAAAATAAATTCTTGAAGGAAGATATTACTAAACCATACCACATCATAGGCAAACAAATCATGTTGGTACTCCAATAACACATTGGAAACCCCCCAGCTATTTGAGACTAACCATAAGAAAACATGAACTACTAAGCACCATTATGCACGTAGCATTTTTATCATAGACATATCAACCAATGCAACAGAAGCAAACTCTCTTAATAAGATAAGCATGATAACTAAAGAGAGTTCAAGCAACCAACTAAACAAAAGGCTCTTTTAAAAAGATAAGCATGAAAACTAAGAGCTGAACATGATAGTAGCTATTGAAAGACCAAGAACATACACAACAAAGATAAACATGAAAATTCTATGTTGTGTTCTAGGTAGAAGTGGAGCGTGTTTCTCTCCCACATAAAGAAAGCTGAGTTCCGACTCGTTATGAAAAGCGAAAGAAAACTAAAAAGGAAACTAAAAGCAAGACGCTCCAAGCATAGCACATAACACATGAAGTGATAAAAATATAGTGGAACGAAAGACGAACTGATAATGTTGATGGAGAAGGGGATGCACGGGGGCATACCCAAGCTTAGAAGCTTGAGTCTCCTTGAATATTTCTTGGGGGTGCATGGGGGCATCCCCAAGCTTGAGCGCTTGACACTCCTGAATCTTTTTATCATCTTCCCTCGCACACTTGAAAACTCCCTTCATACATAACTCATCATAATCTGGTTAGCGAGGTTAGTACCCATAATAAAATAATTGTTCCTTGCTGGAAATAAGGACATTCTTGAAGGTCTATTGTTTCTCAAGATTGCCAAAAGGTTTTTGCAAAGAAAAAGCAAGCTCAAGGTTTGCAAAATGAGGGAAAGGCAAAACATGACAGAATCTGTGAAAAACAGAACAGCAGGTAGTAAATGATTTTTTCGGGGCACTTCTGCAACTCTAATCAAAAAACTCAAAACAGATGCACAAAAGACAATTGTATAGAGTACGATGTCGAAAAAATTCAGACCAAAAAGATGATCTGGTGATTTTATACGAATTTGTCTACCCAAGGACAGAATCTGTTTCCTGGACAGCACGTCACAACTTTTGAACTTTCTTGCAATCAGAGGCTACACTTGGCACAAAGTTGAAAAGCAAAGATACAATGATGATGCTACTGTAGTAACAACATCAAGACACAACAAAAGCAAAATTAAATTTATTCATTGGGCTGCTTCCCAAAAGCGCTTTCTTTTAGGCCTTTAAGCTAGGCATAATGCATAGATATCAAGTTGTATCAATTGAACCATCATCAAGATCATTAAAAAGCTCTTCAATAGTACAACTAATCTTAAAAGGACTTTCAAATAAAGGCCTCATAGAGATACTTCTAGGGAGAAGACCAAAAGGATAAAAGTCAAGGGAAGACTCAGGTGTTTCTTCCAAAGTCTTTACAGTTTCATCCCCTTTGGCAATAGATGGATTACTTTTAGAGCGGCGAGCCTTTGGAACGTGAACTAACTTAGGCTCCTTCTTTGCCGGAGTTTCTACCTTTTTGGTTTTGATTGAGGAGAAAGTAGTTCCTAGAGTATCAAAGATTTCCTCAATTTTGTCTATCCTAGAAGAGTCCAAGTCATGGGATTTGATGGTCTCCAAAGTTTTGAAAATTTTATGCATGGAGCTATCAAGCCTATTCAAATTCCCTTGGATCTTACGATCCAACTCGTTTATCTTATTAATGTTTGGCATCTCTAGCTCTATCTTTTCAAGTTTTTTCGTAATGTGAGCTAGGGTGATGTCCTCTTGAATGCTAACAACAGGGGGATTCCCAACAAGATTTTCAATAATACTAAGAGACTCCCAAACTGGGGTCTCTAGGAAATTTCCATTGATAGCAGTATCTAGAATAAACATATTCCAAGAAGTAATTCCAACATAAAAATTTCTAAGCAGGATAGTAGTAGATTGCTTCTTGGTGGCTCTTTTTTGAGAATCATTAATTCTATACCAAGCATCTTTTAGACTTTCCCCACCTCTTTGTTTAAAGGTGAGAACTTCTGCCTCGCCAAAGACAAAAGGACCCGACATAATGACAACTAAAGAATGAGATGACTATTTTTGTGATTTTCGATAAAAGATACTAAAGCAAAAACGAAAGGTAAACTAACAAGACTAAAAAGCAAAGGTAAAAGATAGCGTGCAACTCCCCTATCTTGAAGAGTGGAGTCCCCGGCAACAGCGCCAGAAAACTTTGCTTGATGGCTGATGGGCCTCTAACCCCTCGTTGGTTACCCCAAGTGGAAGGTGTGAGATGCAGTGTTGTGGAAGTTTTTCCCTTAGCAAAGATGCCAAGGATCGAATCCCCAGAGACTCCTAGGTTCAACAAGTAGGTGTCAACTGCTAACGGTGCCAGATATTAGCAATCAACGTGGACCTGCACACAGATACAAATAACTTTGCTCCCAACGAGTACAGAGAGGTCGTCAATCCCTCCGGCCTTGTAGTTCACAAAGGATTGAACGCAAATGATAGTAGTGATAGATAATGTTTGCAATAGTAAGTAAAAGCGAAAAGTAAATGGCGGATGTGATCAATGATGGTAATATGGACCGGAGTCTCATGATGTTCACTAGTGATGTCTCTCTCCCAAAAGACGATAAAACAGCTATGTGAGGTAAACGAATTACAGCTGGGCAATTGACAGGACCACGAACGCAAACCAATGCTGACTACATTGCAAGAAAGGTTGAGGTTCAAAGCATGGGCGGTACGCCAAAGTAAGTAGACCGAAATCCATCAATACCTACTACTAATCATCCACCTTGAGATATCTATCCAGAACATCTCGCTGGTATTAAGTTGCGAGCCTCACCCATAGTGTAAACTCAAAGCAACAGACAACTGCATTAAAATAACTTTGCGTAAAGTAAACAATCCTTGCACCCGCGGGCACAAGCACCGTTGTTTTCCCCCTTGTGGCAACATCACATCCCCTAGACTCATGTTTCGCTCACTCAAGCTAGTCATCGAGGGGCATGAACCCACAATCGAGCATAACGTTCCCTCTTGGATTCACTACCTACTACTTGGCCAAAGCAATAAATAACAACGGAGAACATGCAAGAATTACTTACGAACATAAATATAAAAGAGGTGAATCAAATATATTACTCAAACACAATCTGAACATAATCTCATAATCCATCGGATCCCAGCAAACTCATCATAGCAACAGCATAAGGATTACATATGTGCCTCGATCATGTAGGGCAGCTCACGAGGACTAATTAGTGAAGCACAAGAACGGGAGGAGAACATCACATAGCTACTGGTCATGGACTCATGGTCCAAGGGATACTACTCACAACTCATCCGGGAGGCGTCCATGGTGGTGGAGAGGCTCCCGATGGTGATCCTCCCCTCCGGCAGGGTGCCGGGAAGAGTTATCCTGGTGCTCCCGATCTTGGAAGCGACGGCGGCGGCGGAACAGAGATGAGATCACGAAAAAGAGTTCCCATCCCGAGGGTTTCGAAGGACGCTCTAAATATATGCCAAAGGGGGCACCAGACGGGGCTCGGGGGGCCCAGGCGCCCCCCCGGCGCGGCCCAGGGGGGGCGCGTCGCCAGGGCGCCTGGGGCCCTGGTGCCCCCCCCCCGGCTGTACTTCGGGCGCAAGGTAGGTTCTGGAACGCTGATTTTTTATATAATTTTTCTGGATTTTTCCTGACAGTTCTCGTAATGTGAAAACCTGAAATACAAAAACAGCCGAAAACAGAAACTGGCACTGGGGTGCACTGGATTAGTAGGTTAGTCAAAATATGATCAAAAGTGTATGGAAGTGTATAAATATCATAGCAATATCACCCAAAAGTGGCATGGAGCAAGCAAAAATTATAGATACGTTTTGGACGTATCAACATCCCCAAGCTTAATTCCTGCTCGTCCTCGAGTAGGTAAATGATAACAAGAATAATTTCTGTGGTGACATGCTATTAACCATATAGGACTTTTTATAGTCATATGACAAAAGCTTACTGAGACAATGAATCTGTAGTAATTAAGTTGCCTCATGAGAAAATCACAAATGACTGAAAGTTTTACAATATGAAACTGAAACATCAAAAAGATTTGTAATGAACATGGTGTGCAAATATGATAAAGTGATATCTAGCTTGCCCCTTTAGTGAAGCAAAACATAAATGCAGGAGCACCTTCAAGGTTTAAGTGATGACTAGATACAATGATTTCAAAATAAACGATATCACAATCATGCAAAAGACAATGCTACTTTGGAACAATGCACATTACACTTAGAATGACAATCATGCTCTCAGTAGTTGGTGCTTGAAGAAAGAAGGTGGAGACTCAAAAAGTAAAAGAATGGTTATGTGCTAGAGCTTTTTTTTTATTTTGAAAACATAGAAGCAATTTTGTCAACGGTAGTAGTACTTCATTTGTGTCATGCATAAGACATCCTATAAGTTGCAAGCCTCATGCATCGAATACCAATAGTGCTCGCACCTTGTCCTAATTAGTTCGGATTTCCATGGGTTATCATTGCATTACATATGTTTCAACCAAGTGTCACAAAGGGGTACCTCTATGCCACCTGTACAAAGGTCCAAGGAGATAAATCACATTTGATTTCTCGTTTTTGATAGATCTCAACTTGAGGACATCCATACCGGGACAACATAGAAAATAGATAATGGACTCCTCTTTAATGCATAAGCATATTCTCATAAGAGATTGAGGATTAATGTCCAAGCTAAAAATTCCACCATGATACATGGCTTTGGTTGGCGGCCCAATGTTCTTCTCTAACAATATGCATACTCAACCATTCAAACCATGGCAAATCACCCTTACTTCAGACAAGACGAACATGCATAGCAACTCACATGATATTCAAAAAAAGTGTAACAGTTGATGGCGTCCCCAGAAACATGGTTACCGCTCAGCAAGCAACTTATAAGAAATAAGATACATAGGCAACATATTCTTTACCACAATAGTTTTTAAGCTACTTTCCCATGAGCTATGTATTGCAAAGTTAGTCTGCTTAGTACAGGTGGAGGTTAGCAAAAGACTGGGAGCGACCAACTAAGAGAGCAATGACGGTCATAATCATGCAGAGCGACAAAGCAACATTGAATCAGGCATGGAAGTTATATCGCTACTCAGAAATAAAAGATCATCAAGGCTTGACAGACTTTCTTTACAGTCTTAAATATGCGTGAGCATACGCCAAGTCAATCAAAATAAATTCTCGAAGGAAGATATTACTAAACCATACCACATCATAGGCAAACAAATCATGTTGGTACTCCAATAACACATTGGGAACCCCCCAGCTATTTGAGACTAACCATAAGAAAACCTGAACTACTAAGCGCCATTATGCACGTAGAATCTTTATCATAGACATATTAACCAATGCAACGGAAGCAAACTCTCTTAATAAGGTGAGCATGATAATTAAAGAGAGTTCAAGCAACCAACAAAAGCTCTTTGAAAAGGTAAGCATGAATACTAAGAGCTGAACATGATAGTAGCTATTAAAAGACAAAGAACACACACAGCAAAGATGGACATGAAAATTCTATGTTATGTTCTAGGTAGAAGTGGAGCGTGTTTCTCTCCCACATAAAGAAAGCTGAGTTCCGACTCGTTATGAAAAATTAAAAAGAAAACTAAAAGCAAGACGCTCCAAGCATAGCACATAACACATGAAGTGATAAAAATATAGTGGAACGAAAGACGAACTGATAATGTTGATGGAGAAGGGGATGCACGGGGGCATCCCCAAGCTTAGACGCTTGAGTCTCCTTGAATATTTCTTGGGGGTGCACGGGGGCATCCCCAAGCTTGAGCGTTTGACACTCCTGAATCTTTTTATCATCTTCCCTCGCACACTTGAAAACTCCCTTCATACATAACTCATTATAATCTGATTAGCGAGGTTAGTACCCTTAATAAAATAATTGTTCCTTGCTGGAAATAAAGATATTCTTGAAGTTCTACTGTTTCTCAAGATTGCCAAAAGGTTTTTGCAAAGAAAAAGCAAGCTCTTGGTTTGCAAAATGAAGGAAAGGCAAAACAGGACAGAATCTGTGAAAAACAGAACAGCAGGTAGTAAATGATTTGTTCGGGGTACTTCTGCAACTCAAATCAAAAAACTCAGTACAGACGCACGAAAGACAACTATATAGAGAACACTGTCGAAAACATTCAGACCGAAAAGATGATCTGGTGATTTTATACGAATTTTTCTATCCAAGGACAGAATCTGTTTCCTGGACAGCACCTCACAACTTTTGAACTTTCTAGCAATCAGAGGCTATACTTGGCACAAATATGAAAAGCAAAGATACAATGATGATGCTACTGTAGTAAACAACATCAAGACACAACAAAAGCAAAATATAAAAATTTATTCATGTGGGCTGCCTCCCAAAAGCGCTTTCTTTTATGCCTTTAAGCTAGGCATAAGACTTTAATGATGCTCTCGTAGGAATAAGAGTTGAAGAACAAAAGAGAGCATCAAGAAGCAAATACCAAACACATTTAAGCCTAACATGCTTCCTATGCATAGGAATATTGCAATAGAATAATTCATTGAAGCACAAAGCAATAAGCATAGGAAGACAAAACAAGTGCAGCTTCAAAACCTTCAACATAAAGAAAGGGAACTTGATATTATTGAAATATCTATAAGAATATGTTCCCTTCTCATAATAATTTTCAGTGGGATCACGAATAAACTCAACAATATAAGCATCACATAAAGCATTGTTACCATGATCCACATGCAAAAAGGTACTCTTACTCTCCACATAAGTATCATGAAGAGGATAAAACTTAGTATAAAAGAGAGACATAAGCTCTTGCCAATCAAGCAAGTGCGAGTTATCGAGAAGCTTATACCAATCTGAAGCCTTATCTATAAGTGATACGGCGAACAATTTCCTCATGACAAACTCCCTTGATACACCTGCAAGCTTAAATAATGAACATAGTTGTGACAGATATAGCAAGTGTTCACCGGGATGTCTGTCTCCTGCATAACGATTAGCCAAAACATAATCGATAATACCAGCTGGTATTTTATAGGGCACAATTTCAGTAGGGGGAGGAGCAACCACCACAGGTGCGGGGCGTCTTCCCGCAAGCAACGATCCAATAGCAAGGTTGTCCATAAGCATAACTAGTGAAATACATAAAGAAAACTGAAAGGTAAACTAACAAGACTAGAAAGCAAAGGTAAAAGATAGCATGCAACTCCCCTATCCTGAAGAGTGGAGTCCCCGGCAACGGCGCCAGAAAAACTCCTTGATGGGCCTCTAACCCCTCGTTGGTTACCCCAAGTGGAAGGTGTGAGATGCAGTGTTGTGGAAGTTTTTCCCTTAGCAAAGATGCCAAGGATCGAATCCCCAGAGACTCCTAGGTTCAACAAGTAGGTGTCAACTGCTAACGGCGCCAGATATTAGTAATCAACGTGGACCTGCACACAGATACAAATAACTTTGCTCCCAACGAGTACAGAGCGGTCGTCAATCCCTCCGGCCTTGTAGTTCACAAAGGATTAAACGCAAATGATAGTAGTGATAGATAATGTTTACAATAGTAAGTAAAAGCGGAAAGTAAATAGCGGATGTGATCAATGATGGTAATATCGACCGGAGTCTCATGATGTTCACTAGTGATGTCTCTCTCCCAAAAGACGATAAAACAACTATGTGAGGTAAACGAATTACAGCTGGGCAATTGACAGGACCACGAACGCAAACCAATGCTGACTACATTGCAAGAAAGGTTGAGGCTCAAAGCATGGGCGGTACGCCAAAGTAAGTAGACCGAAATCCATCAATATCTACTACTAATCATCCACCTTGAGATATCTATCCAGAACATCTCGCTGGTATTAAGTTGCGAGCCCCACCCATAGTGTAAACTCAAAGCAACAGACAACTGCATTAAAAGAACTTTGCGTAAAGTAAACAATCCTTGCACCCGCGGGCACAAGCACCGTTGTTTTCCCCCTTGTGGCAACAGCACATCCCCTAGACTCATGTTTCTGTCACTCAAGCTAGTCATCGAGGGGCATGAACCCACAATCGAGCATAACGTTCCCTCTTGGAGTCACTACCTACTACTTGGCCAAAGCAATAAATAACAACGGAGAACATGCAAGAATTACTTACGAACATAAATATAAAAGAGGTGAATCAAATATATTACTCAAACACAATCTGAACATAATCTCATAATCCATCGGATCCCAGCAAACTCATCATAGCAACAACATAAGGATTACATATGTGCCTCGATCATGTAGGGCAGCTCTCGAGGACTAATTAGTGAAGCACAAGAACGAGAGGAGAACATCACATAGCTACTGGTCATGGACTCATGGTCCAAGGGAGACTACTCACAACTCATCCGGGAGGCGTCCATGGTGGTGGAGAGGCTCCCGATGGTGCTCCTCCCCTCCGGCAGGGTGCCGGGAAGAGTTCTCCTGGTGCTCCCGATCTTGGAAGAGGCGGCGGCGGCGGAACAGAGATGAGATCGCGAAAAAGAGTTCCCGTCCCGAGGGTTTCGAAGGACGCTCTAAATATATGCCAAAGGGGGGCACCAGACCGGGCTCGGGGGCCCCAGGCGCCCCCCCGGCGCGGCCCAGGGGGGGCGCGCCGCCAGGGCGCCTGGGGCCCTGGTGCCCCCCCCCCCCGGCTGTACATCGGGCGCAAGGTAGGTTCTGGAATGCTGATTTTTTATATAATTTTTATGGATTTTTCCTGACAGCTCTCGTAATGTGAAAACCTGAAATACAAAAACAGCCGAAAACAGAAACTGACACTGGGGTGCACTGGATTAGTAGGTTAGTCCAAATATGATCAAAAGTGTATGGAAGTGTATAAATATCATAGCAATATCACCCAAAAGTGGCATGGAGCAAGCAGAAATTATAGATACGTTTTGGACATATCAATGGCTTCTCGCCCCTCGTTGGTTACCCCAAGTGGAAGGTTTGAGATGAAGTGTAGCGGTAGTTTTCCCTTGGCAAAGATACCAAGGATCGATTTCCCCTGAGACTCCCAGTTTCAACAAGAAGGTGTCAACTGCTAACGGCGCCAGATATTAGCAATCAACGTGGACCTGCACACAGATACAAATAACTTTGCTCCCAACGAGTACAGAGAGGTTGTCAATCCCTCCGGCCTTGTCGTTTACAAAGGATTAAACGCAAGTGATAATAGTGATAGGTATTGCTGCAAATAGTAAGTAAAAACAGAAAGTAAATAGCGGATGTGATCAGTGATGGTAATATGGACCGGGATCCCGTGATGTTCACTAGTGATGTCTCTCTCCCAAAAGACGATAAAACAGCTATGTGAGGTAAACGAATTACAGCTGGGCAATTGACAGAATTATGTGCGCAAACCAATGCTAACTATGTTGCAAGAAAGGTAGAGGTTCAAAGCATGGGCGGTACGCCAAGGCAAGTAGAGCGAAATCCATCTGCATCTACTACTAATCATCCACCTTGAGATATCTATCCAGAACATCTCGCTGGTATTAAGTTGCGAGTCCCACCCATAGTGTAAACTCAAAGCAACAGACAACTGCATTAAAAGAACTTTGCGTAAAGTAAACCATCCTTGCACCCGCGGGCACAAGCACCGTTGTTTTCCCCCTTGTGGCAGCAGCACATCCCCTAGACTCATGTTTCTGTCACTCAAGCTAGTCATCGAGGGGCATGAACCCACAATCAAGCATAACGTTCCCTCTTGGAGTCACTACCTAATACTTGGCCAAAGCAATAAATAGCAACGGAGAACATGCAAGAATTACTTACGAACATAAATATAAAAGAGGTAAATCAAATATATTACTCAAACACAATCTGAACATAATCTCACAATCCATCGGATCCCAGCAAACTCATCATAGCAACAGCATAAGGATTACATATGTGCCTCGATCATGTAGGGCAGCTCACGAGGTCTAATTAGTGAAGCACAAGAAGGGGAGGAGAACATCACATAGCTACTGGTCATGGACCCATGGTCCAAGGGAGACTACTCACAACTCATCCGGGAGGCGTCCATGGTGGTGGAGAGGCTCCCGGTGGTGATCCTCCCCTTCGGCAGGGTGCCGAGAAGAGTTCTCCTGGTGCTCCCGATCTTGGAAGCGCGGCGGTGGCGGAACAGAGATGAGATCGCGAAAAAGGGTTCCCGTCTCGAGGGTTTCGGGACACGATATAAATATATGCCAAAGGGGGGCATCAGCGGAGGCCTGGGGGGCCCAGGCGCCCCCCCGGCGCGGCCAGGAGGGGGGCCGCGCCACCAGGGCGCCTGGAGCCCTGGTGGCCCCCCTCCGGCTGTACTTTGGCTGCCGGGAAGCTTCTGGAACGATGATTTTTTATATAATTTTTCAGGGATTTTTCTGGCAGTTTACGTGATGGAAAAACCTGAAATACAAAAACAGCAGAAAACATAAACTGGCACTGGGGTGCACTGAGTTAATAGGTTAGTCCAAATATGATCAAAAGTGTATGGAAGTGTATAAATATCATAGCAATATCACCCAAAAGAGGCATGGAGCAAGCAGAAATTATAGATACGTTTTGGACGTATCAACTACCCTGGGAGCACAACTACCAGATATTTCACGCCCACAAGACAGGCATCCTCGTACTCTACATACTACAATCTCACAATAAAGAAAAAGAAAAGCAAAACATACATTTTACTGACCTTCAATCGTTCAGTATTCGTCCATACTGAAACAGAAACCGAGAAAGAGACAGAAACCGAGAAGGAAGCATAAAATGCTCATGGAAAAGAACAATGTATGGTGCCAGTAAAAAATAATCAAATATACCACGCACATAGCAAAATGCAGCAAGTCGTGTCCAGGCGCATTAACCTCACCATGTTCAGAACTTTGATCTCGGCAACTTTGTTACAGCCACAGGGGTAGCGGGAGGAGGCATGATCCTTCGAGCTGGAGGCAGAGCTCTCGGCGTGTAGAGAAGGCCTAGACCTTGCCTTACACAGGACAACGATGCCTATCATTGTTGAGATGGATAGTGCGGAGGCTGTGGCGATGCTCAAAGCACCCACGACAGATAGATCGCAGTACCGGTCTCTCGTTGAAGAGATTAGCAGTCTAGCAGCCCTTCAGGCTAGAGAGGTTGTATTCACATCGTGTAGCCATTGGCAGAACAACGCTAGTCATGTGTTGGTTGCGTATGGTCGCAGTACCCCCCGTATGGTAGTTTGGTTCGCAGGAGGGAAGGACTTTCTCGTAAACTTGATTAAGGCTGAGAGACCTCCTTGAATAATGAAATCCACCCCCCC
>LR738712.1:713112109-713137979 GCA_902687465.1 Secale cereale | reverse complement strand
ACCCCCCCCCCCCCCCCCCGGCAAAAAAGACAGAGGTGGTTGTGAAATATCTGAGGTACTCTTTTATCCATTTCATTTCTTTATTTTTTCTTCTTGATAATGATTTAGTTTTCCTCCGCTTCTTTATTGTTTCCTAATGTAGTTTTCAAAGTCATGAAGGCATTGACTAGGATGCATATTGTGAGGATTATCATTGTCATTGAATTTCATTAGAGAATTTACCTCTAACACCTTAGGTAGTGGTGGTGGATGAAGCCCATGTATTTCTTCAATAGAGGGTAAATTTTTTACATCCTTAGCTTTAATACCTTTTTCCTTCATGGATTTCTTTGCCTCGTGCATATCTTCAGGACTGAGATATAATATGCCCCTCTTCTTTGGAGTAGGCTTAGGCGGTGATTCAGGAAGGATCCAATCATCATAATTTTTCAATATGTTATTCAATAGTTCTTCAGCTTGCCCAATAGTTTGTTCCCTGAAAACACAACTAGCAGAACTACCTAAGAAGTCCCTAGAAGCATCGGTTAGTCCATTTTAGAAGATATCGAGTATTTAATTTTTCTTAAGAGAATGATCAGGCAAAGCCTCCCCCCAAGCTTGTGGGAGACTCTCTTCTTTAGTTTGCACAAAGTTAAATATTTCCAGTAAGGCAGCTTGTTTCTTATGAGCAGGAAAATATTTTTCAGAGAAGTAATAAATCATATCCTGGGGACTACGCACACAACTAGGAGTAAGAGTATTGTACCAAGCTTTAGCATCACCATTTAATGAGAACGGAAATAATTTGAGAATATAGTAGTAACGGGTTCTCTCATCATGAGTAAAAAGGGTGGCTATGTCATTTAGCTTAGTGAGATGTGCTACAACAATTTCAGTTTCATAACCATGGAAAGGACCAGATTCAACCGGTCGACAGAGAATTCATAATCCTTATCATCAATAAAGATAGGTCAGGTAGCAAACATAGGATCATATTTCACTCTAGCATTCAGAGACTTTTCTTTATACTTGCATAATAGTTTTTCTACTTCATCTCTATCATTACAAGCAAGAATATCTCTAGTTGTTTCCTCACTCATAACATAACCTTCGGGTACCTTAGGCAATTCATATCAAAGAAGGCTAGTTCTAGTAGGTGTTTCCAAATTTTTAGTTTCAAGCTCATCATTAGATTCAACACCATCATGTTATCTTACTCTAGCGATTTGTTCATCAAGAAAGTCACCAAGTGGCATATCATCATGCGAGGTACAAGCATCATCATAAGTATCAATCATAGCAGAAGTAGCATCATCAATTACTTGCGACATATCAGGAGTAATATCATGTTGTGGTGTTGCAAGTTTACTTATAATGGAAGGTGAATCTAAAGCAGAACTGGATGGCAATTCCTTACCTCCCCTCGTCTTAGAGGGATAAATCTTAGTCTTAGCATCCTTTAGATTCTTCATAGTGATAGATTGATAATAATCCCAAGTGACTCGACAAATATAGCTATGCTCCCCGGCAATGGCGCCAGAAAAAGATCTTGATAACCCACAAGTATAAAGGATCGCAACAATTTTCGAGGGTAGAGTATTCAACCCAAATTTATAGATTTGACACAAGGGGAGCCAAAGAATATTTGCAAGTATTAGCAGCTGAGTTGTCAACTCAACCACACCTGGGGATTAATTATCTGCAGCAAAGTGATCAGTAGCACAGTAATATGATAGTTTTGATAGTAGTGGTAGCAGCAATAGTGACGGTAATAGTGGTAGCAGTAGTTTTGTAGCAAGTGTAGCAGTAACGATAGTAGTAGTAACTTAGCAAGAACAATATAGGATAAATTCATAGGCATTGGATCGCCAATTTTTTGGATGATATTCATCATGTGACACTTATAACCTAGGGCGATACAACACTAGCTCCAGTTCATAAATATAATGTAGGCATGTATTCCATAAATAGTCATACATGCTTATGTAAAGAACTTGCATGACATCTTTTGTCCTACCCTCCCGTGGCAGCGGGGTCCATATTGGAAACTAAGGGATATTAAGGTCTCCTTTTAATAGAGAACCGGAACGAAGCAACGGCTAATACATGAACTCCTCAAACTATGGTCATCACCGGGAGTGGTTCCGGTTATTGTCACTCCAGGGTTGCCGGGTCATAACACGTAGTAGGTGACTATAACTTGCAAGATTGGATTTAAAACATGAATATAATGATAGTATCATAAACGGTTCATATCTGAAATCATGGCACCCGGGCCCATAGTGACAAGCAATAAGCATGGCAAAGTCATAGCAACATCAATTTCAGAACTAATGGATACTAGGGATCCGCCTCAACAAAACTAGCTAGATTACATGTTGAATCTCATCCAACTCCTCACCAATCAGCGAGCCTATGAAGGAATTACTCACTTCCGGTGGGGAGCATCATGGAATTGGAGATGGAGAAGGGTTGGTGATGATGAAGAACGAAGATGCCCCTTTCCGGAGCCCCGAACGGACTCCAGATCTGGCCTCCCTAGGAAGAACAGGAGGTGGCGGCTGCTCCGTCTCGTAGACTGCGATAATTCTTTATCTCTGATTATTTTCTCGGCGAATATGAATTTATAGTATCAGGGTTGGCATCTACGGGGCCACCAGGTGGGGACAACCCACCTGGGCGCGCCAGGAGGGGGGTGTGCCCTGGTGGGTTGTGCCCACCCAGGTGCCCCCTCCGGTGGTTCTTAGCTCCAGTATTTTTCTTTTATTATATAAAAAAATCCTCACAAAGTTTCGTTCCATTCCGAGAACTTTTATTTCTGCACAAAAACAACACCAGGGTAGTTCTGCTGAAAACAACGTCAGTCCAGGGTTAGTTTCATTCAAATCATGCAAATTAGAGTACAAAACAAGAGGAAAAGCATTAGGAAAAGTAGATACGTTGGAGACGTATCAGTCATCCAATCTACTGATATAGGATTTCCCCTGGAGGCAACGCAAGCAAGTCGACAAAAGCTGCAGAGGCGATGTCTTCAACAAGATAACGATGTGGAAACGCCGCCATCGCCCGCCATGACCCGAGTCAAAGCATGGTTTTCACCGGCAGCCTCGTCTCCCCACTCGACGCCGGGACTGGATGCGAGAATCCACAACCATCTAGCCGACCACCTTCGGCGAAGAAGATGGCCACCACCTCCACGCCTAGGGCCGGAGCCCCCGACGTCCTCGTGTTGCGCACGCCGGCTCGAGGAGCCACCACCCAGATCCGAAAGGGATCCAGATTGGGCACCCTAGCCACCCACGTGATCTCTTTGTCGTCGCCGCCAGCACGACAACCCTGGTCGCCGCCGGCCTACGCCACCGCCCTTGAAACGGTCGGAGTGGGTCGCCGCCATCCAGATCCGATCGCCGGCCGAGGAAGGTTGCCGCCGCCACCGCTGCGGCCCGCAGGCTTAGCCTGCGATGCCCTCGACGACGGCGGCGGGAGGGTCGTTCGATAGGGGGGAGGAAGGGGGAGGCTCGGCGGGTTGGCCCCGGTGCGCCGCGGCGCCACCGCACGGGGGGGAGGGGGTCATGGGGGGGAGAGGTCTATAACCCTCGGTAAAGTGAAAATCCCAAAAAAGCCAGAGGTCGTTGTGAAATATCTGAAGTACTCTTTTATCCATTTCATTTCTTTATTTTTCCTTCTTGATAATGATTTTGCTTTCCTCCTCTTCTTTATTGTCACTTTGTGGCAGGTTGATGACTTGGAGTAGTTTAATGAGATTGATGGGTGAATTCACATCAACTGTAAAATCGGATGGGTATATGGACGGCATAGAAGATTATGTGAATCTAACAGGTGAAGGGTCGGACCCGCAAAAAAAATGGTAAGATTGCAGAGTCGGGTCTTATTGGAGTTGAAGTATTTCGGCCAACTTCATGAGTTGAAGTATTTGGGACAACTTTACCTGCCACAAGACTGGCATTCTCGTCTACATACTACAATCTCACAGTAAAGAAAAAGAGAAGCAAAACATACATTTTACTGACCTTCAAACGTTTCAGTATTCGTCCATACTGAAACAAGAGACAAAGACGGAGAGAGAGACAGAAACCGAGAAACTAGTATTCTTTCTTGGGAGTGCCTAGGACTCATTTAGATGAGATATAATTTGGTCTCATTCACATAAAAAATAAAAACAGATACAAAGTAATACAGCATGTCACGTCAGCACACACGCATCTTATAGTCACATCCAATGGCTATAAAAGTGAATGAGACATAACTAAAAATCAGCTAGATGAGTTCTAGCAAAACCGTTCTTTGTTACAGTATCGTGGGATATAACCTGAATTTTTGTTCAATAAAAACTACCATAGGCTAACATGGTGCCAGTAAAAAATAATCAAATATACCACGCACGCAGCAAAATGCAGCAAGTCGTGTCCAGGCGCATTAACCTCACCATGTTCAGAACTTTGATCTCACTGAAACTTCACATCAGGAAGCTTTAATCGGATAATTAAACTCATTACAGACAAAGATAAATGCAGCAAGAACCAACACAGCAGGAACCGGCAAAAAAATAAGGAAAACACTTACCTTCAACCGGTTGATGTCTTGCAGCGATCCACCATCTTCTTAGCCAAACACGTGTCCTGTGGGCCTGCCCTTGCGTCCCTCGTCTTTCTTTCTTTTATGGCGCGCACACTGCACCGATTCGTCCCCAGGACAAACTAAACACAGTAGCACACTACTACTATTTCATTTTTTTCTGCAACTGGGGTCTTGTTTCAAAAGATTTCTGCAACATGTCTTTTGTTTCAGAAAGAAAAAAAATGTTTCAGTTGTGAAGGGATTTTTTTCTGCAACAAGGGTATTGTTTCAGAAACATAGCCCTAGTTGCAGCTCCGGAGTAGCGCCCAACGTTAAAGAGTGAGTGGTCAAACATCGCAACATGACCCATGTTTCAGAAACATAGCTCCGGCTGCAGGAAAACGCGTCCCCACGCGCGTCGGCCGGCGCCCGACGTTAGAGAGTGAGTGGTCAAACATCGCAACATGACCCATGTTTCAGAAACATAGCTCCGGTTGCAGGAAAACGCGTCCCCACGCGCGTCGGCCCGCGGCAGCAATTTCTGCGGTGGTGGCGACTGCCGCCGCGCTGGGCGGAGCTATGGCAGGACAGCGTACAGGGGGATTCATTTTCTGAAACAGAGTGCATGTTGCAGGAAGTAGGGAGGGGTCACGCGTGCAAGACAGTTAGATCGTACGGCTATCTAGAAGCTAATCCAACGACGCTCCATGCGGCGGATGCTTCTAAAACATCCGCCGGAAGACGCGTAGCGGCCGCCAAAAAATAATAAAAAAACCATGTTAACCATTTTTCAACTCACAGCAAGAAACTTCACATCTATGAGAAATGCAGCTAACATTGTTGAAGTAGTAGCCATTGTCAAGGTATTACAGACCAATGTCACCGCACCATTGTACAAACAGCTTCAGAATTTTAGGACCGTGATGGCAAAGCAAATAGGTTTCCTACTGTCAGGAGAACAAACCAAGTTTAAGTAGCAGGAACACATGAACTGCTGGGTTTTCCTGAACCCATATCTCCATGAAAGGAACTGGGTTCTAATGTCGTCGTGTCCGAGGCGGCGACACTTCTGAAGAGGTGAACAGGAAGGCGACTTGTAGGGGTATCTCTCTACTCTGCATCGACATCCGCGTACCGCAGCGCGTCGTGGGCTGAATTAGCAGGAAAATAGTTAAGCAGTTATGCATTATGTGTCACAGGTACTGCAGCAGGTTTAAATAAGAAGATAAAAAAGAAAGCTGACGTACAAAACCCTCAAAACAAATCTATATGAAGCTGAACGATTGCCAGACTGAACTGATTTTGGTTTTCAAGTTCCAAAGTCTACCACTAGTGGCGTATCGTATTAAATTGAAGAAATTTTGGTTTACGTATCAAGGTTCAGTGTGGATTTTTTATTATGAAATGATTCCCCACCCATAACAAACAACTATCTTCAGACAACCTTCTACCATCTGTCCCTAAACCCCAACAGGCACAATGTTGTGCCTGTTGACCACCTACTGATTTAATCCAACAGCAGTTCAGACTATTTCCAAGTCTTAACTCCCAACTGAAAGTCTGAAACAGATTATCAAAAGTTCGAAGCAATTACAGTAGGCTAGAAAATAGGAATCTATGCGAAGCTGAACTAGCGGCATATCGTATTAAATTGAAGAACTGAATCAAAGCACAGTAGCATCAAAACCAATAGTTCCCATATCATGGTTTAGTGTGGATTTTAGATCTGTCCATGATATCATCAAAGAACTGATTTCATTCAAAAACTTCTACTGAAAGTCTGAAACACATTAGGAAAAGTTTCAGACCACATAAACTGTTTTTCAGACTAGTAGTTTCGAACACCCAATCTTTTACTAAATTTGCCTCTTCAGACAACATTCAGCAACATTCTAGCATCTGTCCATAAACCTAACAGGTTCAATGTCATGCCTGTTGACCACCTACTGATTTAATTCAGCAACTTATACTGATGTCTATCATCCTACAGCAGTTCAGACTATTTCCATGTCCCAACTCCTAACTGAATGTCTGAAACAGATTATCAAAAGGTTCAGACTACTACACCGGTTTCAGTAAACTGCTTTTCAGAGTTCAGAAGAGTGGGAAGATTTCTCACCAGGCGACCCGACGATGACGACGAAGATTCGGAGGGTGTGGCCGCTGCTGGGCAGGTCGACGACGAGTGGAAACATCCGGCCATCACGTGTGGGGAGGCCCATGACGAGCTCGGAGTCGTCCAACTCTACCATGGGGCGCAGCTGCCTGGCCAGCTGATTCCTGAGGCGGAACACGGACCTCCCCCTGAAGACGAACGAGCCGCGGGTGATGAGGCCCCCGAGGATGTTCCGCCACACGTACATGATTATCCGCGACCGCAACATGGGGTGGGGAAGCTGCAGTTGAGGCGCAAACAACCATGGTCAAATCAGTCAAAGAAGCCATTGGCAAGTTTGGCAAGAACAGAGCATGCGACTGAAAGGCAATCCAAGAACCCAATTCACTCAAATTGGGGAACGGGCTCACCCCAATCTGACGTGGAAGGGGAGGCATGATCTCCCTGGCGGGGATTTGCTCCACGACCCAGAGCATCTTCCTGCTGATGTTGTCGAGGTCGTCGACGAAGTCGACGGTGGCGTCGGTGTTCCAGAACCTCCCGTTGGAGCGGAGGCAGGCGCCGCCGACGTTGCGGAGGTAGACCTCTTCCTCGGATTCTGACAGGATGGCCTGCCAAAACAATGGCTCCACCTGAGGATGGTCGTAGTCGCGCTGCTCGACGCGGAGCCCGCGGTGGTCGCCCGGTGCTGGTCCGTCCGTGGCGGCGAGGTAGTGGCCGTAGGCGGCGCTGTGGAGGAGCAGGAACTGTCCGTCCTCGCCCGGGTGCCGGTGCACCGCCCAAGCCGCGTTCATAGACTCCCGGAAGAAGCGGAGGTTGACGCAATGCCCGTCCTCGTCGGCGTGCAGGTACTTGCCGTGCACGCGGCTGCGCAGCCGCACGTGCTGGCCGTGATGGAACTGATCCATCTGTCGCCGGTGAAGATGGAGAGCAGAGGCGCGCGGGGGAAGGAGAGGTGGGTTCTTGGTTTCTTGGAGCTGCGGCGAGCCGTTGGTTGAGACGGTTACGTTGGGCGCCAAGACCAGAGTATTTCAAGGCTCAGCTTTCCGCACTTCGTGGGCCGTTGGGCCTGCGCAAGCCTAATCTTTCACAAGCACACAAAAAAAACGTCCACACACAATAGTACTCCGGTTGTCTAAAAAAACACAATACTACTCTGTTTCTACTAAAAAAATATATTCTTTTCGGCTCAAGAAAGACGAAAATACATTCCTGATTCCGGGGCAACCTTGAGCACCCCCTTGCGGCACATGGCCCCTTCCCGGTATTGCGGTACACGGACGACACATTTATCCTCATAAAGAGCACGTATGAACAAACCTTGGCTATTAAATGGGTACTTAGCATTTTCTTGGATTTCACTGGGTTACACATCAGTTTCAACAAACGCACTTTTTTTTAAAACTCCACCCATATATTAATTAATTAACACAAATGTTCATACAATCGTTCGCTACAGCTTTAGCCACGCAGGGCGGAACACTATTAATAAAAATACCATCAGACCTATTTGAAAAACTAAATTTTGCAATCTCATGCGCCACCATATTCGCCTTCCTGTTTATCTTGGTTATTTTAAACATACTCATCATCTTGGAAACACTCAACGCTTCTTTCTTCAAATCAACAAGGTTTGACCTGTCCAGATTATTATTTACAAAAAAAAAAGGCCACGAAAGAGCAGTCAGTTTCTAAAATTATGGGCTTGTGAAGGGTGATACCGATGTACAGGCCTGAGATGGTCGCTCGAAGTTCCACTTCGTCAGCGCTAGAACAAGTACCAATATAATCCCAAGAGAAGATAAGAACTTCTCCAATATGATTTCCGACAATCACCCCTACGCTCGCAGCAGCGCTAATGGCCTCCACAAAGCTAGCATCAACATTGATCTTGAGAAAATCCGATGTGGGAGGCAACCAGGGAACACAATTCCTCTCCACAATGCTACTGGGTTGTAATCCATCGATCACACCCTTACCTTTATTACTTACCTCTACCTTCGTGGTTGCATGACAAGCCGAGAAATATGCCTAGTAATTTTTTTTTGACTATATACTGCAAGGCAAAAGCCTCACAGCCCACTTTATTGAAAAAATAGAATAAGATCAGATTACAACAAAGTTAGAAATACTTACATGAGCAAAACAAAAAAAAGACCTAGGGTAAGTTAGTTAGCCAAATCCTGAAGCTATCCTTGTATTTACATTTTATCCTATGAGATAAAAGGGTCATGTCATGGATAAAATTGAGTCTCCATCGTCTGAAAAGAGGAGTTTCATTTCTGAAGACCTTCCCATTCCTAGTAATCCAGATGTTCCAGGCAGCAGTGAAAACCACTTCAGTAAAGAATGGTTTGCCAAAATCATCCCTAGCTTTGCAAGCCATTTGGTAGGTGGTCATACCAGGCACTGGATCCCAGGAGATTTGCAAATAATTCCAAACTCTTTGGCTGAAAATGCAGGAGAAGAAAAGATGGCTCACATCTTCATGTATATTATGAGGACAGAGAACACAGGTCAGATCATCCACATGCCAATGCCTGCGTTGAAGCATATCTCTGGTATTTAGTCTGTCTCTAAGCAGTAGCCAGCCAAACATTTTAATCTTCATTGTGCATGCACTTTTCCATATCCAAGGGAAGATAGGATCAGCAACTATGTGCTGATGAACTTGAGTGTAGTATGATTTTGGCCTAAAAGATCCTTTATTAAAAGGCCAAATCCAGCTATCAGTGTCTTGAGAAGTGCACTGAGAGCTTAGAGCAGTCTGAAGTTCCTGCAGTTCATCAAAAGCATGTGTGGAGAGAGGCAGGTGGAAAAATCCCATAAGATCCTGATCCAACACTTGAGCCACAGAAAGTTGAACATCAATCACATATGAGAATAATCTGGGGAAATAATGACTTAGTGTTTCTCCATTGAGATTAGATAGCCAGGGATCATTCCAGAAGAGAATGGAGGTACCATTACCAAGGCAAGGCTTGGCAAAAGACAAGTATTTGGGAGATAATTTGAAAACATCACGCCACCAAAAAGATCCACAAAGGATAGTGGAGTGAGGCACAGAGTCATTGTAGTAAGAGTCCCAGACCAAGCTGACCCAAGGGATGTCATGATGGTTGTAGAACTTGTGGAGGAATTTCATCAACAGAGCTTCATTTTGCACTTTAAGGTTAAGCACCCCAAGACCCCCTTTATCCTTTGGTAAACAGACCAATTTCCATGCAGCAAGAGACTGTTTTGGTGTGTCAGAATTTCCTCTCCAAAGGCACTGTCTCTGTATCCTTTCAATCTGCTTTAGAATACCCAGTGGGATGTCTAAAGTGCAAAGAAAGTAAATGGGCATAGAAGATAAGACAGACTGTAGGAGTTGTAGTCTGCAACCTTGGTTGAGAAAGCAAGAGGATGCAGAAAGCCTTCTTTCAATTCTGTGCACCAAAGGAAGCAAGTCTTGCACTGTAGGTTTGGTGGTACCCATGGACAGACCTAAATATGTAAAGGGCATTGTACCAAGCTTACAACCTAAAACAGTTGATAATCTGTTTGCCTCTTCAATAGAAAGGTTAATGGGTACCATCATTGATTTAGCAAAGTTCACTGATAATCTAGTTGAAGCTGCAAAAACATCCAGCATGTCCTTCAAGGCAATGAGTTGCTGATCCATAGCAGGAAGAACAATTAAAGTATCATCTGCATATTGAACAATGGGATAATCTTGACAGTTTGTGGGAATTGGCAGAGTTAAAATTCCTTTGCTGCACATATCATTCACCACAGATTGCAGTAGATCAGCAGCTAGAGCAAATAGCAAAGGAGACATGGGGTCCCCCTGTCTGACTCCTCTCTTACAATGGAAGTGACTTCCTGGTACCCCATTTAGCAGAATTGATGAAGACCCAGAAGATAAGATAGTCATGATCCAGGATATCCACTTCTCATTGAAACCCTTGTATCTGAGTATTCTTAAAATAGTTTCATGTTCAATGGTATCAAAAGCTTTAGTGAAATCAAGCTTAAGGAGCACAATAGGTCTTTTTGAAGCCTGGCATTGGTGTATATACTCAAAACACCAAGCCAAACAGTTTTGGATAGATCTAGACTTCAAAAACCCATACTGATTCTTGTGCAAGCATGACAGAATAACTCCTTGCAACCTATTTGCTAACAGTTTTGTTAAAAACTTTAAGCATGTGTTAGTGAGAGAAATAGGCTTGTAGTCATTCAGAGTTTCAGAGCTTATTTTCTTAGGTATCAGAGTTATCAAGGAAGTGTTTATACATTCCAAGTTTGATGATCCATCATAAAACTCTTGCACTAACCTCATGAAATCCTCCTTAATTAAATCCCAGCATTTCTTTAAGAAGAGCCCAGTAAAACCATCAGGCCCAGGAGCTCTATCAGATGGCATTTGCTTGATAACCAGCTCAATTTCCTATTTTGAAAAAGGCCTAGTTAGATCATCCAGACCCTCAACTCTTGGAATAATGGAGGCCAGGTCAAACCCCATTTGTATACCATTTGAACAACCCATTCTATCTTTGAATTCTTGCAAAAAGAGTGCTGACATGGTAGCATGGTCAGATATGATATCATTATCCACAGTGATACTGGAAATGGTGTTGGATCTGAATCTTTCAGTTGCCATAGCATGAAAGAACTTTGTGTTATCTTCCCCAACTTTGATGTTCCTAATTGTGCATCGTTGCTTCCAGTAGATAAACTGTAATCTAAGAATCTCTTCCAAGTGTAATTTGACAATCCTTCTGAAGTTAGCTTCAGGTGTGTATAAAGGTCTAATCTCTTCAAGAGTATCCAAGTGGAGGACTACCTTGTTGCAATCTTGGATTAGCCTCTTGATTTTAGAAAGGTTGGTGTGCCAGACCTTGAGAGCATGTCTAAGATTCTTAAACTTTGCAGATAAGATAGCAGCAGAAGAATTCCTGTGAACAGGTTGAGACCAAGCTTGACTAACACAGTCCATAAATCCAGGTAGATCAACCCAATAGTTTTCAAAACGAAAAATCTTGGCCTTAGGGATCATAGTTTTAATAGAAACCACACAAGGAGTGTGATCAGAAGTTGATCTGGCTAGAGGCAGCACCAATGTGTTGGGGAAATGACAAGTCCAGCTGACAGTGGTAAAAAACCAGTCAATTTGCTCCAACAATGGTACAGCTTGCATATTAGACCAGGTAAATCTTCTTCCCTTTAAAGGAAGTTCAATAAGGCCAAGGTGTCCAATTACCTCATTGAATAAGAGCATATCATTAATATTGCCACCCGGCCTATTTCTGTTGTCCATGGACCTAAGAAAATTAAAATCCCCAAGCTAGTAATTTTGGATAAAACTCACTGAGGCCCATATAGATTCCTTCCCTTTACCAAAGATCAAGTCATTTCTCAAATGCCAGGCTCTCCAGAACATGAATATGGTTTGTTCACGCACATGCGAGCTTAACTGATCCAACAAAATAAGTAACCAATCCGGCCCGAGCAGTTTAACATATCTTCAGCAGGTAAATTTCACACCTCTCGCAAACCCATACGAAGCGCACGTGCCTTGGGGCATCATACCAAAGCATGAAAAACACTTTCATCTTCCACACCACAGATTGAGCACATACCTAGTGTAGCTTGATGGTGTTTTACTCTGTTAACTTGTACAGCTGGGCTGTTAGATGCAGCTCTCCAAGCAAAGATTCTAATCTTCGGGGGGATGTTAGCCTTTCAAATAATATTCCATAGCCTCCTTTCCCCATTAATAGCTACACTGGAGTTCCCCACTACCATGTTCGAGTCCTTCAAATTGAGGGCCAGCCTATACGCACTCTTCACCGAAAACACCCCACTTTTCTCATGGTGCCAGGCGATGAAATCACCCTCATTGAAATTAAGAATGCGTAACTTTAAAATTTCCTGAGTGTCATGAGGGAAAAACAGATGCCTGATTAAATTCTCATCGCATCTCCCTGAGCCACTCATGAAAAGATCAGCAACCCATTTGACCCTAGTTCTGGTTCTCTTAGCAGATATTTTTAGGCCAGAATCCCTTGGTAGCTAATTATCCCTCCATATATATATAATCGCACCATCGGCGACTCTCCATGTGATACCCCTCTTCAACAACTCGAGTCCATGCATAATACCTTGCCACGTGAGCGAAGTCGCTTGAGGGAAGACGGTATCAATAAGATGCCCATGAGGGTAATATTTAGCTTTCATCACCTTTGCACACAAAGAGTCCAGAAAAACCAGTAATCGCCAAGCTTGTTTGGCCAAAGGTGCTTGATTAAAAATCCCGAGATCACGAAAACCCATACCCCCTTCACCTTTTGGCTTCGTCAATTTGTCCTAAGCCGCCCAATGAGTTCTTTTCCTATTTTCCTCATCACCCCACCAAAAATTCCTTATAATTTGGGATAGCTCATCACAAAGAGACACATGAAATTTAAAAATACTCATGGCATAAACCATAATGGCCTGAATACCAGACTTAATCTGGATTTCCTTCGCCCCGCTAGAAGCATATTTTTCGACCCAGTCTGAACCCCTCTTAAGAGCTTTATCTTTTGTATATTGAAATTTGCCAGCCTTCATACGACCTTCTGGGACTGTATATTGAAATTTGCCAGCCTTCATACGACCTTCTGGGACCGGCAATCCAAGATATTTATCCTCAAACCCATCACATGTGATTTTCAGGATAACCAGAAGATACACCTGGATCTCAATAGGACACTTTTTGCCAAATAAGATGGAACACTTGTGAGGACTTAATAATTGGCATGTACCATCCTCATATGCCGCCAAAATATCCTTAATGGCTAGAGCTTGCTCCACAGATCCCTTAAAAAATAGTAGACTATCATCGGCAAATAATAAATGAGACATACCTGGAGCATGTCTGTTCAGCCGGAAGTCTTGGATAACCCCTCTTGCCGATGCATCATTGAGTAATAGCGAAAGGGCCTCAGCCACAAAGAGGAATAAGTATGGCGACAATGGATCCCCTTGCCTTAGACCACGAGAAGGATGAAAAGATTCTAACAGCTGGCCATTAAAGCGCACAGAGAATTTCACAGAGGTAACACAAGTCATAATCCATTTAATCCAGATTGAATCAAACCCATATGCTCGAAGCATACATTCCAAAAACTTCCAATCAACACGGTCATATGCTTTAGCTAGGTCCAGTTTGTATGCATAGTATTCACCACGAGAATCTTTCAATGTATTCAACGAGTGCATACTGATACGTCCAAAACGTATCTATAATTTCTGCTTGCTCCATGCCTTTTTTGTGTGATATTGCTATGATATTTATGCACTTCCATATACTTTTGATCATATTTGGACTAACCTATTAACTCAGTGCACCACAGTGCCAGTTCCTGTTTTCTGCTGTTTTTCTATTTCAGGTTTCCCCCATATTAAAAGTGCCCTAAAAATTCCGGGAAAAATACAGGAAAAATCAGCGTACCGGGAGCTTCAAGAAAAACCAAAGCAGGGCCAGAGGGAAGCCAGGGGCAGCCCAGGCGGCCCCACCCCTGGCCGCCCTAGGGGGGCGCCTGGGCCCCCCTCTCCGCTTCTGGTGACCCCCTTTGGCATATATACTCCTCGCGTCCCGAAATCCTCGAGGACAGAACCCTTTTTTACGATCTCGCCTCTGTTCCGCCGCCGCCGCACTTCCAAGATCGGGAGCACCAGGAGAACTCTTCCCGGCACCCTGCCGGAGGGGAGAATCACCACCGGGAGCTTCTCCACCACCATGGACGCTTCCCGGATGAGTCGTGAGTAGTCCTCCTTGGACCATGGGTCCATGACCAGTAGCTATGTGATGTTCTCCTCCCCTCTTTGTTCTTCATGGATTAGACCTCGTGAGCTGTCCTACATGATCGAGGCACATATGTAATCTTTATGCTGTTGCTCTGCTGAGTTTGTTGGGATCCGATGGATTATGAGATTATGTTCAGATTGTGTGTGAGTAATATATTTGATTCACCTCTTTTATATTTATGTTCTTGAGTAATTCTTGCATGTTCTTCGTTGCTATTTATTGCTTTGGCCGAGTAGTAGGTAGTAACTCCAAGAGGGAACGTTATGCTTGATTGTGGGTTCATGCCCCTTGATGACTAGTTTGAGTGACAGAAACATGAGTCTAGGGGATGTGATGTTGCCACAAGGGGGAAAACAACAGTGCTTGTACTTGCGGGTGCAAGGATTGTTTACTTTACGCAAAGTTCTTTTAATGCAGTTGTCTGTTGCTTTGAATTTACACTATGGGTGGGACTCGCAACTTAATACCAGCGAGATGTTCTGGATAGATATCTCAAGGTGGATGATTAGTAGTAGATGCAGATGGATTTCGGTCTACTTGCCTTGGCGTACCGTCCATGCTTTTGAGCATCTACCTTTCTTTACAGCATAGTTAGCATTGGTTTGCGCACATAATCCTGTCAATTGCCCAGCTGTAATTTGTTTACCTCGCTTTGCTGTTTTATTGTCTTTTGGGAGAGAGACATCACTAGTGAACATCATGGGACCCCGGTTACCATCACTGATCACACCCGCTATTTACTTCATGTTCTTATTTCCTAGTTGCAGTCATACCTATCACTATTATCTCTTGTGTTTGATCCTTTGTAAACGACAAGGCCGGAGGGATTGACAACCTCTCTGTACTCGTTGGGAGCAAAGTTATTTGTATCTGTGTGCAGGTCCTGTCAACCGCTAAGTATCTGGCGCCGTTAGCAGTTGACACCTACTTGTCGACCCTCGGAGTCTCACGGGATTCGATCCTTGGTATCCTTGCCAAGGGAAACTTGCCGTTACGCTACATCTCAAACCTTCCACTTGGGGTAACCAACGAGGGGCGAGAAGCCATCACATACATTCAAATGCGATAAGAGCATTATCCGAAATTAATCTTCCAGGTATAAAAGCACTTTGGGTAGGGGGGATCATACCATCCAGCAGAGGTCTCAATCTGTTGACAAGGCACTTGGAGATAATTTTGTAAATGACATTGCAAAGACTAATAGGTCGAAAATCTTTTATCGACTGGGGATTCTAAATTTTAGGAATAAGAACAATAGTTGTATCATTAATCCCCTCTAGCATAATTCCGGACTCAAAGAATTGCTGGACAGCCCGAACAATGTCCATCTTGAGTAAACCCCAGTTTCTTTGAAAAAAAACCCGGCTGGAAACCCATCTGGTCCCGGGGCCTTCATCGGCCCAATTTGAAAGAGAGCATCGCTAATTTCTTGTTCAGAAAAAGGTTTGCAGAGTTCTTGATTCATATTCTCATTCACCTTCGGTTTCACAAGCGAAATAATACGAGACGGATTTATCATAGTATCGCAGGAATAAAGATCCTTAAAAAACGAATTTGTGATACCTTTAATTTCCTCCAAATCTTTTGAGAGAGACCCATCGCTTCTTTTGATAGACGAAATATTGTTCTTCTTAGCTCTCCATGTGGCCTTTCTGTGAATTTTTTTAGTGTTTCTATGCCTCCATTTCATTTTGTCAAAACAAGATCTCTGCTTCCACATTATTTCTTCTTTAATCAGAAGCTCATCCATCTCTGCAAGGATTTTCTTCCTCTCCACACTTGCATTAAGATCATTTCTTTTGAATAACACATTTAATCTTCTGCGAGCAGATTCAAGATTTTTAGGCAGATATCCAATATGAGCCTTACTCCACCCATGAAGAGACTTCATCATCTTTTGTGTAAATTATTTGCCACATCTCCCAGATCATTAACGCGCGAACACTTATTCCAACATGATTCAATCCAATCTTTCAGAACTGCACCCTCTCTTTCCCAATATGCTTCGTATTTCAAATGTTTAAAAAAAATCCAGAGCGAGGAACCCCCAACATTTCAATAAGAATAGGACAGTGATCCGACCTGGAAGTAATAATATGTGATACCTTACATTCAGGAAAAATCGAAGACCATTGTGGACACGCCACCACTCGATCAAGTCGCACCTTCACATTTTTGTTGCCGACCTCCTTATTATTATAAGTCCAAGGGACTCCATGATAGCCCAAGTCAAATAAGTTGCACTCAGACAGAATTTCACGAAAATTAGCCATAAGTTTGGGAGACCGCTTGATCCGAGAAAAGTGCTCATTCTGCCACATTGCCTCATTAAAATCTCCAGCCATAAACCGCGGACCAGACCCAAGCGGTTTAATTCGCCTAAGAAACTCCCACATAACATACCTTTGATTCGCCTTTGGTTCCCCATACACGAAAGTGCTTCTCCACTTAGTGCCAGCATCATTGGAAATGTACATGTCAATAAAATGCTCTCCATATTTGTTCAACTCCAATTTATAAAGGTCATCCCAAAAGATCGCTAATCCACCTCCTTTTCCTGGAACAGAAATAGTAAACACATTTTTCATACAAAGACGATAACGCAAACTCTCAACATACTCTTTATTTTGCCTTGTTTCAGAAAGAAAGATTACGTTGGGTCGATGTGTCTTTGTGAGGCACACCAGCTCTTGGACTGTCCGAGGTTGACCCAAACCTCGGCAGTTCCAGCAGATCATTTTCATGGCTCCTGGCAGGCGGCATTCACCGCGCCCGTCAGTTGACCGGCAGCCCCATGGCCGGTAGCTTCCTTGGTATTATCTCCTACCTCTTTTCCATCCCCTACAGATTCTCTCCTCCTATCCTGGACCTCTTCCTCGCCCCCATCAACTTCCTTGGTTACATGAACAGTAGACCCATCTATGCCTACTACAGTTTCAACTCTCTCAACACGCACTCTTTTACATGACACACTCATATCCATATCACCCCTAGTCTCTAGACTTTCCGTACTAGTGCTATCATGTTGAGAATCATATCTTGGTCATCAGCGGCGCGCCTCTTGCTTCCCGTCGTGCTCTCTACCATGGCAGCAAAGGCCGCCTTGCCACTGGAGAGCTCGCTGCCACTGTTGGGCGGAGTGGGGACACCATATATCGCATGTTTGACACATGCAGATTGCACCATGTCCTTCTCGTCCTGCTCTTCACGATAAAGCCTCTTCCATCGCTGGATTCCCGTAGTGGCCTGAGCACGCCGCTGTACACCAACAGTAGCAGCACCCTTGCTAGCACCTTGAGGCGTAGCCAAAGGTCCATCCTCCAGCGGCAGCAGGTGGTCACCCGAAGCCCCAGTGCTAGCCCCGGCAGGCTGGAGTTGTGGCAGCAACGGTAGCGCAGCAACCACCGGCCCCTGGCTTTGCTGCTGCAAGGAACCAAACGCAGCATCTCGCTCCTGGGTATCCAGGTTCAGCGACTGTTGGAGGTAGGCAGCACCACCCGTGGCCTTCAAGTGCACCTCAGCAGCCGCTTGTGAGGACTCGGGAGCACTGATGTTGACGTACGTGGAGATGCATCCCATGTCCCATGCCCCTCATCTCATGCTCATGGACATCCATGGGGGAAGCTTCAGGCTTGTCACTAGGAGTCCTAAGCCCTTCCACAGCAAGCAGAGTAGGGGCACCATTGTTGGTGTTGTTGGTGCCCCCGCCCGACAGAATGTGCTGCACCTGCATGGCGGCCGCACCGGCAGCTCCCGAATCTAACTCGCCCGTCGGTGCCGGGGCCGTTGTAGCCACAGCCGTCAAAACGGAGAGTTTCTTGACCGCCAAAGCCACCTTCGTGATCACACCGTCCGACACCGGCATCTCTCCGAAGTCGATGTGTCTCCGGAGAGATGCCCAGTACGGCGACGCCCTGATGTCGGTGGTGTATGTCGCCTTCCGCTGCTCCTTGGGTAAGCTACAGAATTTCTCCGTGGTGTGCCCCACCAAGCAACAGCAAAAACAAAAGTTTGGCAGCTTTTCATACTTGACATCAAAAAGCATCTCTTTGTTGCTACCTTTTATGGTTATGTCGATGTTCTTCCTCAATGGCTTCTGCACATGATGCTCAACCCGGACCCGGAGATGCTCGTCCACGATCTGGTGGCTGTGGTGCGACACGGCGAGGACGGTGCCGAGTTTCTTCCCTAGGCTCCGTCCCATGTCTTCAGTTTTGAGGATGATGGGCAACCCGTGAATTTGCACCCAGATATTAAAGGAATCTAGGCGCACATCCACAAGATTACTCACGCCGTCGAAGTCCTTGGTGAGCACCGCATCATTCTGATAGTGCCACGGCCCGGCATGGAGAACCCGCTGACGGCCCCCCTCCTCGGAGAACGTGATGACGAACCGGCCGTCGTTGCTCGTGACACGCTGCGGCACGACATTGCCACGCAGCCGCCACGCAAGCTGTTGACGACGGCGTTGTGATCCACCCGGTACGGCGATAGTACCCGTGCCACAATGAGCTTCCCTTTCGCCGCATGTGTGGCTGCCTCCATGTCGATGATGATAGGCACGTCCTCCTCGTCCGCCAGCAAGGCCACCTTCTTGTCATGCCGGTGAAGTGTCGGAGGAGATGCAGGAGTCGCCGAGAAGCCGATGGTGGCGCTGGGGGTAATGGACAGCGCCAGTCCAGTTGGACCCCCAACCACAGCGCCCCCTCCCTGAGCCAAAGGGGAGGACACAAGCGCCTCTGTTGCAGCGCCGCCACCTGCCACGCCGCGGCCAGCCTCATCCCCCTGCACCATCTGAAGACAGTTGACGAAAAACACCTAAAGAAAAGGAAACAGGGGAGCGGGCACAGAAAGCTGACAAAGAACGCCTCCTAATCCCTCCAAGTTATACTCCTCTTCTCCCACAAATTTCGCCCCCAAATCAATCGAATTATGAACCGAATTACTCTCTAGAAACAGCTTAATAATATGTGCTTGACCCAATTCCGAATTTGAAAACAAACGCACTTTCGTCCCCATAAGCATGGACGAGCCGACGAGGACACTTGCCATAGAGTTGCAGAGCTGCTACAATGTCATATATCCTCCTTCCCTTGCACGTGCTTGGGTCCACCTCTCTCTACCAATAAGATCACTCACGGCTTGCTTATGCATGTGATCTACAAGGTCGACAAGCGGCTGTCCGGATGGTTGGCTACCTTCCTTTCTTGGGGAGGGAGACACACTAATCAATTCTGTTCTTGCTACTATTCCAAATTACTGGAGTACATGTCATGCTTTCTTTGGCCAAAACAGTGTCTTGTTGCCTGGGATTATGTTCCTCTGCCAATAGCCAATGGAGGCTTGGGGACCTCGGGGCTCACAACTTTGCCATGATATGCAAACTAACATACAACATTCTGCAATCAAGTGGAGTACCATGTTATGACTGGTTTGCTTCGCAGTACTGCCAGCACAATATCCCCATGGATAAGCATAATTGGGACACTGTTACATGGAAATGTCTATCAACCGCTATCAAGACAGTGATAGATTCCACAAGGTGTGCATTGGGAGACCGATCCAGAATCTCTTTCTGGTATGACTGGTGGTTGGATTGTGGAAGACTGGAATTCTCTTTCTCGATACTCTTCTCATTTGCACAATCACAAATTTGTAGCTTCCCAGTTCAGTGATGGCCAATGGAATATCAAGCTTCATCCGAACCTGATTGCAACAGCCACAAGGGAACTGGAGGCACTGCTCACGCTGCGAATTGGCATTCATCCGTCTCCCGCTAACACAGATCTCAGGAGCCCTGCTATGAAATCTGAAAAAGTAACTACTGCTTTCTTCCATGAGCTTCTCACCTTACGAGGAATCCACTGCCCATTTGCTCCAAAGATATGGGGTGGTCAAATACCTAAAAGATGATGGGTCTTCCTTTGGCTTGCACTACGAGGTAGATTAAATACGAGGGACAACATGCCGAGTGTCAAAGAGTATATTTTTTGTCGCAACTATAAAAGAACATGTCCGTGTGCACTAGCACTCATGACATATTTTGATAGAAAAATGTCTATCCAGTGAGGCGTCAGAAATACGCTCCCAACACAAGTCAAACCCTAGGCGCTGGGTGTGCCATAGTGACCCTTGGCATTAGGCTACTGCCTAGTTTTCAATAAGTGCACTGGAAAGATGGTATTGAGGAGCACCGCAACAATAAGTGCATCGGACCCAGATGTTTGACGAACTAAGTCAATTTTTGCACTTATGTTAGAGAGGCTAGTCAACGGCAAGACCCCGGCCGAGCATTCTTTCCACAACTCTCTCTATCCTACTGTCCAACCCTCTCACTCATCCAATTGGTCTTACTCCCTCCGTTCGAAATTACTTGTCGCAGAAATGGATGTATCTAGATGTATTTTAGTTCTAGATACATCCATTTCCGAGACAAGTAATTCCGAACGGAGGGAGTATTTCCCAGTTTATCTCTTTGCTCATGTGCTATCATGTTGCCATATAGTAGTAACCTGCCCCAAATCCTCACCTCCTCACAACCCTGCAACTCCTTTCATCTCATCCAAGATTGTCAGAATCGTGGTTATATTATACAATTCAACGACTTTATGAACCAAGCTGACCCCTTTGATTCTATAATTTTGCTTAGTAGAATCTACTTTCTACTATCCTAATAGTTATGATTCTGCGAATTTCGATCCCACAATTAGAACTCCGATCTAATTTAAAATCACAAATCTGGCTACTTTGATCTCATCTATCCATTATCATGATTCCATATCCTTTCCTACCTATTCATACTATCTTTCTCCTTCCCACTCTGTAATCTTCGGCCTACTTATCATGTCCATGTGCTCCTCGGTGTTACAGAGCAAGCCGTCCAGAATCAGGTGGTGGACATTGCAAGATCTTGCTCTGTACTAGGATAAGCAGTAACAATAACTGGCCTAAGCACATAGAGTAAATAGCCAACAATTACCACAATTGCATCCAATAGTGCTAAAAAACATCGTTTTCATAAAAGTTTGTTGAAAACACCATTTTGGGGTAACCACGTTGCCAAAAGCACTAACCCGTTGATTGACCTCGTTTTGACAGAAAAACTGACGTGCGGGACCCGCTGTGAGCGATGACATGGCAGAGGGAAGATGGACGCAGGAGACGGAGTTTCTCTCTTCCTCGGCCTTCCGAGACGTTTCGTCAAACACCTTCTGAGCGGGGCGAGGGGTGACGATACCACCGAGGAGGTATACGACGGAGCAACTGCTGCTCAACGCCGGCATCGGCTGCAAAGCCAACTCGGAGAGGAAGTACATAGAGAGGGAGGTGAGCTGGTCCACTGGCGGTTGGGACCGCCGGCTTACTATTGCGAATGCTACCGCGAGATCCATGCCCATGCCGACGAGAGCTCAGGGGACGGACTTGAGCGCTCCTCGGCGGGGCTCTCGGAATCTGTCCCGCTAAATATGGCCTCGTGATTCGTTTTGTCAGCAGATGTGACCGGTGTTGCGTCAGGCAGGCAACGTGGGAAACAAAAGGAAAAGGAGAAATTCTCCTGGACAGTGGACCTGAACTGCGTGGCTGTTCGAGGCCGTCGCGAATGGACGTCAGAGCCATGTCTCAGTAGTCAGCGAATTTCCGATCCGTTAATCGATCCTGCTGACGATGTCATTTGCGGTGCAGTAAATGCAAAAATGGGTGGGTGGGTCGAGTTATCTCATTCCTCTGCCAGTTGCTGGTCTGGTCTAGATCCATCCCTTAGGGTTCCGGTGACCCGGCTCTGGCGGCCATGGAGTTCTTGATGCAGCCGGTCAATAGGTGCTAATCTTGCCCCTTGTGTCTAATTGGTCGGGCCTAGTTTGATTTCGGTTTCTAGTTCGTACAATATCTTACTTTTTCTGCCGTCGGTGTGTTCGTGCAGTAGAACGCTCATAGAGGAAGTGAATGACAGCGACATATGAATGGAGCCTCTTCGCTATCATGTTCTCTCGATGCCGACCGGGGAGTTGCCGACGGCGAGTGCATCGAGTGCAGATGCGCTCATCTGCACGGCGACTGCTGTGGCAACAGGCGAGGGTGCAGACCGGCCATAAGCTTGTGAACACTCTATAGAACAAGTTGATCCACAGGCACCAGGATGGACACGAAGGTATGGTTGCCTGCCACGGCTTGTAGATATTAGCTAAGTTGCTAGATTAGTAGAGTTGTTGAAACTGGATTTGGGATGCATGTTGTTTTTGTATGGACTGAATAAGTAGTCATGTTTGCCGTCAGTGAACCCCTTTAGTAAACTAGTTCAGATAAGTGAAAACAGAGTAGGCAGGGCTGTATTAGAGTGTGGTCGCTTGAAGCCCATGGAATGAATGCACAATGGAGTGGTGAATAAAGATAGGATCTAGAAAAGATACGTTTGCAAACTGTATGAATAAAAAAGGCAGGGATTCTGTTAGAGTAAATTGCTCTTATTTTAGCATCCGTGAATCTAATTGCAATTGCACATTTGTGGCACCTCAAAATTCAGGGTCCGGATTGGAGCTATTGTGCCAGGATGTGCCCACAACCCAGATAGGATGACAACATTAGAGAAATCGGTCCGCGTGTTTGCAGAGGCACCTGGTGAGAATGTCACTGTGCCAAAAATAGGGATCAACTTCGATACACTTAGAGAGGCCTATGATTTCTACAACTTGTATTCCTAGGAGAAAGGATTCGGAACTAGATATGGGAAGAGCAAACTAAATGTCAACAGGACAAAGTGCATTCAAGAGATAGTCTGCAGTTGTGCGGTACGGTTTCCTTTGCTCATTGCTGGTGACTTGCAGCTCAATTTTTTCTTAATAATTTTATGAAGTGTCTAATAATTAAGATTCTCAGATTAAAATTGCACCAGGGTAAACCAATTGTGGAGAATACTCGTTCCTGCCGATGTGAATGTCCTACCTTAGTGAGACTGCTACGGTCAAAGGATAATGGGTGGTAAGAGCACCAGGATGGGCACAACCACTCATTGTCTCCGACATATGGGCAGACATTACACTGGCCATCTCACAAACATATCGACATATACATCAGAGATTTGGTGAAGCAGCTGAGGGAAAATAATGTGAACATGTCGAAAGTGTACAACATCATAGGGAGCTTTTTTGGGAAGATGGAGAATGTACCGTTCACGAAACGAGCTTTGCGGAACTTGTGTGGGAAAATTGATCGTGACCAGGCAGAGGATGACGGGATGACGTTCGGAAGACAATGGAGGTATTTCAAGAGCTAGGTGCTAAGGATCAGCAATTCACATACCGAGTGCAAGCCGACAAAGATGGAAGGATTAGTACTCTAATGTGGGCAAATGGAAACAGCGGGCTACAGTACACTTTCTTCAGAGACGTGGTGACATTTGATACGACTTACAGGACCAACCTGTATGTCATGCCGTTCGGGCTTTTCGTTAGAGTTAACAATCACTTTCGGAGCATTATACTAGCCGGCGTGTTGGTAAGGGATGAGAAGGTCGAAACCTTCGAATGGATTTTTTCAGACTTTGTTAGAATGATGGGTGGCAAGGCGCCACAGACTATTCTCACAGGTAAAAAATAGATTACGGGTATAATGTGATTACTTTGATATGAGTGTCTAACAGATTTAGTACGGCTGTGTTTTGCAGACCAGAACCGTGCAATGAAGGTTTTCTATACGGAATGTGATGCCGAGCACAGCGCACCGGTGGTGCAAGTGGCACGTGCTCTAGTAGGGGCTTCGTCCTGTTGTGCTTTGATGTTTACATTTTGTTGTATGGAAGCAAAGTTCAATCTATATTGGAAGGTTTTTTCTTTCTTTGGAAGCAAATTATGATATCATTTAGAAGCACTGTTGATGGAAGCATACATCAATCAGAAGGTTGGACATTGAAAATATGTATATGCGACACTAGAAATAAATTTCAACTTCATTGGAAGCACATGCTCATTTTGTTTGAAGCAGATGTATTTGTTCATCACACATGTATGCTGCACCATCTTTGTAATTTTGTATCCAACATATCTCTATTTTGCTTCCTGCCCAAAAAATGAAGATTGGGTTGCACAATAAGCAAGCACACTATAGGTTTCACAAAACATTTATGCTTCCTAGTAATAAAAAGTTATGCTTCCGACACAGTTAAACAAAGTTTCGGTTAGACAGTAATCATGCTTCTAACAACATCGCACTATGGTCCTTATGCATCCAAATAAATCAAGTTTCTCCTACACACTAATCAGGTGTGCTTCCACCATTACTGCCTGCTGCTTCAACTAATTACATGTTGTCTGCAACCCAATGTTTTAGTTTAGACATCCTAGTTTCAACCCATAA
Organism: Secale cereale; assembly: GCA_902687465.1. NCBI lineage: Eukaryota > Viridiplantae > Streptophyta > Magnoliopsida > Poales > Poaceae > Secale > Secale cereale. The sequence continues at coordinate 713,113,119 of LR738712.1, read as the reverse complement.
TATGTGCATCTTTTTTTCTAGTTGAGTTTTTCTTTTTTCGAATTAAGTTCAGAGTGCATACATCTGGAACGAATTTTTGGAGTCTATTTATTTTGGAAGCATTTTTTTTATGAAAGGAAACATTTTTTCTGAATAATATGTTTCCATGGCATGTGCTTCCATCAGGGAAAAATTTGTTTCAATGGAACGTTGGCGCTGCAAAAAAATCTAGAAACAATTAATTTTATTTATTTGTTTAATGGAAACAAATCCCTAATTAGTGGGAAGCGTTATTTTTCATATTTGTTTGTTGGAAGCAATCACTGACATAGCAAAACAATTAGCGTAATTCTGTGAAGCAGTTTGTTAGTAGAAGCATAGAATTAAGGAAGCGTGGAGAGATTAGTGGGAGGATGTGCAATATACTCCTACATGGGAAGTGATTACTACAAACACTTAAATAGGAAGAAAAAGTCCGCGCCTAACCATCAGATCCAACAGTCAGCAAGAGTAGCTGCCGCCGTTCGTGCAGAATCTCCTTCGAGACGGCTCATATTGTTGCCGACTTTCTGATCCGCGACCGGCCTGGGTAACGGCGTATCCATTATTGCTTCTGACTGCTGGGAAATTCCAGCTGGAATTAGCCAATCACGAGAGATGCGTCTGGTCCAGATACCGAGAGCACTGTAGCGCTTGATCACATTAGCACTTTTGCTACTATTCACTGTTTTTGTAGCTGCACTTTTGTTTTTAACTCAGAATACAACATAGGAGTAGTTTATTTAGTTCTGAAACTTCAAAAGTGCCATTATGCTAGACTATGTTTGTCGCCCAAAAGTTTCACATCTTTTTTGTCTTTTTACTACTGCCTCCATCCCATAATATAAGAGCGTTTTTTACACTACACGGACAGAGGGAGTATTTTTTTTAGTTTTCTTTTGCTTAATCTGGTGCACCTGGGCGCTAGACCCATGTCCATAAAATCCACACCGCAACATTTCAGCCTATTGTACAACATCTTTTTTTTTTTT
>LR738712.1:713066279-713097586 GCA_902687465.1 Secale cereale | reverse complement strand
GAAGCAATCCTTCTTTCAAGTGACCAGTCACAAATACTTAAAAGTAAATAATATATTACTGAAAATCAAGACAAGATTACATTGCACATAGCATGGGCATACTAGGGTGGTATCTCGCTAGCCTCCATGAGTGAAGCAAAACATAAATGCAGAAACTCCTCCAGAGTTTTAAAGGAGACTAGAACTAAGAATTTCAGAATAAATCATATCACAAGTATGCAGAAGACAATGTAATACTTTGGGACAATGCACATTACACTAAGAATGACAATTATGCTCTCCTAGTTGGTGCTTTGAAGAAAGAAGGTGAGACTCTCGAACCGTGGCTTTTATTGGCAAAGTTGAAAACCCGTGATCGGAAACAAAAACTAAACATGTACCAGAGCTCTTGGTTTTAAAAACAGAAGTAAACACGTTTTGAGAAGTGCATATTTCGTCAACGAATGCTAGCAGATAACTCAATCACTTTTTGAGTGGACAAGTCTCGAGGAACGGCTCCCGCATGAGGACGATCACATCCTCTTAATCTCCTTTGTTTATCACTGCCAAAGTTTTCTGATTTCTCATGAACAAAGCATGAAGGAGGGTTTGTTTGTTATATTATCTTTTTGAGCCGGGCGCACTCAATGCCAGTTCCTTTTCGTATTAGGGGTTTGCACATTATACATGCAATCCAGGGGTGAAACTTGTCCAACTTAAAAAGATCATGAATTAACTACTACTTCCTCATGAGCTAAAACATAGGCACAAAAGAGAAATGCTTTTGATTAGTTTCGAGATGGTACACGAAAGTCTTTGTTAGGAATGGCAGGTAAATACCATGTATAGGAAGGTATAGTGGACTCATATGGCATAACTGGTTTTAAGGATTTTGGATGCACAAGCAGTCAGTCCGCTTAGTACAGGTGGAGGTTTAGCAAAAGACTGGGAAGCGACCAACTAGAGAGCAATAACGGTCATAATCATGCAGAGCGACAAAGCAACATTGAATCGGGCATGAAAGTGATATAACTATTCTAAAACTCAAAGATCATCAAGGCAGAGTAGACTTTTTAGTCTTAAACATGTGTAAGCATGTGTCAAGTCAATCCAAAAATTCTCTAAAGGGAAATACCACCTTAGTATACCAGACTATGAACAGTGCAATGCATGTAGATCATTTCAATAACACATTATATACTCTAGTTATTCGAGACTAGCCACAAGGAAAGCATGAACCACTGGAGGAGCATTGTAAACATAGCACTATGTCGCTACAAGCTGGTCTCTAGATCATAAGTACATGCATATGTACAAGAGTAGAAACAAAAATAATTCATACCGGTCTTCCTTGTTGCTTCCCTTCAGTCGATCTTCGTCATTACTGCTTGTCACTTGCACGATCGAATGTAGGAAATATAATCAAATGCCATCACGGACTCGAGCTGATCTCTGAAGACAAAGCAAACTAAGGAGAAAAGGAAATCTTTTTGGATTTTTTTCAAAGGTTGAATAATAGCAAAAGAAAGAGAAAATCTTTTTCTTGTTTTTGCAAAGAGAGAAATAAAGAAGAACGGGCAAAAACTTCGAAAAGATCAAAGCGAATAAAATGGTTAATACAATGGAAAAGTGAGAGGGGCACGTACTCCCCCAAGCTTAGGCTTTTGGCCTAAGTTGGTAGCAGCTACTGCCCCCAGGAGCGTCCTGCTACGGGGGTATGGTGGTGAGTCCAAGGGTCGTAGAAGGATGCTGGCACGTACACCAAACTCCTCGGAGTCTCCCACGAGGAAGGTTCCGAACGCCAAACAGAGGAGACCCTTCACCAAACTCGGTGGCGGTCTCTTCCTGAAAATGTGGTATCTCACCGTGCCCCTCCTCGTCGGGCACAACCCCCTCCATGGGGTTATGAAACTGATGCTGGACCATGAACTCATCGAACTGAACAACATCAAAGGACCATCCGTTCCTGTGAGAAAAATCAAACAAAAGAGGTGCAGGTAGACGGATCTCGCGTTCCGCGGCAGTTCCGAAACGCAAGATATAAATAAGATTATCAAGCTCAGAACCCATGGTAACAAACTTATGCCTTTTCATAGCAGCAAGATCAAAGCTTAAATAAGTAAAAGGAGTATCATCAGGGTGTGGGGTGCCTCCAAGATGTTCTAAGATAAGTGTGGCATAAACGCCACCATATAAGTCCCCCTTGTTACCGTTCATAGCAAGGCGTCGAGCAATTAAGGCACCCAGATTATAATCAGACCTCCCTGAGAGGGCTGCTGCTAGGATAGCAATATCCGGAGCAGAAATGCTGCTCGTGTTGTCACGAGCTAACACCCCTCTAGCAATATAGTATGCAAAATACCTGAGGTGAGGAAATAAGATGCTGGAGATCTTTGACCGATGAATATTCCTCGTACCCATGCTGCAGAGAGAGTTTATGACGGTTTTCAGCTCGGAGGGCTGAGTGGCCATCCTAGCCATCCTCCCAACATTCGGCACACCTATTATTTCACAAAAATTCCCCAAAGTCATGGTGATTAGATCATTATAAATTTTAAACTCAATAGCACCTGAATCAGGGTTATATATAAAACTGTTAATGAAACTGGAGGTGAGTTTTTGATACTGAGTAACACGGCTTGTGACGAGCCGTGTCAAACCTGCATTAGCACAAAGATTATAAAACTCATCCTTGATTCCCACAGCTTCCATGAATTCATCACATGGAAATGTCATCGCACGTGCTGGACTTGTATCTTCCAACAACTCCAGGGGCACATGATCTTCATTATAGCTCACCCTAGCAGTCGATGGCGAAGCTGCGGCTCTAGTAACTCGATCGGAGTGTGCGGGCCTCCTCTTCTCAAGCCATCCTTTTGCTCTTCCTAACAAACTCATTTCTGAATTTTTTTACAATTTACAAAAACGAGGATTAAAACAAAGTGAGCTAAGGCAAACTACTCAACTCACTTGCCCAAGGCATAACTAACATCAAAACTTGAAAAATAACTTTCTACACATGCATGCAAGCTCATCTCTACAGCACCAAGAACTACTAAATACTCACAAATGAGGCCACCAATCAAAAATCTAATTGGAGGGGTGGAGGAGTCACATACCAGGGAGTATTTGCTCAAAATTTCAGCTCAAATGACGGGCTGTAGAGAGAGATCGAAGAATCGCCTCCAAGAACAGCAAGAACACAAGAACAAGACCAGAACTCGAGTTTTTGGAGAAAGAGAGAGAGAGAGGGAGGAAGAAGACATACCTGGAGGGGGGCCCTGTGGGCCCCAGGCGCCCTATGGGCGCGGCCAGGGGATGGGCCGCGCCAGCTGGCCGCCTGGGCCACTGGTGGCCCCCCCTGGCTGGCCCCAGGCCTTTCTGGGTCTCTCCCGTCGTGGAAATTTTTATTATAATTTTTCTGGAATTTTTCTGAAAACTTCACCGTTGAAAATTTTTCGAAGTTCAAAAAGCTGCGAAACTCTCTGAAAACTTGAAGCAGTTAGTAGTATTGTGAAGCTTCAAAAACATAAATACTTGGTACAGCAAGTAGGACAAAACTAAAAACAAGTGAAAACATAACAAGCTCAACTTTTTATCCATATAAAACATGTTCACCAGTAAGGTTGATCAAGTCTTACCAACCATTGTTGAGGAAATCGTTAACTGGTACCTGCTCGGTTGGCTGGCGAGTAGGGGATTAATCGGCTAATCGGCATGTTAATCGGCCATTTAATCAATTAATCGGATGATTTATTGATTTATCGGCTACTCGGTGACCCTACGAGTAGGGATTAATCGACAAGTTAACTGGTTAATTTGGTGAATTCTTGAACAGGGTTACCAACAAACAGGCGATATATAGAGCAAAAAGTCTCACCTCTTACGAAGTAATCACTGAACCTTTACTTTGATGGACATTGTCCCCACCATGATAGTTTTATATTTGTGAGCCACATGTAGTGGACAGTCCCATTCTCCAATCTTCACGGTCTCGATATTCTCTATAGAGTTGAGGGCATGCCTCCTGTCGGTCTTCTTCGGAAAATATACCGTGTGTTCTTTATCATTCACATGGAAGGTAACATTCCCTTTATTGCAATCAATAATAGCACCTGCGGTGTTAAGGAAAGGTCTACCAAGAATAATGGACATGCTCCCATCCTCGGGCATGTCAAGCACAACAAAATCAGTAAGAATTAAACAATTAGCAACTTCTACGGGAACATCCTCACAAATACCTATCGGAACAGCGGTTGACTTGTCAGCCATCTGAAGGGAGATATCTGTAGGAATTAGTTTCTCTAAACAAAGCCTCTCGTAAAGAGAGAGAGAGGCATAACACTCACTCCTGCTCCAAGATCACATAAAGCAGTTTTGACATAATTATTCTTTACGGAGCAAGGAATGGAGGGTATACCTGGATCACCGAGCTTCTCAGGAATCTTTCCACTGAAAGAGTAGTTAGCAAGCATAGTAGATATTGCATCATTAGGAACTTTTCTTTTGTTAGTGACAATATCTTTCATATATTTTGAATAAGGAAGTAACTTAATAGCATCAGTCAAAGGGATTTGAAGAAAAAGAGGTTTAATCCATTCACAAAACTTATTGTAATGCTCTTCTTCTTTAGATTTGATGGACTTATGTAATGCCCAGGATGGGACTATACCTCCTACGTGTCGAGGCACGACTTAAAGGTATAAGCCCATCCTAGAATGATCTCAAGTTTGGTATCTTTGCACAACTCATGTAAAATAGGGATTAAAATACAAAAGGAGATAGTTGGCTTACACTCGCCACTTCACACAATACATTACATAAACAATCATCATTCAGAACATCACAACCCGACTACGGGTGAAGATCCAAAAGAAAGATACCAAAACCACATAAAGCCACAGGTCAGGATCGAATCCTAGTAGAAACCACTACTGAACATCGAAACGTCACAAGCAACGGCCAAACTCTTCATCGAGCTCCCGGTGAAGAACTGGACCAGCTTCTGCATCAAACTCGGCTGAACCTGCATCTGGTGTGGTGAAGTAACTGTGAGCCACAGAGGACTCAGCAATCCCGTTCCCGGGTAACAAGACTATTTAAGCCTTGGGTGAGGATAAGGCTGAAGAAAGAAATATGAGGTGAAGGAACAAACAAGAGTCTGCAGCAGCAACTAGCACTAACTTACGCAAAAGAGAGCGAGAAGAGAAGTGCATCGGTCGAACGATGATCACGAAGTGATCCTAACTAAAGCCGGTCAAACATAACCCCACCGTGTTCAACTCCCGAATCCCTATTCGGAAATTGACAGTCACGGTACACACGCTGGTAGTGTATTGGAAACATTGTGTCAAGTTATCTACAACCGGAATTAACAAGCTCCCATCTGCCACATAACCGCGGGCACGGCTTTCGAAAGTTCAAACCCTGTAGGGGTGTTCCAACTTGGCCCATCACAAGCCCACGATCCGCGGAGTCGCAACTCCATAGGTGGGAAGACCCGAGTATTCTCGGAATCCCGTGCTCAAGTTAAACCGAACTAAGGTAAGGCTAATCCAGCAAATCCTCCCGGCGTGTCGACACCCTGATAGTAGCCGCGCGTATCTAAGTCTCAGGACACGACCGGATGAGTCATCCTACAGGTTTTTACCAAACCTCAAGTTTCCTTGAGGTGGCCCCGCAGTCTGCTCGTTTCGGACCAACACTCATGTGGAGCACTGGCCCGGGGGGTTGAATTAAAATAAAAGGGATAGCTAGTCCACATGCAAGTTTTATTAGTTATTAGGCAAATAGTACCAATGTTGGGATTTGCTGGAAAAGTCTTAGCACTTAGCGGTTTATCAAGGGGGTCCCATACACCCCAACCGTGTTAGGAACGCATAATCAAGGAACATAACACCTGTTTATACGGTTCCTAACGGCATGAGTGGAACAAAACACCAAGCAAAAGGCTTAGCCTTCCACCCTGCCAGTATATAGATGATTTCATTTTTAAGCATTTATATAGTGTGATATAACCCAACCCAAACTTCAACATGAAGCAAGCATCTTCGATCTTCACCTGCAACTAGCAATGCTATAAGAAGGGCTGAGCGAAGCGTACTTAGCCAAGCAACGGTTTGCATAGGTAGGTTGGTTAAACATGGCAATTGGTTACAAGTAGGAGGCTGACAAGAAAGACATGGGCATCGAGGCAAAACTAAAGATCGAGACTACTAGCAATAGACAAAGATAGTAATGGTATCCGGGTTCGGTCATCTTGCCTGGAATTCCACAAGGGAGAAGAACGGATCCAAGAAGAAGACGGAGAAACAGACGAGCGGATCCTCACAACTCCGGAACGAAACCGGAGCTAACAAAAGAAGCAACCGGAAAGAAAGAAACAACACGGTAAACACACAAGCATAAACATGGCATACGATGCACAACCAAGTATGATGCATGTCCGGTTTAAATATGCAAGGCATGGCAAAGTGCACAAACAACACTACAAGTTAAGTGGAGATCAATATGCAACGAGTTGCATATTGACAAAACACCACATTTAATTATTTAGTTGACTCTCGTTATTTACAAGACAAGATTAAATGTTTCTTAACATAGCAAGAGGTGAAGCAATAAGTAAACTAACTATTAAGACATTTTAAATGGGGCCGGAGAATAACAACAACAAGTCCGGAAAATCCCCATAAGCATGTTTAATAATTATAAGCAAACAACATTTAAGCATTTTAGTGTTGTTAACATGATGCGGATGACATGATCAAGTTTATGCAAGTTTTATTAAAAAGGTTGACTTAAAAGAGATATGAAGCATTGTCACCGTGGTGGAATGGAAAAGGGTACCACGGCAACGATCCGAAAATGATGCAACAACATCATATCGGTTCTGGTAACTCGGTGAGAGACCGGTGCAAAACAAAAGGTGGAGTGAACGAGTCAAACGAGATGAAAGGTGGGCGATCCCGTCACCGGGTTCCCACGAGTCGGTGACGAGGCAACCGAGGGACATGACAAAAGGGCACAACGGGCACGAAGCACAAGGGAGACATTTCATACAACCACAACAAGCATCTCACGGGTCACGACTCGGGGTTATACCTTCGAAACACTCGTTTCGGGACGGTTCGAGATCGTGGTGGAAGTAGCCGTAGTAGTGGAAGTAGACGTACACGAGTCGTGGTACACGGGGCGACGGTAGACGTTCACGTAGGCGTTTCCGTTTCCGAAGAGGTACTTGTCGCGTCGGCGTTCGTAGTGGAAGTAGTGGTACTTGTTCCGTAGCCGTTCACGAGCTTGTTTTTCCGTAGATGTTCGGTTCGTCGAGGTACTTGGTCGTAGGGGTACTTGCCGGGTCATGTAGAGGTACTCGGTGTCCATCGTGGTACTTGGGTCTTCCGGCGAGGGTAGTGGAAGTAGTGGTACTTGTCGCATCGGTAGGGGTACTCGTTCACGGTTCATCTGACAAGATTACAGCACAGGCACACAAAACAAAAACAAAACACAACACAAACAAAACAAAAACTACAGGAGCTAAACAAAAGGGGCAGCACGGCGCTGCGGGAGAAGAAGCAGGGCGGCGATCTGGGACTGCTGCTGCCTCTGACCGGCGGCCCTGGCGACGGAGAACGAGGGCCGAGGCCCTGGCTGTACGAGGGTCGGCCGGCTGCTTCGAGGAGAAGGGGCTCGGCGTCGGCTCGGCGCAGAGAAGGCCCGGAGGGACGAGGGCGCGCACGAGGGGAGGCCTGGCCGCGGGAGAGGAGATGGCCGGGCGCTGTGCTGCGGGTCCTAGCCGGAGGGAGGTCGTTGACGAGGGAGCAGAGGCGGGGGCCTGGCCGACCCGGCCTCGGTGCGCGCAGGCGCGGAGGGAGGCCACGGAGAGGCGGCTCTGGAGGGCGCCAGAGGAGCGATGGGGCGTGCGAGATGGAGAGGTTCGGGGCGACGAGTGGCGAAGGAGGAAGGGCACGAGGCCGAAGGGGTTCGGGCACGGGAAAGGATCGAGGGAAGGGAAGCGGGACGAGAGAGAGAGGGCTGGCGGCGGCTCTGGGAGGCAGAGAGGGATCGAGGGAAAGGGTGCGAGCTCCCTAGGGTTAGGATAGAGGAGTTGAGCCAAAAGGGGTTTTGGGCCGGCTGGGCCTGGAGAGGACGGAAGAGGCCCAGATGCTGCTGGGCTTTCTTATTCTGCTGATTAACTCTTTTCTTTTGCAGAAAAAGAAAATAGAGAGAGTCAAACAAGAAGAAAAGAAAGAGAAGAAGGAGGGGTTTTGGGCAAAACTAGCACGATGATAATTTTCTCGGGCTCGTAAAAATGAGCACGACCGGAGAAAAATATAAAAGGCCAGATCAGAAAATAATTCAAACATATTTGAATTTAATTCAAATAGGTTTGAACTAAGACGTGATTATCGAAGTCTCCAAAAATGCTCGAATTTTCGGAGGAACCTCGATAAATAGGAAAAGAATTATAGGGAGGGTTTTGACGGAGAAACTCGAAGTGAAAAAGACATGGGGAAATATGCAAGTGTGTTACGGTGATCCCAAACAATTGGAATATTTTTAATATAGCTCCATAATTATTAGGAGGCTTTTATATGTTATAAAGAGAAGACATCTTCCCTCGATTTAAATGGACCGAAGGCCCACACGGATTATTTAGGTTGAGATGCATAAATTAAAAAAATGACATGATGACATGATGACATGATGCAAAGCAAAAATAAAAACACAAGCACAAAAGGAACACACGGGCAACCCGGAACATCTGGAATCTTCTGGAACCTTCTGCAATCTTCTGGGACGTCGGTCTCGGGCGTCACAACTCTCCCACACTAACAGAGGATCTCGACCCGAGATCCTAGAGATATCACCGGGTAAAAACGGAAGAGGAAGAGGTAAAACAAAGTTGCTTCTTTGACAGACGAGTGAAACCAAAGAACCTTGAGAGGTTAAACAAGTTGAAAGAAAGAATGTAACGGAGATGAACGAAGTTAAGAGCACTCCGGTAAACAGGAGGAACAAGGAACATTACGAGAACCTTGAAGGTTGAGAGACATGAAAGGAGAGCTTACGAGCCAAAAGAATAAGAAACCGCAACGGTATAACCAAGGAAGAAGAATGACAGAATTTGGGCAGCACTCCGTCTGAAAATGGAAGGAATTAACAAGAATTAGAGAAGATGAAGTGATACTTGATGAAAAGAACAACATATTGCCTCCGAAACAATTGAAAGAATGGCACAAGAGGTAAGAAAGATTCAGACAGCACTCCGGTTAAAAGAGAGGCAAAACTTGATAAAAGACGAAGCTGAATGAAGAATACAACACTCCGGTTAAAAGATGAGCAAGGGAAAAGCATGATCTCGATAAAAACGAGATGATGGTTAAAGAGAGTAATATCAGAATGCCCCCGGAATGAAAGAATAGCATAGGTCGTTGGAAAGAAAAGAACGGAGAAGAAAAAGACAACTTCTCTCAAAATGAAATTTGAAAGAGCATCCTTACGAAGAAGGGTTGAACAGAGTTGATGGAAAAACAACAACGAAACGAATAAGCTTGATGTGGGCTTATGGAAAACATCTCAAAATCAAGAGGTGACAACCAGCCACTTACGAGAACATTTGAATGGATTGAGATCAACAAGGAGACGAAAGAGTTATCTCAGCAGAATGATAAATGAAGAACTTGGGTCATTTATAAGCACCATAATTAGTAACAATCCTTAGGGAAAGCTTTTAGGTGAAATACAACCCAAGATAATTCCAAGGGATAAATTGAAGGGTTGAAAAGATCTCCTGAACAAGGAAAATGATGGTTTTAAATATCTCATTCCTGACAACTCGTGAATCATGAAACATGAAGGAATTGTCAAGAATGACATAACACCATCTGAAGATAAGGTAGAAAGAATTGCAATTGGAAGCATGATGAAGAATGGTTGAGCTCAAACAAGAATCTTGATGAAGACTTCGAGAATGAATTAAAACATGATGAACCACCATGAGAACTCCGGTAATGAAAGCATGAGAAGTGAAAGACGAAAAGAATAAGATTCAAGGCCTATGATGAATTAGATGAAGGTTTGAAATGATATAATTGAAATATCTTGGAGCTCCGGAAAACAAGATGAACAACTTGGAACCACGGATATGATATGATGAACAAGCTCCAGACAAAAGAATTAAATCACCTGAAGGAACAAGAATAAGAATTATGCTATGCATCTCCTTCACCAATTTAAATTGATGAAAACCAAAGGATTTGGCATACTACTTATTCTCGTTGCAAGGAATTAAAGAGAGATCTAGCACAAGCTTGGATAAATATACAACGAACCACCGGTAGGATTGTGAAAAGAACAAATGAATTAAAAAGATAACAACGAAAGGATAATCTTGAATGAACCACCGTAAGAAATAGAGAGACGAACGAAGAGGCATCAATGAAGAATAGTTGGAGGTTGAAGTTGAAAACTGAGAACGAAGAAATATTCTGAAATGATGGCCTTCGGAGGATCACAAAGAAAAGGATTCAAGAATGCTTCGGATGGCATAAAAGAATACCTCACAATCAAAACAATAATGAGGATGGCATGAAGCTAGAACCACGAATCTTGAAGAGAACGGGCCAAGATTTAAGAGAAACACTTCTCCGGTCTCCAAATGTTGAGAATGAAGACGAGAAATGCCATAAGAATTGTTGAGCACTCCGGAATGAAGAATTTAAAAGGTTGAACCAATGATGAACAAGAATTGAAAGCGATCTTGGAGAAAGCATGTGACTGATGGGATTCATTCTTACGTCACACTTTGAAAAGAATTTTCCGGAAAAAGAAGAGTCAGGTAAGATCCTGGGAAAAGCCTGTGGGTTAGGGCCCACTCAAAGAAATCACCGTTGAAAAAGATTGCTTAAGAGATATGGCACCGGTTGAATTAAAATGGCTTGAGTAAGATAACAATCCTCAAAAATAGCTTGAAATGGTTAAGAATGGAATTATGAATCTTCTGAGATATCTTGAACACTCCGGATATGAATAGCAAGATGAGAATGATTAATTGGTCCACCGGAATAAGAAAGCATTATGAAAAGACGAAAAGGATAAGATCAACACCGAAATCTTGAATTACATCCACCGGAAGAATCTGAGAACAAAAGAATAATGAACTTGAAGCTCTTGAGCATCTTCACGATAAAATCACCGGATAAGAACATTGAAGGAAAAGAATGAAGAAATATCACATGAATAAAATGGATATTTCATCTGAGAATTCTTGCTCTGAGAAGAAAAAGGGTGGGAGGGTGGGGAAAACAAAGACAACTTGGGATGAAAGAATACAGACGAATCGTCAGATTTCTCAACGGCGTCCGTATGGAATAACTTGAAGAGAAGGCACACCGGTTGAAAAGGATTAACATGACCATCTTGATGATTAAGAAGGACTAGCACTCCCATAGAAATATGAGAACGCCGATTAGGAAAGGTATGGAATCAACATTTGACATCGAAGCAACTCGAATACCAGAATCAAAACAAGAACAAAGGGTAGATGTGTTGCAGCATCATCTTCACAATATCATCCGAACAGAGGATTGAACGAATGAATTCCGTAGGTACATCAGCTAGACGAGAAGCCACTTGGGAGAAAGAAAAGGTAAATAAAAAGGAACAAGGATCAGATAGAACAAATACAAGATAGAAGTTTCGTTCGGCATCTTCGTGCTGAAAGCTCATGGAACATGTTACAAAAGGGTTTTGTCATCCCCGGATCAGCATAGCCAATGACCCTTTAAGATGCAACTCCCGATCAGAACAAGTCCATAAAACCACTTCACTCAATGTAGAACCCCGAACTTCATATCGAGCATCCGTTGGAAGAATGCCTAGAACTACTTGATGAACCCACCTATAGATTTCCGAAAGTTTCCAGTTATGCAATCAGGTGTTGGGGATACACGGGAAGCACCACGCAATCAACTCTAAACCTACATCCAGGTGTATCCATCCTTTAACACATAACCAGTCTTTCTCGGAAACTGTTTACCTCGGACCTTCGAAAAGCATCCACTATAACAAGCTATGGCAATACTCTCGAACTACCTCCCCAGTACTGGGTGATGTCGGGGTTATCTTGCCACTGGCCGTATAGGAGAGATTTTCGATGTCGGCCGTCTTAAGTATTTAGTACTGCCGCGATATGCTTGTGTCAATGATACCCCGAAGCTCAACTCCTCGGTAACAGGAGGCATCGAGAACAATATCCTTGTCACAAGAACATCGAAACAATCCCAGAATACTCGCGAGATCCTAAAAAAATTTGGTGCAATTTTTGAAAGTAGAAGAGGCAAGAGTAGTCGTCAGGAGTCCTCACCAGAGTGAAAGGGGATGAGAAGCAAAGAAATCCTACTCTCCGATATAATATAGGACTCAAAATATTTTCCAAGTGTGTGCCTAGACTCAACCGTCAATGATTCGATCAAACAGTGGGGGCTTCTAGGTCGGAGAAGGCTCTGATACCAACTTGTAATGCCCAGGATGGGACTATACCTCCTACGTGTCGAGGCACGACTTAAAGGTATAAGCCCATCCTAGAATGATCTCAAGTTTGGTATCTTTGCACAACTCATGTAAAAGAGGGATTAAAATACAAAAGGAGATAGTTGGCTTACACTCGCCACTTCACACAATACATTACATAAACAATCATCATTCAGAACATCACAACCCGACTACGGGTGAAGATCCAAAAGAAAGATACCAAAACCACATAAAGCCACAGGTCAGGATCGAATCCTAGTAGAAACCACTACTGAACATCGAAACGTCACAAGCAACGGCCAAACTCTTCATCGAGCTCCCGGTGAAGAACTGAACCAGCTTCTGCATCAAACTCGGCTGAACCTGCATCTGGTGTGGTGAAGTAACTGTGAGCCACAGAGGACTCAACAATCCCGTTCCCAGGTAACAAGACTATTTAAGCCTTGGGTGAGGATAAGGCTGAAGAAAGAAATATGAGGTGAAGGAACAAACAAGAGTCTGCAGCAGCAACTAGCACTAACTTACGCAAAAGAGAGCGAGAAGAGAAGTGCATCAGTCGAAAGATGATCACGAAGTGATCCTAACTAAAGCCGGTCAAACATAACCCCACCGTGTTCAACTCCCGAATCCCTATTCGGAAATTGACAGTCACGGTACACACGCTGGTAGTGTATTGGAAACATTGTGTCAAGTTATCTACAACCGGAATTAACAAGCTCCCATCTGCCACATAACCGCGGGCACGGCTTTCGAAAGTTCAAACCCTGCAGGGGTGTTCCAACTTGGCCCATCACAAGCCCACGATCCGCGGAGTCGCAACTCCATAGGTGGGAAGACCCGAGTATTCTCGGAATCCCGTGCTCAAGTTAAACCGAACTAAGGTAAGGCTAATCCAGCAAATCCTCCCGGCGTGTCGACACCCTGATAGTAGCCGCGCGTATCTAAGTCTCAGGACACGACCGGATGAGTCATCCTACAGGTTTTTACCAAACCTCAAGTTTCCTTGAGGTGGCCCCGCAGTCTGCTCGTTTCGGACCAACACTCATGTGGAGCACTGGCCCGGGGGGGGGGGGGTGAATTAAAATAAAAGGGATAGCTAGTCCACATGCAAGTTTTATTAGTTATTAGGCAAATAGTACCAATGTTGGGATTTGCTGGAAAAGTCTTAGCACTTAGCGGTTTATCAAGGGGTTCCCATACACCCCAACCGTGTTAGGAACGCATAATCAAGGAACATAACACCGGTTTATACGGTTCCTAACGGCATGAGTGGAATAAAACACCAAGCAAAAGGCTTAGCCTTCCACCCTGCCACTATATAGATGATTTCATTTTTAAGCATTTATATAGTGTGATATAACCCAACCCAAACTTCAACATGAAGCAAGCATCTTCGATCTTCACCTGCAACTAGCAATGCTATAAGAAGGGCTGAGCGAAGCGTACTTAGCCAAGCAACGGTTTGCATAGGTAGGTTGGTTAAACATGGCAATTGGTTACAAGTAGGAGGCTGACAAGAAAGACATGGGCATCGAGGCAAAACTAAAGATCGAGACTACTAGCAATAGACAAAGATAGTAATGGTATCCGGGTTCGGTCATCTTGCCTGGAATTCCACAAGGGAGAAGAACGGATCCAAGAAGAAGACGGAGCAACAGACGAGCGGATCCTCACAACTCCGGAACGAAACCGGAGCTAACAAAAGAAGCAACCGGAAAGAAAGAAACAACACGGTAAACACACAAGCATAAACATGGCATACGATGCACAACCAAGTATGATGCATGTCCGGTTTAAATATGCAAGGCATGGCAAAGTGCACAAACAACACTACAAGTTAAGTGGAGATCAATATGCAACGAGTTGCATATTGACGAAACACCACATTTAATTATTTAGTTGACTCTCGTTATTTACAAGACAAGATTAAATGTTTGTTAACATAGCAAGAGGTGAAGCAATAAGTAAACTAACTATTACGACATTTTAAATGGGGCCGGAGAATAACAACAACAAGTCCGGAAAATCCCCATAAGCATGTTTAATAATTATAAGCAAACAACATTTAAGCATTTTAGTGTTGTTAACATGATGCGGATGACATGATCAAGTTTATGCAAGTTTTATTAAAAAGGTTGACTTAAAAGAGATATGAAGCATTGTCACCGTGGTGGAATGGAAAAGGGTACCACGGCAACGATCCGAAAATGATGCAACAACATCATATCGGTTCCGGTAACTCGGTGAGAGACCGGTGCAAAACAAAAGGTGGAGTGAACGAGTCAAACGAGATGAAAGGTGGGCGATCCCGTCACCGGGTTCCCACGAGTCGGTGACGAGGCAACCGAGGGACATGACAAAAGGGCACAACGGGCACGAAGCACAAGGGAGACATTTCATACAACCACAACAAGCATCTCACGGGTCACGACTCGGGGTTATACCTTCGAAACACTCGTTTCGGGACGGTTCGAGATCATGGTGGAAGTAGCCGTAGTAGTGGAAGTAGCCGTACACGAGTCGTGGTACACGGGGCGACGGTAGACGTTCACGTAGGCGTTTCCGTTTCCGAAGAGGTACTTGTCGCGTCGGCGTTCGTAGTGGAAGTAGTGGTACTTGTTCCGTAGCCGTTCACGAGCTTGTTTTTCCGTAGATGTTCGGTTCGTCGAGGTACTTGGTCGTAGGGGTACTTGCCGGGTCATGTAGAGGTACTCGGTGTCCATCGTGGTACTTGGGTCTTCCGGCGAGGGTAGTGGAAGTAGTGGTACTTGTCGCATCGGTAGGGGTACTCGTTCACGGTTCATCTGACAAGATTACAGCACAGGCACACAAAACAAAAACAAAACACAACACAAACAAAACAAAAACTACAGGAGCTAAACAAAAGGGGCAGCACGGCGCTGCGGGAGAAGAAGCAGGGCGGCGATCTGGGACTGCTGCTGCCTCTGACCGGCGGCCCTGGCGACGGAGAACGAGGGCCGAGGCCCTGGCTGTACGAGGGTCGGCCGGCTGCTTCGAGGAGAAGGGGCTCGGCGTCGGCTCGGCGCAGAGAAGGCCCGGAGGGACGAGGGCGCGCACGAGGGGAGGCCTGGCCGCGGGAGAGGAGATGGCCGGGCGCTGTGCTGCGGGTCCTGGCCGGAGGGAGGTCGTTGACGAGGGAGCAGAGGCGGGGGCCTGGCCGACCCGGCCTCGGGGCGCGCAGGCGCGGAGGGAGGCCACGGAGAGGCGGCTCTGGAGGGCGCCAGAGGAGCGATGGGGCGTGCGAGATGGAGAGGTTCGGGGCGACGAGTGGCGAAGGAGGAAGGGCACGAGGCCGAAGGGGTTCGGGCACGGGAAAGGATCGAGGGAAGGGAAGCGGGAGGAGAGAGAGAGGGCTGGCGGCGGCTCTGGGAGGCAGAGAGGGATCGAGGGAAAGGGTGCGAGCTCCCTAGGGTTAGGATAGAGGAGTTGGGCCAAAAGGGGTTTTGGGCCGGCTGGGCCTGGAGAGGACGGAAGAGGCCCAGATGCTGCTGGGCTTTCTTATTCTGCTGATTAACTCTTTTCTTTTGCAGAAAAAGAAAATAGAGAGAGTCAAACAAGAAGAAAAGAAAGAGAAGAAGGAGGGGTTTTGGGCAAAACTAGCACGATGATAATTTTCTCGGGCTCGTAAAAATGAGCACGACCGGAGAAAAATATAAAAGGCCAGATCAGAAAATAATTCAAACATATTTGAATTTAATTCAAATAGGTTTGAACTAAGACGTGATTATCGAAGTCTCCAAAAATGTTCGAATTTTCGGAGGAACCTCGATAAATAGGAAAAGAATTATAGGGAGGGTTTTGACGGAGAAACTCGAAGTGAAAAAGACATGGGGAAATATGCAAGTGTGTTACGGTGATCCCAAACAATTGGAATATTTTTAATATAGCTCCATAATTATTAGGAGGCTTTTATATGTTATAAAGAGAAGACATCTTCCCTCGATTTAAATGGACCGAAGGCCCACACGGATTATTTAGGTTGAGATGCATAAATTAAAAAAATGACATGATGAGATGATGACATGATGCAAAGCAAAAATAAAAACACAAGCACAAAAGGAACACACGGGCAACCCGGAACATCTGGAATCTTCTGGAACCTTCTGCAATCTTCTGGGACGTCGGTCTCGGGCGTCACAACTTACCTGGAAAGGGCATGGGTTTCTGTACCCATGGTTCTCTTTCCTTCCCATGTTTTCTTGCGATGAAATCTTCTTTAGTGTACCTCTTAGGTTTGTCAGGTGCTTCTTCTTCTCGAACTTCAGGCGGATCATTCTTCTCATTATCATTACCTTCAGGTTCAGCACCGTCTTCAGTCTCAGCATCGGAAATAGATACACTGTTGGGATCAATAGCTGGCTCTTCATCTGCAATAGGATCATTAGAATTGTCAGTCTCTTTATGTTTCTTCTTCTTCTTTGGAGAGACAACAATTTCTTCTTCCTGTAGCTGAGAATCCTGCTCGATTCTCTTCGGATGTCCCTCTGGATAGAGAGGATCTTGAGTGCTAGTTCCTCCTCGGGTCTTAATCCCGAAAGCCTGCAAATTATCTTGTTTGGCATTGTTAGCAAGCAAATCTCTTTGCACATTAGAAATTTGATCAAGCTGAGTTTGAACCATATGAAAATGCTTCACAAGACATTGAACATCATTAACTGTTCTATCTAAAACATCAAGCAGTCTTTTGATAGCAAGGGAATTATCATGCAACTGACTTTCTATCCTCTCATTAAAATGATTCTGTTTCATAATAAAATTATCAAACTCATCTAAACATTGATCAGGAGGCTTACCATGAGGGATGTCACTTGCGTTGAGATATAAAAGAGAGTGTACCTCTACCATAGGATGGTGAGTGGTAGGCTCACACAACTTCTCAATAGGGGGTAGATTCTTCACGTCTTCAGCTTTAATACCTTTCTCTTTAATAGACTTCTTTGCTTCTCGCATATCTTCGGGGCTCAGAACAAACATGCCCCTCTTCTTTGTTGGTGGAGGTGGTTCAGGGATGGACCAATCTTCATGGTTTTTGGCAATCCTGCCCATTAAATCTTCCGCATCGTCCGGTGTTCTTTTCCTGAAAACACAACCAGCACAACTGTCCAAATAGGACCTGGATTCATCAGTTAGACCAGCATAGAATATATCGATTAATTCATTCTTAGGGATTTCATGTCCTGGTCTAGCCCGAATCAGACCGCAGTACCTCCGCCAAGCTTTAGGGAGGGACTCATCCTGCAACTGTTTAAAGTTATAAATTCTTTGTAAAGCAGCATGTTGCATGTGAGCAGGAAAGTATTTATCAACAAAAGAGTGAGCTAAGTCCTGAGGACTCTTAATGGAACCGCATGGGAGTGAATCATACCATGCTTTAGCACCCTCCTTCAAAGATAAAGGAAGAAGCTTGGTCACATAAAAGTATCGTATCTTCTCATCTGTGGTAAACAGGCTACCCAACTCACCGAGTTTAGTCAGGTGTGCAATAGCATCATCATTTTCTCTGCCATAAAAGGGGTCAGCTTCAACCATAGGTATAAGTGAAAGATCAACAGAGAAATCAAAATCAGGATCATCAATGCATATAGGAGATGTAGCAAATTCATGATTAGGAACGGTTTTGTTCTTCAGAGAGTGTTTTTCAAATAGCTTCTTAATAGCTTCAGGGTCAGAGCAAAAAACTCTGTCAGTTCCCTGCATAAATCTTCATCTAGTATATAGTAATCATCATCAAGGAGACTCTCCTTGAGTTTACTCAAATCAGGATAATCATAAGTTTCACCAATAGGGTAGCGAGTAACAAGGAGTTCAATTCCAGACTTTTTAGCAGCAGCAGCAATTTGTTTCTCAAGAGCATAACCAAGCGAACTAATATCATCAAAAGTAGTAGAAGCATCATCAAGAGTATCGGACATAGTAATAGATTCAGTAGGAGCATCAGGTGGTGGTGGTGAGGCAAACTTACTCATAACGGAAGGTGAATCAAGCGTAGCACTAGTGCTCAGAGCAGTACCTATTCTTGTAGTGGATAGTAAGATCGGAACCTTGGGGTCTCCTTTCTTACCCATAGTGGATAAAGTGCAGCAGGTAGAATACCTCAAGTAGACTTGTAAATATTGCTATGCTCCTCGGCAACGGCGCCAGAAAACGGTACTTGATAACCCTCAACCGTAAGGGATCGAGATAGTCTTCGCGGGTAAGAATAACCCAATTTATTGATTCGGCACACGGGGAGCCAAAGAGTATTTATAAGCTTTGACACTTGAGTTGTCAATTCAACCGCACCTGAAATATACTTACTTGCAACAAAAGATAAGTGGTAACAGTGATATGATAGTGATGGTAGTGATAGTAAAAGTAATAGCAAAAAGTAAATAGCAACAGTAGATAGCAAAGTAAATAGCAAAAGTAGCGACTAGTAACAAGCAAGGTTTAAAACACTGTAGGCTAGGGAGATGGATGGTTGGGCGCTGCATGGATGAGATAGATTCTAACTTGGGGCACGACACACGGAAAAGTAATGATCATCTAGGCAAATATCAAACTGTAGGATCGAAGAAGTAGGTCTAGAGGGGGGGTGATTAGACTACTTGACAAGATAAAAATCTGCCTTTTGGTTGTGCAAAGTTTTAGACAGTTTTGCAATTAAGATCAAGTCAAGTAACATACTACACATGCAATTCTAGAGTATGGGCAGCGGAAAGTAAATTACATATATAGTAAAGAGAGGTGGAGAAGATCAAACGCAGTTTGATGACACGGAGATTTTTGTCGTGGTTCCGATAGGTGGTGCTATCGTACATCCACGTTGATGGAGACTTCAACCCACAGAGGGTAACGGCTGCGCGAGTCCACGGAGGGCTCCACCCACGAAGGGTCCACGAAGAAGCAACCTTGTCTATTCCATCATGGCCTACGCCCACGGAGGACTAGCCTTACTCGGGGTAGATCTTCACGAAGTAGGCGATCTCCTTGCCCTTACAAACTTCTTGGTTCAACTCCACATCTCAAAGACGGAGGCTCCGAAGCGACACCTAACCAATCTAGGAGGCACCACCCCCCAAAAGGTAATAGACGGTGTTGATGATGATGAACTCCTTGCTCTTGTGCTTCAGATGATAATCTCCCCAAACACTCAACTCTCCTCACTGATATGGCTGTGGTGGAAGAAAGGTTTGAGTGGAAAGCAACTTGGGAAGGCTAGAGATCAAGTTTCATATGGTAGGAATGGAATGGCTTGATCTCAACACAAGAGTAGGTGGTTCACTTCTCAGAAAGTGTATGGTAGAAGTGGTGGTACTTTCTGATGGCTCTCCTCACGAATGAAGAGGGGGTGGAGGGGTATATATAGCCTCCACACAAAATCCAACCGTTACACACACATTTGACCAATCTCGGTGAGACCGAAGTTAAAACTCGGTCAGACCGAAAGTTCAAATATAGTGAACGTTGGGATTTTCGGTGGGACCGACCATCTCGGTGGGACCGAAAGTGCATCTGATATGAACGTTGGAGTTTTCGGTGAGACCGAGAAAGAAAACTCGGTTGGACCGATTTGAGAAAGAATAGGAACATGCCAGAATCGGTTAGACCGAAAATGAATTATCGGTGAGACCGATTTGAGTCAAGACAGAACCTTGCCCATTTCGGTGAGACCGATAATGCAAACTCGGTTATTCCGAAATGATGTGAAATGATTACAGAAGGTTGGCAGTTCAGTTTCGGTGAGACCGATCTCAAACTCGGTAGGACCGATTTTTCTAGGGTTTGGAATATGGCTGAAGTGGTTCATCTCGGTGGGACTGAGTTGGAAGAATCGGTTTGTCCGAGATTACTTATGGGTGTGTATAATAGTGAAAGGTGCTGATAGTTGAAGGAGCTAAATCACTAAGCACTTGAGCAACCAGATCATCAACACAACCTCATCCCCTTTTAATAGTATTGGCTTTCCTATGGACTCAATGTGATCTTTGATCACTAAACCAGAAATGGAGTCTTGAGCTTTTGCCAATGCTTGCCTTAGCATTTGAGGGGTCCACTTCTTCAGTCATCTTGCCATACCAATGTGATTGGGTTTCCTGAAACATACTTGATAAAAGCATTAGTCCAACCACAAAGTATGTTGTCATTAATTACCAAAACCACCCGGAGAGCAAATGTGCTTTCAATCTCCCCCTTTTTGGTAATTCATGGCAACACACTAAAATCACACTAAACAAGACATCAAAGCTTATTGAAAGAAAGACAGAATTATCATGAAAGCTTTGACAAGCATGTAGTACACAGGCTCCCCCTACAAGTGTGCAAGATTTTCATAGATTTTGGTTTTGGACTACCACAAGCACACAAGAGAGATAAGCAAGATGTGCTACATGCAGCTTGGCTATATGCATCAGAGCAGAAGAAAAAGGAAGTGAGTGATAATGCATATGTGCATGGTGATTTCTTGCAAACAAGTATTTACAAGCAAGTCACCATCATGCACACTCTGCAAGATGCATATACTTACCTTGAGGTTCCTTGGCATTGTACCTGAAGGGATAAACTTGAGAAAACAAGGTTAGATAACACAAGAGTATTCCTTCAACCAACTTGCAAGAACATCAAGAGTACCAAGCCAGGGAAGACATGTATAAAGAGTGTCTCATATTGAGCACAGGCTTGAATCAGCAAACATGTCTCCGAAGCTAAAAGATTTTCAAAGAATTCTGAGAGATTTTGCTTTTCATAGGATATCAATTGTGACGATTCCTCTAAGTCTTCTCCCCTTAAGCTAAAAGATTCCATGAGATACCAATTGTGATAACAAGGGGTGTGAAGGAAAAAGCAAAATCAAAAGAATGATGCCAATTGTAATGTCCAATGTAAAACACGACAAAGCTTTGATGTGATTCTCTCCCCCTTAAGATACGATTGCTTTTCTTCTTCCCCTAAGTCTTCTCTTCTCCCCTACTCCCCCTATTCCCCCTAAGTTCTCTCCCCCTTTGACATCAAGTGCCGAAAAGGACAGCAAACTAGGTAGGACAGGAAAGATGGAAAGAAAGAAAGAAAGAAGTGGGATCCTTAAGAATCACAACAGGGCAAAAGAGAACATTCAGAGAACCAATTTGAGTCTAAATTTGAGTCTTCTCCTCCTTAAAATTTAAAATTTGAGTCTGAATTTGAGTCCTCTCCCTCTTTAAAATACAGAAAGAATTCAGCTCACTTTGCGAGGAGTATTTCAAAAGATCTGCAATGAATTTGTAAAAGATTTTCAGGGAATTGATCAGAGCCATAAAAAGATTTCCAAAAGGTTATTCAAAGAAACATAAGAAAAGAAATAAAAAGATTCCTAGATGAAGTTTTTTTTTTGATTAAACAAAAACTCAATGAGAGAACATAAGAGAAAGCAGAAAAACTCCAAAAGCATATGTACTTCATCTAG
Source organism: Secale cereale (assembly GCA_902687465.1). Taxonomy (NCBI): domain Eukaryota; kingdom Viridiplantae; phylum Streptophyta; class Magnoliopsida; order Poales; family Poaceae; genus Secale; species Secale cereale. Next base: position 713,075,634 of record LR738712.1, on the reverse strand, counting down.
AAAAAGGTCGGCGACAAAAGTCACCTATGTTTGAGTATATTGACTTAGGAGTCAAATGAGGACATTTGATCATAGGTCATACTCATCGTTTAAGCTCAAAATGGGGTTGCCATTTTTCGATTAAGCATTTGATGTGATCACATCTTATGAAGGTGCTTGTACTCATGACTTTGAGCAAAGCTCCTTAAATATGTGAAGAACATACCTTGGGCTTGTTGTTGCTTTACTCATGTAGGTAAGCTTGATGTAGGTGCTCATTGAATGTGAAGTTGGAGCGCCATTTCTACTTGTGTAGTTCATCTTCCTACATGGGTTAGGCAAGCAAGGAAATACTCGAGAATATCCAAGATGACAAGAGTGAAATACTAGATGTATAAGATGTCAAAAAGGATATGTGGAATTTTGTTCCTTGAACTCAACATCCCAAAGGGCTAGATACTTGGTCAATGACAAGATTACTCATGATTTGAGTGTGTGTTAATCTTGTGGAATGTAGATCATCCAAGTACCTGTAAAGAGTTAGATGCAATACAAGGAGGCAAATGTGTCCAAGACATATGATCATCATCATAAGAGAAATATCAAGGATTAGTCAAGAGGCTCATGCCTTGCATGCATCAATGGAGTTATCACTCCAAGTTTGAAGCATCAATGATGTTCAACTCACTCCTTAAGCGACAAAACACTTTCTCATCAAGAGGTTTTGTAAAGATATCAGCAAGTTGTTTGTCAGTACGAACATGCTTAAGATTAATATCACCCTTGGCAATATGATCACGAATAAAGTGGTGACGAACTTCAATATGCTTTGTTCGAGAGTGTTGCACTGGATTGTGTCCAATCTTGATTGCACTCTCATTGTCACAAAGCAAGGGAACACGTCTCACATGTATCCCATAATCTTTAAGCGTTTGTGTCATCCATAGCAATTGAGCACAACACGAACCAGCAACAATATATTCTGCTTCGGCAGTGGATAAAGATACCGAATTTTGTTTCTTGGAGGACCAAGATACAAGGGATCGACCAAGGAATTGACATGTACCCGAAGTTGACTTTCTATCAACCTTGTCACCGGCATAGTCCGAGTCGGAATAGCCAACAAGATCGAAAGAGGCTCTCTTAGGATACCAAATGCCAAAGTTTGGTGTGTGTATAAAGTATCTCACTATCCTTTTAACAGCTTTAAGATGACATTCTTTAGGGGCTGCTTGATATCGCGCACACATGCATACACTTAACATTATGTCAGGACGAGAAGCACAAAGATATAGTAGAGAACCAATCATAGAACGGTAAACCCTTTGATCAACGGGTTCTCCATCTTTTGTCAAGTCATTATGTCCACTAGTAGGCATGGGGTACTCATACCTTTGCTTTCTTGCATGTTGAACTTCTTGAAGAGATCCTTGGTGTACTTTGTTTGTGAGACAAAAGTACCCTCCTTAGATTGCTTGATTTGCAACCCAAGGAAGAATTTGAGTTCACACATCATGGACATCTCATACTTCTCCGACATGAGCTGTCCAAACTTCTTGCTAAAATGGGGGTTAGTTGAACCAAAGATAATATCATCAACATATATTTGGCACACAAATAGTTCACCATTAACCCTTTTTGTGAACAGCGTTGAGTCTATCTTTCCAATCTCAAAGCCTTTTTCAAGAAGAAAGCTAGTTAAGCATTTGTACCAAGCTCTAGGGGCTTGTTTAAGACCATAAAGAGCTTTGTGCAACTTGTAAACATGATTAGGCTTTTTAGGATTCACAAATCCGGGAGGTTGTTTAACAAATACTTCCTCCTCAATTTCACCATTTAGGAAAGCACTTTTGATGTCCATTTGATAGAGAGTAATATCATGGTGATTGGCATAAGCAAGAAGAATGCGAATGGACTCAAGTCTAGCAACGGGGGCATAAGTCTCACCATAGTCCATACCTTCGACTTGTGTGTAACCTTGAGCTACGAGACGAGCCTTGTTGCGGATGACTTGTCCATCTTCATCTTGCTTGTTTCGAAACACCCATTTGGTTCCAATGATGTTTTGATCATCGTTGGGCTTCTCTACCAAAGTCCATACCTTGTTCCTCTCGAAGTTGTGTAGTTTTTCGTGCATAGCGTTCACCCAATCCGGGTCTTTAAGTGCTTCTTCTACCTTCATAGGTTCAATACTAGAGATAAATGAGTAATGCTCACAAAAGTTAGCTAAGCGAGTTTTAGAGCGAGTAATTCTCCCGGAGTTGATGTCGTTCATCATTTGTTCCACTGGATGATTCTTCTTGACTCTTGCTCGAACTCGGGATAGTTTTTGTTGATGTTGTGGCTCAGCTTCCTCATCATCTTCATCTTCCTCTTCTTCTTCTTCATTGTTGTTGGTGTTGTCTTGAGGCGGTGGAGAAGGAGGTTGTGGTGGATCTTCTTGTTGCATTTCCTCATCTTGGTGAGTTCCACTAGTGGAGGCCTCCATGTTGCCTTGAGGTTCATCTCGCCGTGAGGTAGGTGGCTCCACATATGTAGATGAGGTACTCTCCTTCACCTCCATGGGACGAATCTTTCCAATAGATAAATCTTGGATTGCTTCCGATGGGTCCTTGTCTCCTACATCAATAGGCATTTGCTCTACTTGCGAGCCATTAGATTCATCAAACTTCACATCTACCGTCTCTTCAACCTTTCGGGTGAAATTATTGTAGACACGGTAGGTGTGGGAGTTTGATCCATAACCAAGAAGAAAGCCTTCATGAGATTTAGGAGCAAATTTAGACCGACGATGCTTATCAAGGATATAGCATTTTGAACCAAAGACACGAAAGTATCCCACTTGGGGTTTGTTACCGGTGAGAAGCTCGTATGATGTCTTGCCAAGAAGCTTATGAAGATAAAGCCTGTTGATAGCATGACAAGCTGTCTCGACGGCTTCTCCCCAAAAGTGCTTCGGTGTCTTGTATTCATCAAGCATCGTTCTTGCCATCTCTATGAGCGTTCGGTTCTTCCTCTCAACAACTCCATTTTGTTGAGGAGTGTACGTGGCCGAGAACTCATGTAGAATTCCTTCCTCATCGAGAAAAGAGTCTACATTTGCGTTCTTGAACTCCGTTCCGTTGTCACTCCGAACTTTCTTGATCTTCACCTCAAATTGATTTTGGGCCTTTTTGGCAAAGGTCTTGAAGATCCTCTGAACCTGCGATTTATCATCAAGGAAAAATACCCACGTAAATCTGGAATAATCATCAACTATAACTAGACCAAAGGAGTTACCACCAAGGCTTTTGTAAGCATTGGGACCGAAGAGATCCATATGAAGAAGCTCAAGCGGTCTCCTTGTGGTCATGATGTTTTTCACGGGATGACTTCCACCAACTTGTTTTCCTGCTTGACAAGCACTACAAAGTCTATCTTTGTCAAAGAAAACATCTTTAACACCAAGAATATGATCACCTTTGATCAGCTTGTCTAGATTACGCATACCAACATGTCCTAGCCTTCTATGCCACAACCAACCTTTAGAGGATTTAGCAATGAAACAAGCTCTAGGTTGGGCTTTCTTAGTGAAATCAACAATATATAGATCACCTCTACGAATACCAGTAAAGGCCATGTTTTGATTATCACGACGAAAGACTTGGCAATCTACTTTGGTGAATAGCACATTGAATCCAAAGTCAGCTAATCTAGACACGGAAAGTAAATTGTATCCAAGAGATTCTACAAGCATGACATTTTGAATAGAGCTGTCATGAGATATGGCCACCTTACCAAGGCCAAGTACCTTACCCTTGGAGTTGTCTCCAAAAGTCACATACTTGCGTGGACCATCGTTCTTTGCAAGCTCTCGAAACATGTCTTTGTCTCCGGTCATGTGATCGGTGCATCCACTATCAAGAATCCACTCTTTTCCACCGGACATGTAGTCTCTCAGATTTGCCATAAGATTGAGACTCTTCATGACCTTGTCTAGCTCGGTGTCCGAATCGGAGTAATCATCATCATGCTCATGCTCATCATCATATTGACCCATAGATTGTTCATCATCAACACCTAGGTCAATTTGATAAGTACTTGCATTAGTTTGGTCAATGTGACAATAATCTTCGGAATGCAATGCAAGAGCATTTCTAATGATAATATTGATAAGACCGGGATCACCCTTCTTTTTCATAAGATCACGAAGCTCAAAGAAGCATTTATCAAAGTTGGGATCATTGGGGTGCAACTTATCAAATTCAATAGTCTTGTGTAGAATTTCATCAAGACTTCTCAAGGAGTAGTCCGGATAAAGTTCTTCCAAGAATTTCCACATAGCATAGGCACACTCAAAGTTTGTAACAAGATTAAGCAAGTCATCAGGTAACCCTCTAATGATAAGATTCACAGTTCTAAGGTTACGAAGCAAATCAAGCTCTTCATCCATGGTAGGGTGCAAAGGATCAACAGGAGGCACATAGGGGGTCTCAATATATTTGCACAAATTGTACATTTTAAAGATACTAAGCATTTCAGACCTCCAAGAGTTGTAGAACCTTCCATCAAGAACAGGCACTCTATGGCTAACACTCCCATCCGTAGACACGTCCATCTTCCTCCAATGGTGTGTAAACCAAAGCAATGGAGACCAAAGCTCTGATACCAATTGTAGGATCGAAGAAGTAGGTCTAGAGGGGGGGTGATTAGACTACTTGACAAGATAAAAATCTGCCTTTTGGTTGTGCAAAGTTTTAGACAGTTTTGCAATTAAGATCAAGTCAAGTAACATACTACGCATGCAATTCTAGAGTATGGGCAGCGGAAAGTAAATTGCATATATAGTAAAGAGAGGTGGAGAAGATCAAACGCAGTTTGATGACACGGAGATTTTTGTCGTGGTTCCGATAGGTGGTGCTATCGTACATCCACGTTGATGGAGACTTCAACCCACGGAGGGTAACGGCTGCGCGAGTCCACGGAGGGCTCCACCCACGAAGGGTCCACGAAGAAGCAACCTTGTCTATTCCATCATGGCCTACGCCCACGGAGGACTAGCCTTACTCGGGGTAGATCTTCACGAAGTAGGCGATCTCCTTGCCCTTACAAACTTCTTGGTTCAACTCCACATCTCAAAGACGGAGGCTCCCAAGCGACACCTAACCAATCTAGGAGGCACCACCCCCCAAAAGGTAATAGACGGTGTTGATGATGATGAACTCCTTGCTCTTGTGCTTCAGATGATAATCTCCCCAAACACTCAACTCTCCTCACTGATATGGCTGTGGTGGAAGAAAGGTTTGAGTGGAAAGCAACTTGGGAAGGCTAGAGATCAAGTTTCATATGGTAGGAATGGAATGGCTTGATCTCAACACAAGAGTAGGTGGTTCACTTCTCAGAAAGTGTATGGTAGAAGTGGTGGTACTTTCTGATGGCTCTCCTCACGAATGAAGAGGGGGTGGAGGGGTATATATAGCCTCCACACAAAATCCAACCGTTACACACACATTTGACCAATCTCGGTGAGACCGAAGTTAAAACTCGGTCAGACCGAAAGTTCAAATATAGTGAACGTTGGGATTTTCGGTGGGACCGAAAATACCATCTCGGTGGGACCGAAAGTGCATCTGATATGAACGTTGGAGTTTTCGGTGAGACCGAGAAAGAAAACTCGGTTGGACCGATTTGAGAAAGAATAGGAACATGCCAGAATCGGTTAGACCGAAAATGAATTATCGGTGAGACCGATTTGAGTCAAGACAGAACCTTGCCCATTTCGGTGAGACCGATAATGCAAACTCGGTTATTCCGAAATGATGTGAAATGATTACAGAAGGTTGGCAGTTCAGTTTCGGTGAGACCGATCTCAAACTCGGTAGGACCGATTTTTCTAGGGTTTGGAATATGGCTGAAGTGGTTCATCTCGGTGGGACTGAGTTGGAAGAATCGGTTTGTCCGAGATTACTTATGGGTGTGTATAATAGTGAAAGGTGCTGATAGTTGAAGGAGCTAAATCACTAAGCACTTGAGCAACCAGATCATCAACACAACCTCATCCCCTTTTAATAGTATTGACTTTCCTATGGACTCAATGTGATCTTTGATCACTAAACCAGAAATGGAGTCTTGAGCTTTTGCCAATGCTTGCCTTAGCATTTGAGGGGTCCACTTCTTCAGTCATCTTGCCATACCAATGTGATTGGGTTTCCTGAAACATACTTGATAAAAGCATTAGTCCAACCACAAAGTATGTTGTCATTAATTACCAAAACCACCCGGAGAGCAAATGTGCTTTCACAAACATTAGGCATGTATCCCATAGGTAGTTGTACGTGCTTGCAATAAGAACTTGCACAACATCTTTTGTCCTACCATCCCGCTACGAACGGGGCCAAAAGGAACTTATGGATATTAAGGTGCTCCTGTCAAAGAGCACCGGAACAAAGCAATGAACTCAATGGATACATGTAATCCTCAAACTACGGACCTTCCCCTTTGGTGTCCCAAGCTATCACTTTTGGGATCGCCTGTTCCGAACCGTAACAGGTGCAAACAACTCATAGATAGGATCACGAACACAAATATATTCATACAAACACATATGGTTCAGATCTGAAATCATGGCACTCGGGCCCTAAGTGTCAAGCATTAAGAATAACAAGTTGAAGCAAAGATGATAAACACCATAGTAGATGATAGGCAACATGCCCCCAACGATCTGATAACCTATTACATGATCTAACTCATCCAATCCCTACCATCCCCTTCGCCTACAGCAGGGGAATTACTCACACATGAAAGGGGAAGTCATGGAGGGATGATGGAGTGGTGATGATGATGACGATGGCGACGATGTCCCCTCTCCGGAGGCCAAATCAGCCTCCAGATTAGCCCTCCCGAGGAAGAACAGAGGGTGGCGGCGGCTCCACGACGGAAAACTGCGAAAGAACTTCTGATCTGGGGTTTCTGCGTCGGGAGTAAAAATACGAGGCGAAGTAGGGCACCAGGGGGTGTGGGCCCCACCCAGGCGACCCCCCGGCGCGGCCCAGGGGGGGGGGCGCGCCCACAGGGCGCCTGGGCACCCCCTGGCCCCCCTCTGGCCCCACTTCTGGCTCCTGGTTCCTTCGGGTGCGTGGATTTTCTGTGATTTTTCGTGGATTTTTCTGAGATACTTAAAAATCCGTTTTCCTACACACAAATAAACCATACAGGCAGCTCTGCTGAAAACAGCGTCAGTCCGGGTTAGTTTAGTCCAAATCATGCAAGAATGAGGCCAAAACAATATCAAAAGTGTTTGGAAAAGTAGATACGTTTGAGACGTATCACCATCACCCTAGCATATCCTTCTGGAATCGGCCGGCAGTGAAAAGTGTCGCCGGGTCCAGTAGGATAAACAGAGCCAGCAGCCGCCTTGACCTTCAGATTCATCCACTGCGCCATAAGGTGGCAATTTTGTGCCTCCGTGATAGCATCCACGGGACACCTGGCAGTAGCCGTCAAGACAGGCTCCGGCTGAAGCAGCTCGGTGGAAGCCACGCTGCTTCTCCGCTGAGATGGCGGGGTAGCTTCGGGGGAAGCTTCGGCAATTCTTTTGTCCCGATTTGCTTCCCGTTCCTCTATCGCTTGTATTCTGGCCCGCAGCGCCTGCAGTTCGGTCTGCTCCATTTTCTTCCTCCTCTCGTGGCTTTTGTAGCCGCCTGCGTCCGGAAACCCAGCACGCCACGGAAGGGAGCCTGGCGTGCCTCGTGTCCGTCCAGGGTGCTCAGGATTCCCGAGGGCCATTGTCAGCTCGTCGTTCTCTCTGTCGGGGAAGAACGTCCCTTCATGCGCTGCTTTGATATACTGCCGCATCTTCCTGAGTGGTGTTTCCAATTGCTTGTCTGTCCAAATGCACCTCCCTGATACAGGGTCCAAGGTTCCGCCAGCCCCGAAGAACCAAGTCCGGCAACGGTCTGGCCATTGCATTGTCTCTGGTTCGATCCCTTTCTCAAGCAGATCATTCTCAGCCTTGGCCCACTTAGGCCGGGCTCTGAGGTAGCCACCTGACCCCGTGCGATGGTGATGCTTCTTCTTCGCAGCATTTATCCGGTTTGTCTCCGACATCTTCTGACTCTTTTCCGATGTCTTATAGGCCACAAATGCAGGCCAGTCATCTTTGATCTTCTCATATATGCCCACGAATTCTGGAGTCTTTTTATCTTTGACAAACTTATTCAGTATTTTCTTCCATGCCCCGAATTGGTCTGCCATCTTCGAAAGAGCAGCAGACTTGATTAAGTCCTCTTTAACTGGATTCGCCAGATCATCCTCTGCCGGTAGGATGAAATTTGACTTCAGCTCAGTCCAAAGATCTTCTTTCTGCATATCAGTGACATAAGACACCTGAGCGTCATTTGCAGCTGGCTTTAACCATTGATGGATGCTGATCGGGATCTTGTCTCTAACCAGAACCCCGCACTGATTAACAAATGTGTTCTTTGTCCGGATGGGGTCAATCGGCTCGCCGGAGCGCGAGATTTCTGAGATCTCAAACTTTTCATCCGGCCTCAACTTTTTCTTCGCGCCTCGTCTCTTTACCAAAGATTTGCTCGATCCGGAGGGCTAGAAAAAGGAACAAAGACGAGAGTTAATGAATGCATCAATTAACTAGTCAGCACAGGCTTAACTAACATATATACCTCCTGGCCGGACTCGGTTCGGTCACCGGAGCCAGCATCACGGTCTCCTTCTTGCACCGGCATTGGGTCACCGGAGCCGTCCTCACGGTCTACCTCTTCCATGTGCATTGGGTCACCGGAGCCATCAATATCATAGCCTAGATCTTCCAGCTGCAGCTCTCTTTCCACCTGCTCATCGGTGTCGTTGAGAAACGACAAGATGGCATTTTGTCCGTCTGCGATTATGTCCATCAACATCGCTTCTTGTGCTAGGTCTCGGGTGTTGTCGTCCATAGTTTCTACAAATATTTACAACATGCCAATTATTATTCAAACATGACAGATGGATATATTAATGGCAAACGTAGAACAAGCTTCGACCCTCGACCCCTGGACGACCCTCGACTGCTCGGCGATCCACAACCCTAGACCCCCTCATGTCACATTTTGTCTAGTGTCAAAGGATTCAACAAAACCAATACTTCATCATTAGGCAAAAGTAACAGTCGCATGATGGTACGAAGCTCTCCAAAGTGGTTTTGGAACGGAGTCCCAGAAAGGATAATTCGTAACGAAAGACGGATTATCCTATCAGGAACTTCGTTCCAGAACAACTTTGCATAACTTCGTACAAACATGCCCCGGTTACTTCTGGCAAATGATGAAGTCATGGATTTCTTCAATACTTTGACACTAGCTAGGCAACCTCTCTCGACCCCTCGACCCTCGACTGCTCG
>LR738712.1:713028033-713054377 GCA_902687465.1 Secale cereale | reverse complement strand
TTCTTGAGGACACACGGGAGAGGTAGTCACGTGCTTTCGCCATATTCCGTATCGATACTATGTTATGTGTTGATAAGTGTTGGTGGGTGGATCTATGCTAGTGCACTCTCTAGACTAAGATGAATGCACTCTTATGATTAAACACCTTGCAAGCATCCGCAAATACAAGATAGAATTTAAGGCAAAAGCCTAACCATAGCAATACGATCGAGGATCCATTATTCCCTTATGCAAAAGCGTGCAAACTGGGGTTCAGGTTTCTGTCACTCCGGCAACCCACCGTAAGCATTCTTTATACACAATGCATTCTCCTAGGTCCTTAATAAGGCGAAGTGTTGGGTGTTCGACTCACACAACACCACTAGTAGAATGACAACACAACTTAAGTATCAAACAACACATATTACTTCAACAGCGTATGACTACTAACAACAAGACTTTCCCCATGTCCTCAAGAACTAAAGTAACTACTCACAAGACATAAAAGAGATCATGATCAGAGGGGATAAATATGTGATAAACAATCTGGACATAATAATATTTCTCCAACAAAACTCAATAGCATTCACCACAAAGTAGCAATCAACACCGATGGAGTAGAGAGGATAGGTAGTACAAGTTACAACACGAGTTGCGATGGAAAGATGAGATTTGGATGAAGATGGAGATGGTGCTGGTGTTGGGGATGATGTTGATGATGGTCTCGATGATGCCCGTGATGATGGTGATGACGATGGCGACGATCTCCCCTTCCGGGAGGTGATCTCCCCGGCGGAATCTGCCCGCCGGAGATGCCCTTTTCTTCTCTGTAGGTTTCCGCCTCGAAGCGGCGGCGGAACTCCGTAAAAAGTCCCGTGCCTAGGGTTTTCGGAGGACGGAGAACATATATGCAAAAGGGAGCGGCCAGAGGTGGGCCAGGGGCTCCAGGTGCCCCCCCGACGCGGCCAGGGGGGGCGCCCCCAGGCCGCCTGGGCACCCTGTGGCCCCCCTCTGACTCCCCTTTTGCGTGTCTTCGTTATTCTTCTGAAAAATACCTCCCGTCAATTTTTAGGTAATTTGGAGGTGTTCTTCTTCAGCAACTCAGCATCCACTTTTTCCTGCTGAATCCTGCGTCTGCTGTTTCGGTATCGGAAAGTTGCAAACTGTGTAAAATAGACCAAAACAACATAAGAACATCATCATAACGTGAAATATATCAATGAATAAGGATAAACTATAATACAAAATAGTGATGCGTTTTGGTCGTATCAACACCCCCAAGCTTAGACCTCGCTTGTCCCCAAGCGAATATGAACTCGGTAAACCTGTCCACAAGTTTAGAGAGTGAAGTGTCGATAAATAGAATACGGACAAGAAGCATCATAGTCTCTTCACCAACTCAAATATCCTCAGCAACAATCTTCAACTCATAAGGCTCTTATGAAAGAGTGTCAACACTTATATTCGAAAGTAGGACCAATAGAAACTCATTATATCATGGCAAACATGTCCTTTGGTCAAAGAACAACAAATAATTTTAACTTTTGCTTTTGATGGGGTTAATTGAAGCTTTTTGAAATAACAAGTTACTAAGCAAGAAGTGAAAGTGTTAACACAACGGAAGATATTTGCCTTAGCTGGGCATGACAAACAACTTACTTATCAAATGATAATGTCAACAAGGATATGATATGACAAATCTTAATGCAGCTTTATATGCATGAATCCTTATCAACATCAAACGTCTGCTCTCTTTGAGAAATAGAAGGAAGTAGGAATAACTGACTCAACTTAAAATTAAAAGATAGGCCCTGATCTAGGGTAGTAGGGAAAACTCATGTGCTATCCTCAAATCAAACAGAATGAAAACAAATTTTTGAGAGGTGCATGATTCGTCAACGAATGCTAATAGATAACTCAATTACTTCTTGAACTGGACAAGTTTCGAGGAACGGCTCCCGTATGAGGACGATAACATCCTCTTATTCTCCTTTGTTTATCACTGCCAAAGTTTTCTGATTTCTCATGAACAAAGCGTGAAGGAGGGTTTGTTTGTTATATTATTTTTAAGCCGGACGCACTCAATGCCAGTTCCTTTTCGTATTATGGGTTTGCACATTATACATGCAATCCCGGGGTGAAGCTTGTCCAACTCAAAAAGGTCATGAATTAGCTACTACTTCCTCATGAGCTAAAGCAGAGGCACAAAATAAAAGATTTTGAACATTTAAGGATAACACATAAATTATATACTTTAGGAGGTGGTAGTGGGGTACCACGAGTAGGTAGGTATGGTGGACTCATATGGAAGGTATTGGCTTAAGGGTATGGATGCACAAGCAGAATTCCGCTTAGTACAGAGTTAGGCTAGCAAAGGTTTTGAAAGAGCAGACAACTGATGATGACTAAGATGCAAAGCAATATAAAGCATGAACATTGAAATAAGCATAACACATCAAGTTGTCTTCCTTGTCAACATAACACTTCAAGTATAATAACATAAAGGTTTTGGCTATGTTGATACTTTTAGAGAATCATGCTTGTTGTTATGACCAAAGCTATGTTTGCCAAGATTAAATAAAGTTTCATAGCCATACCTGACATAAGGTCAATACTCCCCATAAGAATCATCATATAAGGTCGATTGCGTGAAGAGAATACCGAGTGCAGCAAAAAGGAACCGATAAACTTCTCATTAATATTTCATCATAGACGACTCCACACACACAGATACAATTCTTCACCAAGGGGGCGATAGACCTCAATGCACACACCTATATCATATGACAACCTCCCTAGACATGATACGACTCTACTTGACTTCTAAAAGGCAAAAGGTAAAAGATAAAGATACCGGGCACTCCCCCAAGCTTGCAACAAGCCAAGGGAATGCCATTACCACGGAGATTTCACTCATCATCCTTGTTGGCGTTGATCAAGTAATTCTTGGCGAAACTCTTCCATGGAAGGGGTTCTCCAGTCTCATATGAGAAGCTCGTCTCCTGGATCCTGCATTCAGCACCCAAACCCATGCGTAGAAACCTTAGTTGATACTCACAGTTCTGGTTATGTAGATCATTAATTTGCCCTTGGAGTTCTATGATTCTGTCTTCAGACGCGGCGATTCTTTCCCACATCTCCTTCATCTCCTTCAGAAAGTAGTTCTTTAGCTCGTTGGTGATGTCAAAGTTAGCTTCGACACCACGCTTGGTCATCTTCTTGTACTTGAAGACTTCTTGCTCCACTTCTTCCAGCCTGGCCTGGACGCTCCCCTCCTTGATAGGTCCCTTCAGATCTTCTTGATGAAGGACACCCTCCTTCATCTGAACCACCTGAGGGTGCTTCTTCACCTCAGCGAGGTAAGGGTTGATGACGTTGACGACGAACGTGTCCTTGGGGGAACTTGGAGAAGCCATGGCACCTAAATTTAGCTGAAAGATTTCCTGGCAGAAACAGATCGAAGAGAAAACACGCGAAATCGCAAGATACGTTGCCGGAACACCCCGGGCAAATATATAGGAAAAATTTATGCACAGAAAGGAAGGTAACGGACCAAAGCGGGGTCGGAGACGGGCACCAGGGTGTCCAGGCGGCCTGCCAGCGCGGCCCAGGGGGGGCGTGCCAGGGGGCGCCTGGACTCCCTGGTGGTCGTCTCCGGCTCCACTTCGACTCGGAATTTTACTAATTTTTCAAAAACTCGTAATACGGAACTTTTATGATGTTTTGCGGTGTTTTCTTACCGTACTACATACCTTTTCTTTATTCTGCTTCTGCTGGCGTCTGAAATAGGGCTGCAACATGTTCTTCGTGGGTTGTTGTGTATATCATATTCACATCAACATTGACAGGGTCTCCTGCTATGTAATGCTTAAGTCTTTGCCCATTCACAACTTGAGGTTTGGTGCCTTCAAAATTATTAATCTTAATTGCACCAGACCGATAAACTTCTTCAATATGAAATGGTCCTTCCCACCTGGAAAGTAGTTTACCTGGAGAAAACCTGAAACGGGATCTAAACAACAAAACTTTATCACCAACATTAAATTCACGTTTCAGAATCTTCCTATCATGCCACCTTTTTACCTTTTCTTTGAACATTTTAGCGCTCTCGTAAGCTTCACTTCTCCATTCATCTAGAGAAGTCAAGTTCATGAGACGCTTCTCACCAGCTAGTTTTGGGTCATCGTTAAGCTCTCTAACAGCCCAGAAAGCTTTGTGCTCTAGCTCTAATGGCAGATGGCAAGCTTTGCCATACACCATTTTATAAGGAGACATGCCCATGGGGTTTTTGTAAGCAGTTCTATATGCCCACAAAGCATCTCCCAATTTATTTGACCAATCCTTCCTATTTCTGTTTACTGTTTTCTGCAAGATCAACTTAATCTCTCTATTGGTGAGCTCAACTTGCCCACTAGTTTGAGGATGATAAGGTGAAGCAATTCTATGATTAACATCGTATTTAGCCAGAGCTTTTCTAAAAGCTCCGTGCGTGAAGTGTGATCCTCCATCTGTCATAAGGTACCTTGGTACACCAAACCTAGGGAATATTACATCCTTAAGCATTTTCAAGGATGTTTTGTGATCAGCACTTTCAGTGGGGATTGCTTCAACCCACTTGGTCACATAATCAACAGCTACTAAAATGTGAGTGTACTTGTGCGAAGAAGGAAAAGGACCCATAAAATTGAAACCCCAACAATCGAAAGGTTCAATCACTAGTGAGTAATTCATAGGCATCTCATTCCTTCTACTAATGTTACCAACTCTCTGACATTTATCACAAGCTAAAACATAATTTCTAGCATCTTTAAAGAGAGTGGGCCAATAAAAACCTGATTGAAGAACCTTATGTGCAGTCCTTTCGCCGGCATGATGTCCTCCATAGGGACTGTCATGGCACCGTCTGAGAATGTCCTTCTGCTCATGTTCCGGGATGCATCTTCTCACGATCCCGTCGGGACCTTCTTTGAAAAGATGTGGGTCATCCCAAAAGTAGTGCCTCAAATCATGAAAGAACTTCTTCCTCTGCTGAAATGTTAGACCTAGAGGCAAATACTCTGCAACAATAAAATTAGCATAATCTGCATACCAAGGATCGGAAAGAGGTTGTACTTTTACAACGGCAAGTTGTTCGTCTGGAAAACTATCATTAACTGGAATGGGGTCATGCGGTATATCTTCCATTCTTGAAAGATTGTCCGCCACCGGATTGTCTTCCCCCTTCCTATCAATAATCTGCAAATCAAATTCTTGAAGAAGGAGTATCCATCTGATAAGCCTTGGCTTGGCATCCTTCTTTGTCATAAGATACTTAATGGCAGCATGATCAGTATGAACAATAACTTTGGAATCAACAATATACTGCCTAAACTTATCACAAGCAAAAACTACAGCTAAGAATTCCTTCTCAGTAGTAGCATAATTTCTTTGAGCACTATCAAGGGTCTTACTAGCATAATGTATAACATTCAATTTCTTATCAACCCTTTGTCCTAAAACAGCTCCAACAGCAAAATCACTTGCATCACACATAATTTCAAAAGGTAAGTTCCAGTCAGGTGGTTGTACTATAGGAGCAGTTATTAAAGCTTTCTTAAGGATTTCAAAAGCTTCCTTACAATTTTCATCAAACGCAAAAGGAACATCCTTCTGGAGAAGATTAGTGAGGGGTCTCGAGGTTTTAGAAAAGTCTTTAATAAATCTTCTATAAAAACCTGCATGACCGAGAAAACTGTGAATACCTTTGATGTCCTTTGGATAAGGCATCCTCTCAATAGCTTCGATCTTGGCTTTGTCCACTTCAATTCCCCTTTCGGAAATCTTGTGACCAAGAACAATTCCTTCATTAACCATAAAGTGGCACTTCTCCCAGTTGAGTACCAAATTTGTCTCCTCGCATCTCTGCAAAACTTTATTAAGGTTGTGAAGACAATGGTCAAATGAAGTTCCATAGACGGAGAAATCGTGCATGAAGACTTCCATGATATCCCCGCAGAAACCATGAAAGATAGCAGACATACACCTTTGAAAAGTAGCAGGGGCATTACATAAACCAAAAGGCATACGTCTGTAAGCATAAGTACCAAAAGGACAAGTAAAAGTGGTCTTCTCTTGATCGACAGTGTTAACATGAATTTGAGAGAAGCCAGAATAACCATCGAGATAAAAAAAGTGGGTATTTTTGGATAACCTTTCAAGCATTTGGTCGATGAACGGCAACGGGTAGTGATCCTTCCTGGTTGCCTTGTTCAACTTCCTGTAATCAATACACATTCTATATCCAATAATAATTCTCTGAGGTATTAGTTCATTTTTATCATTAGGAACCACAGTTGTACCTCCTTTCTTAGGAACACAATGTACCGGACTTACCCACTTACTATCAGCTATAGGGTAGATAATACCTGCAGCTAGAAGCTTGAGAATCTTAGTTCTCACGACATCCATCATCTTCGGGTTCAACCGTCGTTGATGATCAACAACTGGTTTAGCATCAGGCTCAAGGTTGATAGTATGTTGACAGATAGATGGACTAATCCCCTTAAGGTCATCAAGGGTGTAGCCAATTGCGCCTCGGTGTTTACGAAGTACTTCCAATAATCGCTCTTCTTCATATCCTGAAAGGTTAGAATTGATAATAACAGGATATACTTTCTTTTCATCTAAATAAGCATACTTGAACGTATAGGGGAGAGGTTTAAGATCGAACACCGGGTCTTCTTTCCGTTTTGATAAAATTCCCAAAGGTTCAACCGGAAGGTTGTGCTTCAGGATAGCAGGCTGCCTCAAGAATATTTCATCCATTTCATTTCTTTCCTGCATATGTAAATCATTCTCGTGGTCCTCCATGTATTGCTGCAAAGGATCATCAGGGGGAATAGCAATAGAGGCAATACTTTCAATAATTTTATCATTACTAGGTAAATCAGTACCACGAGGCTGCTTAGAGAACTTAGAAAAATTAAATTCAAATCGCTCACCATTGAATTCAACAGAAACTTTACCTTTCTTGCAATCTATTATAGCTCCACAAGTTCTAAGAAAAGGTCTACCAAAAATGATGGGACAAAAATTGTCCCTGGCTGAACCAAGTACCAAAAAGTCGGTAGGGTATTTTACCTTTCCACATAGGACTTCAACGTCCCTCACAATTCCGATTGGAGAGATAGTTGATCTATTTGCAAGATGAATAGTAACATCAACTTCTTCAAGTTCACAAGGGGAAATCTCACCGATGATTTCTTCATAGAGTGAATAAGGAATAGCACTTGCACTCGATCCCAAATCGCATAGCCCATAATAATTGTGATCTCCTATTTTAACAGATACCACCGGAGTACCTGAAATTGGGCCTTTGTTCTTGGCTGTGACAAGGTTAGTGGAAACAACACAAAAAGTTATATTGGAATCCAAAACATCATCAGTAACAAGGTCTTTAATCAATGCAACTCGAGGATTGACCCTGATCTGGTCCTCAGGTTCATCAACTTTTCTCTCACTTTTATTTATTATGCCTGTCACAAGAGAGTGCTCCTTTATCCTCGTGGGAAAAGGAGGCTGTTCATATATAATTGCAGGCAAAATAGGCTCAGCAACATAAATATCAATAGGTTTTTCTTTAAAAGGTGCATGGTGCTGGTCTCTATTCTTTTTAAAAGAATCAACGCGAGAGGCAAAATTCTTACACAAATCAATCACTAGATGGGAATCAAGACCAATCTTAGAGCAAAAAGTATTGAAGTAATCAGTTTCTACATAGCTCTCAATATAATCATGTTCATAATTTATAGCGGGTTCAATACCTTTATCAATTTCCCAATCTTCGGTATTCCTCTGGATTCTTTCAAGGAGACCCCACCTTTCTTCAACACTCTTCTTCTGAAACACCCCACTAGAGGAGGCATCCAGCATCTCCTTATCCTGACGAGAAAGCCTGGCATAAAAATTTGTAAGTATAATTTCCTTGGGAAGCTTATGAATAGGGCATTTGAGCATTAGAGACTTCAATCTCCCCCAAGCTTGAGCAATGCTTTCTCCGTCACGAGACCTAAAGTTATAGATATAATTCCTGTCTCGATGAATTTCATGAAGAGGATAAAATTTAGTATAAAAGAGAGACATAAGCTCCTGCCAGTCCAGCAAGTGTGGGTTATCGAGAAGCCCATACCAATCTGAAGCTTTATCTATAAGGGATACGGCAAACAATTTCCTCATGACAAACTCCCTCGACACACCTGCAAGCTTAAATAATGAACATAGTCATGACAAATATAGCAAGTGTTCACCGGGATGTCTGTCTCCTGCATACCGATTAGCCAAAACATAATTGATAATGCCAGCCGGTATTTTATAAGGCACAATTTCAGTAGGGGGAGGATCAACCACCACAGGTGTGGGGTGTCTTCCCGCAAGCAACGCTCCAATAATAGGGTTATCCATAAGGACAGAGGGCAGCAATAACAAAAATAAAAAAACAGAATTATAAAAAGACTTTCTTACCAGTTTCACTTTACCAATAGCGCTATGCTCCCCGGCAACGGCGCCAGAAAACGGTACTTGATGACCCTCAACCGTAAGGGATATGTTGCAGCGTTTTCGATAAGTTAAGAGTGTCGAACCCAACGAGGAGCAGAAGGTATTGATAAGCGATTCTGAGCAAGAAATTACTGCAAGCACTGAAAGATAACTTTTAGGGGTTTTCTCGATATATAAGCAACAGGAATGTAAAGGCAAGTAATATGAAAGATACTGAGCGTAACAAGTGGCCCAATCCTTTCTTAGCAAAGGAGAGGCCTAGCAACTGAACTTATAAAGACTAAAGCGTTCTTGAGGACACACGGGAGAGGTAGTCATGTGCTTTCGCCATATTCCGTATCGATACTATGTTATGTGTTGATAAGTGTTGGTGGGTGGATCTATGCTAGTGCACTCTCTAGAATAAGATGAATGCACTCTTATGATTAAACACCTTGCAAGCATCCGCAAATACAAGATAGAATTTAAGGCAAAAGCCTAACCATAGCAATACGATCGAGGATCCATTATTCCCTTATGCAAAAGCGTGCAAACTGGGGTTCAGCTTTCTGTCACTCCGGCAACCCACCATAAGCATTCTTTATACACAATGCATTCTCCTAGGTCCTTAATAAGGCGAAGTGTTGGGTGTTCGACTCACACAACACCACTAGTAGAATGACAACACAACTTAAGTATCAAACAACACATATTACTTCAACAGCATATGACTACTAACAACAAGACTTTCCCCATGTCCTCAAGAACTAAAGTAACTACTCACAAGACATAAAAGAGATCATGATCAGAGGGGATAAATATGTGATAAACAATCTGGACATAATAATAATTCTCCAACAAAACTCAATAGCATTCACCACAAAGTAGCAATCAACACCGATGGAGTAGAGAGGATAGGTAGTACAAGTTACAACACGAGTTGCGATGGAAAGATGAGATTTGGATGAAGATGGAGATGGTGCTGGTGTTGGGGATGATGTTGATGATGATCTTGATGATGCCCGTGATGATGGTGATGACGATGGCGACGATCTCCCCTTCCGGGAGGTGATCTCCCCGGCGGAATCTGCCCGCCGGAGATGCCCTTTTCTTCTCTGTAGTTTTCCGCCTCGAAGCGGCGGCGGAACTCCGTAAAAAGTCCTGTGCCTAGGGTTTTCGGAGGACAGAGAACATATATGCAAAAGGGGGCGGCCAGAGGTGGGCCAGGGGCTCCAGGTGCCCCCCCCCGACGCGGCCAGGGGGGCGCCCCCAGGCCGCCTGGGCACCCTGTGGCCCCCCTCTGACTCCCCTTTTGTGTGTCTTCGTTATTCTTCTGAAAAATACCTCCCGTCAATTTCCAAGTAATTTGGAGGTGTTCTTCTTCAGCAACTCAGCATCCACTTTTTCCTGCTGAATCTTGCGTCTGCTGTTTCGGTATCGGAAAGTTGCAAACTGCGTAAATATACCAAAACAACATAAGAACATCGTCATAACGTGAAATATATCTATGAATAAGGATAAATTATAATACAAAATAGTGATGCGTTTTGGACGTATCAACATGTTCCTATGACTATGAGATTATGCAACTCCCAAATACCGTAGGTACACCTTGTGTGCTATCAAACGTCACAACGTAACTGGGTGATCATAAAGATGCTCTACAGGTTTCTCCGAAAGTATTCGTGGTGTTGGCATAGATCAAGATTAGGATTTGTCACTCCGAGTGTCGGAGAGGTATCTCTGGGCCCTCTCGGTAACACACATCATAATAAGCCTTGCAAGCAAAAGACTAATGAGTTAGTCACGAGATGATGTGTTACGGAACGAGTAAAGAGACTTGCCGGTAACGAGATTGAACTAGGTATGGAGATACCGACGATCGAATCTCGGGCAAGTAACATACCGATGACAAAAGGAACAACGTATGTTGTTATGCGGTTTGACCGATAGAGATCTTCGTAGAATATGTAGGAGCCAATATGAACATCCAGGTTCCGCTATTGGTTATTGACCGGAGATGAGTCTCGGTCATGTCTACATAGTTCTCGAACCCGTAGGGTCCGCACGCTTAACGTTTGATGACGATCGGTATTATGAGTTTATGAGTTTTGATGTACCGAAGGTAGTTCGGGGTCCCGGATGAGATCACGGACATGACGAGGAGTCTCGGAATGTCCGAGACATAAAGATTGATATATTGGACGACTATATTCGGACACCGGAAGTGTTCCGGAAAAGTTTCGGATTTAACTGGATTGCCGGAGGGGGTTACCGGAACCCCCTACGAAGGGGGATGGTCCATAGTGGGCCTTGAGGAAAGGAGAGAGGCAGCCCATAGAGGCTGGCCGGCGCCCCACCTAGGGATCCTAGTTGGACTAGGATTGGGGGGGCGCCACCTCTCCCTCTTTTCCTTTCCCTCTCTTCCTTCTTGGTGGACTCCTACTAGGAATAGGATTGCAATCCTATTCCTAGTAGGATTGCCCTAGCCGCACCATAGGAGGCCGGACGGCCCTCCCCTCTTGCTCCTTTATATACGGGGGCAGGGGGGCACCCAAAGACACACAAGTTGAATTGTTCCAGCCGTGTGCGGTGCCCCCCTCCACAGAAACACACCTCGGTCATACCATTGCAGTGCTTAGGCGAAGCCCTGCGCCGGTAAATACATCATATCCGTCACCACGCCGTCGTGCTGACGAAACTCTCCCGTGAAGCTCAACTGGATCAAGAGCTCGTGGGACGTCATCAGGCGGAACCTGTGCTGAACGCGGAGGTGCCGTACGTTCGGTGCTTGATCGGTTGAATCGCGAAGAAGTTCGACTACATCAACCGCGTCACTTGACGCTTCCGCTTCCGGTCTACGAGGGTACGTAGACACACTCTTCCCTCTCGTTGCTATGCATCTGGTAGATAGATCTTGTGTGATCGTAGAAATTTTTTAAAATACTACATTCCCCAACAGTGGCATCATGAGCCAGGTCTATGCGTAGATGATATGCACGAGTAGAACACAATGAGTTGTGGGCGATACTAGTCATACTGCTTACCAACATGTCATACTTTGCTTTGGCGGTATTGTGAGATGAAGCAGCCCGGACCGACATTACGTGTACGCTTACGCGAGACTGGTTTCACCATTACGAGCACTCGATGCTTAAAGGTGACTGGCGGGTGTCTGTCTCTCTCACTTTAGCTGAATCAAGTGTGGCTACGCCCGGTCCTTGTGAAGGTTAAAGCAGCACATACTTGACGAAACATCGTTGTGGTTTTGTATGCGTAGGTAAGAACGGTTCTTGCTAAGCCCGTAGCAGCCACGTAAAATCTTGCAACAACAAAGTAGAGGACGTCTAACTTGTTTTTGCAGGGCATGTTGTGATGTGATATGGTCAAGACATGATGAGTTATACGGTTTTGTATGAGATGATCATGTTTTGTAATGTTATCGGCAACTGCCAGGAGCCATATGGTTGTCGCTTTACTGTATGAAATGCAATCGCCATGTAATTGCTTTACTTTATCACTAAGCGGTAGCGATAGTCGTAGAAGCAATAGTTGGCGAGACGACAATGATGCTGCGATGGAGATCAAGGTGTCGCGCCGGTGACGAAGGTGATCATGACGGTGCTTTGGAGATGGAGATCAAAAGCACAAGATGATGATGGCCATATCATGTCACATATTTTGATTGCATGTGATGTTTATCTTATTATGCTTCTTATTTTGCTTAGAACGACGGTAGCATTATAAGATGATCCCTTACTAAATTTCAAGGTATAAGTGTTCTCCCTGAGTATGCACCGTTGCGAAAGTTCGTCGTGCCGAGACACCACGTGATGATCGGGTGTGATAAGCTCTACGTTCAAATATAACGGGTGTAAGCCAGTTTTGCACACGCAGAATACTCGGGTTAAACTTGACGAGCCTAGCATATGCAGATATGGCCTCGGAACACTGGAGAACGAAAGGTCGAGCGTGAATCATATAGTAGATATGATCAACATAAGATGTTCACCATTGAAACTACTCCATCTCACATGATGATCGGACATGGTTTAGTTGATTTGGATCACGTGATCATTTAGATGAACGGAGGGATGTCTATCTAAGTGGGAGTTCCTTAATATGATTAAATTGAACTTTAATTTATCATGAACTTAGTCCTGATAGTTTTTGCATATCTATGTTGTAGATCAATAGCTCGCGATGTTGCTTCCCGTTTATGTTTTATATGTTCCTAGAGAAAACTAAGTTGAAAGATGTTAGTAGCAATGATGCGCAATTGTTCCGTGATCTGAGGATTATCCTCATTGCTGCATAGAGAATTATGTCCTTGATGCACCGCTAGGTGACAGACCTATTGCAGGAGCAGATGTAGACGTTATGAACGTTTTGACAAAAGCTCGGTATGATGACTACTTGATAGTTTAAGTGCACCATGCTTTACGGCTTAGAACCAGGACTTCAAAAACGTTTTGAACGCCACGGAGCATATAAGATGTTCCAAGAGTTGAAATTAGTATTTCATACTCATGCCCGTGTCGAGAGGTATAAGACTTCTGACAGTACTTTGCCTACAAGATGGAGGAGAATAGCTCAACCAGTGAGCATGTGCTCAGATTGTCTGGGTACTACAATTACTTGAATCAAGTGGGAGTTAATCTTCCAGAGAAGATAGTAATTGACAAAGTTCTCTAGTCACTATCACCAAGTTAGTAGAACTTCGTGATGAACTATAATATGCAAGGGGTGACGAAAGGAATTCCCGAGTTCTTCGCGATGCTGAAGTCGGCGAAGGTAGAAATCATGAAAAAGCATCAAGTGTTGATGGTTAACAAGACCACTTGTTTCAAGTAAAGGGCAAAGGGATAGAAGGGGAACTTCAAGAAGAATGACAAGCAAGTTGTCACTCCCGTGAAGAAACCCAAAGCTAAAACTCAAGCCTGAAACTAAGTGCTTCTACTGCAAAGGAAATGGTCAGTGGAAGTGGAACTGCCCTAGATACTTGGCGGATAAGAAGGATGGCAAAGTGAACAAAGGTATATTTTGATATACAGATTATTGATGTGTACTTTACTAGTGTTCATAGCAAACCCCTGGGTATTTGATACCGGTTCAGTTGCTAAAATTAGTAACTCGAAACGATAATTGCAGAATGAACAGAGACTAGTTAAAGGTGAAGTGACGATGTGTGTTGGAAGTGGTTCCAAGATTGATATGATCATCATCGCACACTCCCTATACTTTCGGGATTAGTGTAAAACCTAAATAAATGTTATTTGGCATTTGCGTTGAGCATGAATATGATTTGATCATATTTGTTGCAATACGGTTATTCATTTAAAGTCATAGAATAATTGTTATTCTGTTTACATGAATAAAACCTTCGATGGTCATACACCCAATGAAAATAGTTTGTTGGATCTCGATCGGGGTGATACACATATTCATAATATTGAAGCCAAAAGATGCAAGGTTAATAATGATAGTGCAACTTATTTGTGGCACTGCCGTTTAGGTCATAATGGTGTAAAGCGCATGAAGAAACTCCATAGTGATGGACTTTTGGAATCACTTGATTATGAATCACTTGGTGCTTGTGAACCATGCCTCATGGGCAAGATGACTAAAACTCCGTTCTCTGGAACTATGGAGCGAGCAACAGATTTGTTGGAAATCATACATACTGATGTATGTGGGCCAATGAGTGTTGAAGCTCGCGGCAGGTATCGTTATTTTCTGACCTTCACTGATGATTTAAGCAGATATGGGTATATCTACTTAATGAAGCACAAGTCTGAAACATTTGAAAAGTTCAAAGAATTTCAGAGTGAAGTAGAGAATCATCGTAACAAGAAAATAAAGTTTCTACGATCTGATCATGGAGGAGAATATTTGAGTTATGAGTTTGGTCTTCATTTGAAACAATGTGGAATAGTTTCACAACTCACGCCACCTGGAACACCACAGTGTAATGGTGTGTCCGAACGTCGTAACCGTACTTTATTGGATATGGTGTGATCTATGATGTCTCTTACCGATTTACCACTATAGTTTTGGGGTTATGCATTAGAGACAGCTACATTCACGTTAAATAGGGCACCATCTAAATCCGTGGAGATGACACCGTATGAACTGTGGTTTGACGAGAAACCTAAGCTGTCATTTCTTTAAGTTTGGGACTGCGATGCTTATGTGAAAAAGTTTCAACATGATAAGCTCGAACCCAAATGGAGAAGTAAATCTTCATAGGATACCCAAAAAGAAACTGTTGGGTACACCTTCTATCACAGATCCGAAGGCAAGGTCTTTGTTGCTAAGAGTGGATCCCTTCTAGAGAAGGAGTTTCTCTCGAAAGAAGTGGGTGGGAGGAAAGTAGAACTTGACGAGGTAATTGTACCTTCTCCCGAATTGGAAAGTGGAACATCACAGAAACTAGTTCCAGTGATTCCTACACCAATCAGTGAGGAAGTTAATAATGATGATCATGAAACTTCGGATCAAGTTTCTGCTGAACGTCGTAGATCAACCAGAGTACGTTCCGCACCAGAGTGGTACGGCATGAAGCTACGAACTATGAGGAAGCGATGATGAGACCAGATTCCGCAAAATGGCTTGAGGCCATGAAATCTGAGATGGGATCCATGTATGAGAACAAAGTGTGAACTTTGGTTGACTTGCCCGATGATCGGCAGGCCATCGAAAATAAATGGATCTTCAAGAGGAAGACCGACGCAGACGGTAATGTTACTGTTTACAAAGCTCGACTTGTTGCGAAAGGGTTTCGACAAGTTCAAGGAGTTGACTACGATGAGACTTTCTCACATGTAGCGATGCTTAAGTCTGTCCAAATCATGTTAGCAATTGCCGCATTTTATGATTATGAAATCTGGCAAATGGATGTCAAAACTGCATTCCTGAATGGATATCTCAAAGAAGAGTTGTATATGATGCAACCAGAAGGTTTTGTCGATCCAAAAGGTTCTAACAAAATGTGCAAGCTCCAGCAATCCATCTATGGACTGGTGCAAGCATCTCGGAGTTGGAATATACGCTTTGATAAGTTGATCAAAGCATATAGATTTATACAGACTTGCGGTGAAGCCTGTATTTACAAGAAAGTGAGTGGGAGCACTACAACCTTTCTGATAAGTATATGTGAATGACATATTGTCGATCGGAAATGATGTAGAATTTTCTGGAAAGCATAAAGGAGTGTTTGAAAGGAGTTTTTCAAAGAAAGACCTTGGTGAAGCTGCTTACATATTGGGCATCAAGATCTATAGAGATAGATCAAGACGCTTGATAAGACTTTCGATGAGTACATACCTTGATAAGATTTTGAAGTAGTTCAAAATGGATCAGTCAAAGAAGGAGTTCTTGCCTGACTTGTAAGGTGTGAAGTTGAGTAAGACTCAAAGCCAGACCACGGCAGAAAAGTATAGAGAGAATGAAAGTCATTCCCTATGCCTCAGCCATAGGTTCTATAAAGTATGCCATGCTGTGTACCAAACATGTTGTGTACCTCGCCATGAGTTTGTCAAGGGGGTACAATAGTGATCCAGGAGTAGATCACTGTACAACGGTCAAAATTATCCTTAGTAACTGGATGACTAAGGAAATGTTTCTCGATTATGGAGGTGATAAAGAGTTCGTCGTAAAGGGTTACGCCGATGCAAGCTTTGACACTAAATCCAGATGACTCTAAGTATCAATCTGGATGCATATTGAAAGTGGGAGCAATTAGCTAGAGTAGCTCTATGCAGAGCATTGTAGACATAGAAATTTGCGAAATACATACGGATCTGAATGTGACAGACCCGTTGACTAAACTTCTCTCACAAGCAATACATGATCACACCTTATTACTCTTGGGTATTAATCACATAGCGATGTGAACTAGATTATTGACTCTAGTAAACCCTTTGGGTGTTGGACACATGGCGATGTGAACTATGGGTGTTATTCACATAACGATGTGAACTATCGGTATTAAATCACATGGCGATGTGAGCTAGATTATTGACTCTAGTGCAAGTGGGAGACTGAAGGAAATATGCCCTAGAGGCAATAATAAAGTTGTTATTTATATTTCCTTATATCATGATAAATGTTTATTATTCATGCTAGAATTGTATTAACCGGAAACTTAATACATGTGTGAATACATAGACAAAATAGTATGTCCCTAGTATGCCTCTACTAGACTAGCTCATTGATCAAAGATGGTTATGTTTCCTAGCCATAGACATGAGTTGTCATTTGATCAACGGGATCACATCATTAGGAGAATGATGTGATGGACTAGACCCATCCGTTAGCATAGCACTATGATCGTTTAGTTTTACTGCTATTGCTTTCTTCATGACTTATACATGATCCTATGACTATGAGATTATGCAACTCCCAAATACCGTAGGAACACCTTGTGTGCTATCAAACATCACAACGTAACTGGGTGATCATAAAGATTCTCTACAGGTGTCTCCGAATGTATTCGTGGTGTTGGCATAGATCAAGATTAGGATTTGTCACTCCGAGTGTCGGAGAGGTATCTCTGGGCCCTCTCGATAACACACATCATAATAAGCCTTGCAAGCAAAAGACTAATGAGTTAGTCACGAGATGATGTGTTATGGAACGAGTAAAGAGACTTGCCGGTAACGAGATTGAACTAGGTATGGAGATACCGACGATCGAATCTCGGGCAAGTAACATACCGATGACAAAAGGAACAACGTATGTTGTTATGCGGTTTGACCGATAAAGATCTTGGTAGAATATGTAGGAGCCAATATGAACATCCAGGTTCCGCTATTGGTTATTGACCGTAGATGAGTCTCGGTCATGTCTACATAGTTCTCGAACCCGTAGGGTCCGCACGCTTAACGTTTGATGACGATCGGTATTATGAGTTTATGAGTTTTGATGTACCGAAGGTAGTTCGCAGTCCCGGATGAGATCACGGACATGACGAGGAGTCTCGGAATGTTCGAGACATAAAGATTGATATATTGGACGACTATATTCGGACACCGGAAGTGTTCCGGAAAAGTTTCGGATTTAACTGGATTGCCGGAGGGGGTTACCGGAACCCCCTACGAAGGGGGATGGTCCATAGTGGGCCTTGAGGAAAGGAGAGAGGCAGCC
Organism: Secale cereale; assembly: GCA_902687465.1. Classification (NCBI taxonomy): domain Eukaryota; kingdom Viridiplantae; phylum Streptophyta; class Magnoliopsida; order Poales; family Poaceae; genus Secale; species Secale cereale. The sequence goes on along the minus strand of LR738712.1, from coordinate 713,036,737 downwards.
CATAGAGGCTGGCCGGCGCCCCACCTAGGGATCCTAGTTGGACTAGGATTGGGGGGCGCCACCTCTCCCTCTTTTCCTTTCCCTCTCTTCCTTCTTGGTGGACTCCTACTAGGAATAGGATTGCAATCCTATTCCTAGTAGGATTGCCCTAGCCGCACCATAGGAGGCCGGCCGGCCCTCCCCTCTTGCTCCTTTATATACGGGGGCAGGGGGGCACCCAAAGACACACAAGTTGAATTGTTCCAGCCATGTGCGGTGCCCCCCTCCACAGAAACACACCTCGGTCATACCATTGTAGTGCTTAGGCGAAGCCCTGCGCCGGTAAATACATCATATCCGTCACCACGCCGTCGTGCTCACGAAACTCTCTCGTGAAGCTCAACTGGATCAAGAGCTCGTGGGACGTCATCAAGCTGAACGTGTGCTGAACGCGGAGGTGCCGTACGTTCGGTGCTTGATCGGTTGAATCGCGAAGAAGTTCGACTACATCAACCGCGTCACTTGACGCTTCCGCTTCCGGTCTACGAGGGTACATAGACACACTCTTCCCTCTCGTTGCTATGCATCTGGTCAATAGATCTTGTGTGATCGTAGAATTTTTTTAAAATACTACGTTCCCCAACATCACCTTCTGAGAGATTGCATTGAGGAATGCACATAGCTTCACAATGGCTAATCGGACGTTTTCCGGTAGAAGCCCCCTCAATGCAACCGGAAGCAGTTGCGTCATAATCACATGGCAGTCATGAGACTTTAGGTTCTGGAACTTTTTCTCTGCCATATTTATTATTCCCTTTATATTCGACGAGAAGCCAGTCGGGACCTTCATACTGAGCAGGCATTCAAAGAAGATTTCTTTCTCTTCTTTCGTAAGAGCATAGCTGGCAGGACCTTCACACTGCTTCGGAGGGATGCCGTCTTTTTCGTGCAAACGTTGCAGGTCCTCCCGTGCCTCAGCTGTATCTTTTGTCTTTCCATACACGCCCAAGAAGCCTAGCAGGTTCACGCAAAGGTTCTTCGTCACGTGCATCACGTCGATTGAAGAGCGGACCTCTAGGTCTTTCCAGTAGGGTAGGTCCCAAAATATAGATTTCTTCTTCCACATGGGTGCGTGTCCCTTAGCGTCATTCGGAACAGCTAGTGCGCCGGGGCCCTTTCCAAAGATTACGTGTAAATCATTAACCATAGCAAGTACGTGATCACCGGTACGCATGGCGGGCTTCTTCCGGTGATCTGCCTCGCCTTTGAAATGCTTGCCTTTCTTTCGACATTGATGGTTGGTCGGAAGAAATCGACGATGGCCCAGGTACACATTCTTCCTGCACTTGTCCAGGTATATACTTTCAGTGTCATCTAAACAGTGCGTGCATGCGTGCTATCCTTTGTTTGTCTGTCCTGAAAGGTTACTGAGAGCGGGCCAATCATTGATGGTCACGAACAGCAACGCCTTTAGGTCAAATTCCTCCTGTCTGTGCTCATCCCACGCACGTACACTGTTTCCATTCCACAGCTGTAAAAGTTCTTTAACTAATGGCCTTAGGTACACATCAATGTCGTTGCCGGTTTGCTTAGGGCCTTGGATGAGAACTGGCATCATAATGAACTTCCGCTTCATGCACATCCAAGGAGGAAGGTTATACATACATAGAGTCACGGGCCAGGTGTTGTGATTGCTGCTCTGCTCCCCGAAAGGATTAATGCCATCCGCGCTTAAAGCAAACCATACGTTCCTTGCGTCCTTTGCAAACTCCTCCCAGTACTTTCTCTCGATTTTTCTCCACTGCGACCCGTCAACGGGTGCTCTCAACTTCCCGTCTTTCTTACGGTCCTCACTGTGCCATCGCATCAACTTGGCACGCTCTCTGTTTCTAAACAAATGTTTCAACCATGGTATTATAGGAGCATACCACATCACCTTCGCAGGAACCCTCTTCCTGGCGGGCTCGCCATCAACATCACCAGGGTCATCTCGTCTGATCTTATACCGCAATGCACCGCATACCGGGCATGCGTTCAGATCCTTGTATGCACCGCGGTAGAGGATGCAGTCATTAGGGCATGCATGTATCTTTTGCACCTCCAATCCTAGAGGGCATACGACCTTCTTTGCTACGTATGTACTGTCGGACAATTCGTTATCCTTCGGAAGCTTCTTCTTTAATATTTTCAGTAGCTTCTAAAATCCTTTGTCAGCCACAGCATTCTCTGCCTTCCACTGCAGCAATTCCAGTACGGTACCGAGCTTTGTGTTGCCATCTTCGCAATTGGGGTACAACCCTTTTTTGTGATCCTCTAACATGCGATCGAACTTCAGCTTCTCCTTTTGACTTTCGCATTGTGTCCTTGCATCGACAATGACCCGGCGGAGATCATCATTTGGTTCCTCTTGATCTTCAGCAGCTTCACCCGTTGCAGCATCATTGGGCACATCGTCTGGTTCCTCTTGATCTTCACCAGCTCCCCCCATTGCAGCATCATCGTATTCAGCGGGCACATAGTTTTCATCGTACTCTTCTTCTTCGCCGTCTTCCATCATAACCCCTATTTCTCCGTGCCTCGTCCAAACATTATAGTGTGGCATGAAACCCTTGTAAAGGAGGTGGGAGTGAAGGATTTTCCGGTTAGAGTAAGACATCGTATTCACACATTTAGTGCATGGACAACACATAAAACCATTCTGCTTGTTTGCCTCAGCCGCATTTAGAAACTCATGCACGCCCTTAATGTACTCGGAGGTGTGTCTGTCACCGTACATCCATTGCCGGTTCATCTGCGTGCATTATATATAATTAAGTGTGTCAAAAACCATTACAGAACATCATAAATAGATACTTAAGTGACCAAATGGATAAAAGTTCATCATCACATTAAAACCAAAGTACATACATATATAGTTCTCATCTAACAACATATAGCTCTCCATACACATCGAAACTATGTAAAACTATTCAATGTGAAAACAAATGCGATCATAATCGCAACCAAGGTAACAATTGATCCAACGGCATAATGATACCAAGCCTCGGTATGAATGGCATATTTTCTAATCTTTTTAATCTTCAACCGCATTGCATCCATCTTGATCTTGTGATCATCGACGACATCCGCAACAAGCAACTCCAATATCATCTTCTTGTCCACAATTTTTTTTTAATTTTTCCTTCAAGAATTTGTTTTCTTCTTCAACTAAATTTAACCTCTCGACAATAGGGTCCATCTTGATCTTGTGATCATCGATGACTTCCGCAACATGAAACTCCAATTCCATCTTCTCCTCCTCCATTTTTTCCAATTTTTTCTTTAAGGAAATGTTTTCCTCTTCAACTAAATTTAACCTCTCCACAAGAGGGTCGGTTGGAATTTCCGGTTCAACTACCTCCTAGACATAATAAAACATCTATGCATGTCAGGTTGGTCGGCATAACTATCATAAACACTAAAACAAATAGTTATAAATTAAAGATAATATACCACATCCGAATCGTAGACAGGACAAGGGCCCACGTGGGCGGATATCAAAACCATCGCACTATATAATAACAAGCAATAATAAACGTAAGAAAATTAGACAAATATCTATCTAAAGCAATAATAAAAGTAAGAAAAACATGGACATAACAAGAGGCTCACCACGGTGGTGCCGGTGATGAGATCGGCGGGGGCGATCGACGGCGGCGAAGACGGGGACGGGACGTGACAGACCGCTAAACCTAGACAAATCTCGGAGAAAATAGAGCTTCGAGACGAGAAAAGCTTAACTAGTGTGGCTCGGGCATTCCACCGAACACGTTGTGTGCATAGGAGGTGAGCTAGAGCACCAACCCCTCTCCCCCTCGGCCAGAATAAAAACAGAGCAGTGAGCTCTGCTCTTGAGTGAGGGGTTATATATAGGCACCTCATTGGTCCCGGTTGGTGCTACAAACCGGGGCTAAAGGGGAGCCTTTGGTCCCGGTTCATATCACCAACCGGGACCAATGGTGGTGGGCCAGGACCAAGAGCCATTGGTCCCGGTTTGTCGCTCCAACCGGGACCAAAAGGTCCAGACGAACCGGGACCAATGGCCCACGTGGCCCGGCCAGCCCCCTGGGCTCACGAACTGGGTCCAGTGCCCCCATTGGACCCGGTTCTAGATTGAACCGGGGCTAATGGGCTGGACAGGCCTGGACCAATGCCCTGTTTTCTACTAGTGCCCCTTCGGTTACTAGCTCCCATGAAACGAAGGCTCCTGGTGCGTTGGGGTTGTGGGTATTGCTCGGGGCACCACTGGCAAGTCTCTCGTCCATTGGTGTGTCTGGCTGCTATGTGGGCTCTCAGCATTAGACGGCCCTGCCCAAGTCTCCAGGTCTTTCTCTCCGACCATCCTTCCTCTTCACCCATGAATTCATGTCACCGTCGTCTCCCCTCAAATACCAAAACCCCTTCGCATGCGCATGGTCCCACTTCTTGGCGTCGACGAGGGCTTATAGTTCAAGATGGCAACGGGGACGAAAACCACCGGGTTTTGCTTGCCCAAACCCATCCCCACGAGAAAATCACAAACCCGTCCCCGTCCCCATCAACGTGTGCGGGGTTAAAATTTTGCCCGTCCCCTAAACCCATCGGGTTTTCAAAACCCACGGGGAACCCGTCCCCACAAGCAGTCAATGAAAAAAACATTTGAAAGAAAAAATATGAGCATATTACAGCAGTAGGCGATAGCTAGGGGGCCTAGGTTTAGGTGTTGTGTTGTGTGGAAGAGAGAGGCCTGAAGAGGAAGCGAGCGTGGGGTTGGTTTGTAATCCAGGGCCTCGGGCACTGTGGCTTTGGGCCACTTGAGTCAAGATGGATTGGTGCATGCTAAATAACGTATTTTGACGGGTTTTGTCGGGTTTCGGGTTCGGGTAGTACTCAAACGGGTTTAAACCCGCGAAACGTGTCGGGTTTTATAATGTACCCACGAGCAGCCCCGCAGGGATAGAAAGTTGCCCATCCCCGTCCCCTAATACAGTATAAACCCGCGGGGACGCGGGTTTCGGGACCCCATTGCCATCTTGACTTATAGTAATGTGACTCCTCCACAACATGGGCTCCGAGAGCAATCCTCAACTTTGGGCTGGCTCTCCGAGGCGACATCCCTCAGCAACACATGAGGAGGCGCTCTAAGAGGTACCCATCACACCAAATTGGCCCTATTTTTCGCTTTATTGCATTGAAATGTTTGCGCGTCACACATGAGAATGGCCCGATCCAGTTTGATCATATTACACACTAACCAGTTTAGGGAACCTTATAGATGGTTCATGCACCGGTTTTCCTTTTCTTATTTTTCTTAGTTTTCCCTTTTTGTCGAAAATTCACATTTTGTTTGGAGAAAAATCATGATTTTATAAAGAAACTTAACAATTTCAAAAAATGTTCTCAATTTCAAAAATCATAAATTTGAAAAAACAGATGCATTTAGAAAAGTGTTTACAAATTTAAAAAATATCATGTTTCAAACAAATCCGTATATAAATTCTTTGCATATCTCAATGAATGTTAGGACATTTAAAAAATTGTTCACGTCTAGATAAGGTTTAAAACTTGATAAATTTTTATGTTTTAAAAAATAAGCAGCATTTCCAAAAACTTGATTTTTTTAAATGAACATTTTTGGAAAACACGAACTTTTTCCAGATTTGTAACTGATTTTTTATATATGAACATATTTTGAAAACGCAAACAGTTTTTAAATTTAGACTTTTTGGGGAAAAATAAAATAAAATTTGTAAACAACTTTTGGAAAACACAATTTTCAAAGCCCATTTTGCTAGAGGAAATCCGGTTTCATTATGGTAGCCGGTCGCTAAAGTTATCTGGTACGCTACAACACTGGTCGTTTCAGTGGAGGACGTATATGGTGGAGGTTAATGTGCTACAATGCACCCAAAGCAAAAAACTCATGTGAAAACTTCCCAAAAATTCTTAAAATAATTGACAGGAACATAATATATATCTATCCTGACACAGAATTTTAGCTAAAAAATAACTCACACCTTGAGAAACAAAGAAGACAAACCGCGACATGAATGTTGTTTTCATTTATACTGGCCATGAACTGGGTCCATTTGCACTAACACGGCTGAATTTGTTAATTTTGTTTCTCTTGCTGTGAGTTAAATTTACGACTGAAATTACTTTACACTCAAATATTTCTGAAATTTTTAGAACTCATAGTACAAGCTTTTGATGTTTGGTGCACCGGTAGCACAGAAACTGTGGTGCACATGATACACTCGAGAACATATCTGGTGCACCAGGGCTTCTTGTGCTACCGGTGCACCAGACTCGCTTAGCACACTTTCAAATGTTCAAAGAAAAAAAACAGGAAAAAATATAGCACATTCACATAGCATTAATGTACGTCGTCACAAAATTTCAAATCAACATTTAGAACATAGCTCAAGATACAAAAATGACAAATTCGACATTGAATAGTATACAACACAAGTTGGGCTTTAGATTTGGCCCATTATTACATTGATGTCACATTTGTCTTTTTTGTATCTCAAGCAATGTTTTAAATTTTAGTTTGAATTCTCGTTACAACATAGATTGATGTTTTTTCAATACATCTATTTTTTCTTGGATTTTTTTGAACATGTTTACACGTTCGGTGCACCGATAGCACAAGATGTGTTGGTTCCCTAAGGCGAGGAATGTTATCCCCGGAAGGGATGGGCTCCACGACCCAGTGCATCATGGTGCTGAAGTTGTCGATGCCGTCGACGCTGACGCCATTGTTCCAGGGGAGGTACTTCCCGTTTGCGCGGAGGTGGCGGCCGACGGCGGCGTGGCGGAGCAGGACGTCGTCCCCTAACCCGGACCTGTAGGCTTGCCAAGCCATCTTCCCCACATCCGGATGGTAGTGGTTGCGCTGAACGACGCGGAGCCCGCGGTGGCCGAAGGGCGCCGGCGCGGCCGTGGCGGCGAGGTAGCGCCGTAGCGGCCGTAGGCGGCGCTCTGGAGGAGTACGTAGTGCGCCTGGACGTTGTACACGTGCACCGCCCACGCCACGTTCGACGAATCCCGGCGGTGGTGGAGGGAGACGCCATGGCCGTCGTCGTCGGCGTGCAGGTACATGTCGTTCACGCGGCTGCGCAGCCGCACGTGGTGGCCGTGATGGAACTGGTCCATCGGTCGCCGACGGACCTTTGACCGCTGGAGAGCAGAGTCGGGGGCTGGGCGCGGTGGGGAGGGGGGCACGGGGCGCCGGGGAGGATGAATTCTTGGTTTCTTGGCGCTCCGGCGAGGCGGAGAAGAGAAGGCTGTTGGTTGGGGCGGTTATGTTCGGACGCCAAGGCAGAGTATTTCAAGCTTAGAGGCCATCGCCGTGCTCAGCTTCCGTCACTAGGTGGGCTTGTGGGCCGTGGCAAGTGAGATCCGCACGTCTGTCTAGTCGTCCAGAATTAACTCAAAAAGAAAAAGTCATCCAAAAATCAGAGAGCAACTAGTTAACGAGTGTTCCTTCGGGAGCCTCGCAACGATAAGCGTGAGTTGACGCGCTCTCAGTCATTCGCCACGTGTCGCATTCTAGGCGTTCCCTTCGGATTTTCTTTTCTTTCAATTTTCTGCACGCATTTTCGGCTTGTTAAATGGTTTTTTCCGGGGTTTTTGGACGACTTGGTTTTCTACCGGTCTTCCTTAGCTTCTCGATCTGCACGAAAAAACATGTTTTTTCCCTTTAGTGAGAGTCACGGTTTTGCTTCCATGAGAGATACAGTTTTGCTTTTGCGAGAGTTACGGCCGTGCCTCTCATAAACGAAAAAACGCGTTTTTTTTCCTTCGCGGGAGTCACGGTTGTGCTTTCGCGAGAGGCACGGTTGTGCTTTAGTGAGAGTCACGACCGTGCCTCTCGGAAACGAAAAAAACGTGTTTTCTGTTTTTTTCCTTTCGCGAGAGTCACGGTTTTGCTTCCGCGAGAGGCACGGTTCTACTTTCGCGAGAGTCACAGCCGTGCCTCTTCGGAAACGAAAAAAAAACATATTTTCTCTTTCTTTTCTACCGCGAGAGGCACGGGCGTGCTTCTTTCGGAAAGGAAAAAACCCGTGCTCTTGGTTCGGTTTTTTCATCCGTTTTCTTGTAAAACAATTCGTCAAACCTATCAACATGGGATCTAGTTTTGAAGATCTCGACGCGAGGAATCCAAAGGTGAAAACGGTTCGAGATTTGGACGCGCGGTTTAAGAGATAAAACGTTTTGAATAAACGGATCCACGAAAAAGGGTAAAACTCCCGGGTTAGGACAGGTGGCGCACATACAGCGCGCCACTTGTCGTAACCGGGGAGGTTGAATTGATATTTGCAACGAGTACTCTTCAACTAGTGATTTCAAAAAAACAACACTGCAGATTCTACAAAAAAAAAAACCAAAGCAGTGGTTCTTCTCCATCATTGAAGTACTTCGTCTATTTGTATATTATAGGCTAGGATTGCTAAAACTGAAAAATATAGTAATTTTGCTCTTCCAACAGCCTTTGTATAAGTGGTCCTTCAAAATCTTTTTTTACAAAGCTTGCTATTTTTGCACCCACACTCGGTATATTTACAAAGTGAAGAGACACTTGCTATATGCCCCAAAATTTAGCAAGAGCCCAACCACCAGCCCCGTGACATTTCCTGCACCTCCTGTGACCTCGCCGTCGCTGCCTCCGGCCGCCGCAGCAGCCATGGAGGCCACATACGAC
>LR738712.1:713010162-713027688 GCA_902687465.1 Secale cereale | reverse complement strand
GTCACCCATCCTGAAATTACTTCAAGCTGGTCACACTTAACTTTAGAGTTCTTTTCGAATGGGCTCCCGAAAAAGAAGGAATTCTTCATTGATATGAGTAGTCTATCATCCCTAATACATCAAGCTATCACACTGCTCCCATGGCCACTGGTGCATTGGCGGTGGTGGTGCTATTTGAGAGAAACATGTCACTTTTGGTTTGTGGTGTTGTTCATGCACCAATGATGAACTTTTATGTTGTTCTTGCACTATTCCCTCGATTCTATGCTTGAAGTTTGACTTTAAATTCACAATATTTCGAAATTGTCTTCCTATGATGTTAAGTCGGGTAATGGATGAAATGCTCTAATTATTATGCATAGAAATTGGAAGTTCATTTCTGTCATATATGCAAGGCAATTCTAGGTTTGGATTGCTATTATAGAAAGGCTAGCAAAGCAAAAAAAAAATTGTTGGCTTTGCTTACCTTTTCTCTCCTCTTGCTATAACAAGTTTTTAGCAACCCAATATATAAAGGTTGTTGGAAATGCTCTTAGGAAGCCTTTGTGATGCCATCGGTCACGCTGTAGGCAACTTGGGTCTTGTTTGGCGCTTGAGCGCCCGTTTGCATACGGGTGCCTGCAGGCTCATTCTACGAATTTTTCCCTGTTTAAAAAAGAAAAAAAAGAGATGCGACAAGTGCAATCGACGAAGACCGAACCAAGGATTTCTTCCTTCCGAGTGCAGCACTCTGACCACTAAGCCACCTCGTTGCTTTGTGAATACCTATGTCATATTATATATTTCTATGTATAGGAAATGCCCACCCTACGTTTTCCATGTTTTTTCTTTTTCTTTTTTATTTCCTGTTTCTTTTTTATTTCATTAAATTCATGATCTTTTTCCAATCATTTTTTTTCACAATTGATGAATTGTTTTTCAATTTTAATGAACTTTTTTCAAAATCAACAAATATTTTAACATTTTGGTGAACTTTTTTTCAAAATGGGTAAACTTTTATTCAATTCCCATGAACTTTTTCAAAACAGTTGAACCTTTTCTCAAAATTGATGAACTTTTTTCAAAACTGATGAACCTTTTTAAAAATTCGCGATTTTCTTTTTTATTGATTTATGAACTTTTTTTCAAAAACAATAAACGTTTTTTCAAATCTGATGATTTTCTTAAATATTGATGAACTTTTTTTTCCAAAAAATATGAACCTTTTTTTAGAATCAATGAACTTTTTTAGAATCGGTGAACTCTTATTTAGAATTCACTGAGCTTAGATGGACTACTCTGCAAAACTGCATGTATGCCAGGTTGACTTTTTCCTTAATGTATTTTGAGGCTTGTATAAGCAATATGCAATCATATAGAGCAATATTTGAAAGAACACACCTATATGAACCAGACTGCTGTTCACGGTCAGTGAGATGGGGTAATCTCTAGTAAGCTCGTGAATATGCGAGGAGTGTGACTACTATGCTCCATCGGTGGTTAGCCTTTGGCAGCCCGCTAGTAGCGGTAAGAGAACCGGCGAAATTCCGTTACGCCAAATAGACAATTTTAGGCATATTCCATTGTTTGGTTTTGAAAAAGTGTAACTCTTTGCTCTGGGTGGATCTTCAGCTTTAACCGGTCTCCATAAATATTGCATATCAGAACATTGTTCGGAACATAGGACAACAAAACGAGCCTTCGAGGTCTGGTGGGGATTGTTTAATTATAGATGGGCCCATGGCCCATATATCAAGTAATTCCTGAAAAATATCAAAGGCCCATGCTGGTTTGCATGACATGGTGAGAAGTTTAGTACCACCCCGGATTTGGAGGAGAGTTACGACCAATGTATAAGGTGTTCTTTATCACATGCTATTGGAGTTTGAGAAGAGAAATGGTACACACACGCTCCTCCTTCGTCGTCTGTCTCACCATGCATCGCCCACACGTCGTGTTTCGCGAATGAGCCAAACCGAATAGATCTCAGACTTATGTCATATATGCACTTTATTATTGAAACAAATAATTAATTGGGAATTAATTACAAGTCACTAACGGGCACGCTACGATCCAAAACATCGGAATGTGAGATGTTACCGAGTCAGTCGTGGGCCTCACCCCATGTCTCCCTGCGTAACCACCTATATATTGAAGGCATTGGCAACGCTAGCCACCACCCTGATTAGACCACTTTTGCTCTACCTCATCATTCCTCTTGCTGCTATTGCTTGGCTATCCCATCCCGTCAACGTGCACTACTGTACAGGAGCAGACATCTGGAACCCCGTCCTTTGTGATTCTGAATGGGAAGAAGGGCGATTAGGTTTTCGCGGAGCGTCTCAGGCGCGGCTGCTCATTGTTGTTCCTCCATTTCGACTACGTCCTCGACCTCTCTGACATCGCCATGGGCAGTGGCGGACCCAGGAAAATGGCAGGCCCCGGGCCAGCTTCGAAGCATTGTAGCTACAGTGATGTACTGTAGCTACAGTCAATGAAGGGAATCGCCGTCCCACCCCAGGCAGCCGCCCAGACTGCCTGGGGCCTAAATCCGCCTCTGGCCATGGGTGACAACTCCGATGCTCCAAAGAGAAGGCCGAGGAAAACGTTACCGCCACGGCCATGGCCTTTTCCTGGCCAGCTGGAGGGTATGATCTGTTCATCCCTATTTTACTGGTTGATGCACTTGCTGTGCTTAGCACGTTGACAAATATCCCGGTTCTTGCCTAGTACACACTCGCATGTTTACATATGTGTATGGAATTAATATTGATATTGCTATCAACGTGATTTATTCATGGATTAAATTAATCAAAGAATAACTTAAGTTTGTTGGCCAACAAATAGAAGCATCTTCTTCTTCCTTTTTTTTGCGGGGGATCGAGTGAAGCATCATTGAACTACTCTTACGACTATGTGGGGAGATCTCCACCCAGCACAACTCCACTTCACTTCTAGAGCGGTAAAAGGATATTTCGCTAACAAGTTGCCTGTAAATTCGGAATAGAGAGAGGTGGTTCTGAAATATGGGAAGTACTCTTTTATCCATTTCGTTTCTTCATTTTTCCTTCTTGATAATGATTTTGTTTTCCTTGGCTTCTCATTCCTTGATCACCGGTAATCGACGAACAGAAGTGAGTACCACTTTGTGGCAGGTTGATGACTTGGAGTAGTTTAATGAGATTGATGGGTTAATTCACATCAACTGTAAAATCAGATGGGTATATGGACGGCATAGAAGATTGCAGACCCACAAAAAAATGGTAAGATTGCAGAGTCGGGTCTTATTGCAGTTGAAGTATTTGGGCCAACTTTATGAGTTTAAGTATTTGGGACAACTTTACATGCCACAGACTACTGATGGCTTCTCGCCCCTCGTTGGTTACCCCAAGTGGAAGGTTTGAGATGCAGTGTAGCGGTAGTTTTCCCTTGGCAAAGATACCAAGGATCGATTTCCCCTGAGACTCCCAGTTTCAACAAGAAGGTGTCAACTGCTAACGGCGCCAGATATTAGCAATCAACGTGGACCTGCACACAGATACAAATAACTTTGCTCCCAACGAGTACAGAGAGGTTGTCAATCCCTCCGGCCTTGTCGTTTACAAAGGATTAAACGCAAGTGATAATAGTGATAGGTATTGCTGCAAATAGTAAGTAAAAACAAAAAGTAAATAGCGGATGTGATCAGTGATGGTAATATGGACCGGGATCCCGTGATGTTCACTAGTGATGTCTCTCTCCCAAAAGACGATAAAACAGCTATGTGAGGTAAACGAATTACAGATGGGCAATTGACAGAATTATGTGCGCAAACCAATGCTAACTATGTTGCAAGAAAGGTAGAGGTTCAAAGCATGGGTCGCCAAGGCAAGTAGACCGAAATCCATCTGCATCTACTACTAATCATCCACCTTGAGATATCTATCCAGAACATCTCGCTGGTATTAAGTTGCGAGTCCCACCCATAGTGTAAACTCAAAGCAACAGACAACTGCATTAAAAGAACTTTGCGTAAAGTAAACAATCCTTGCACCCGCGGGCACAAGCACCGTTGTTTTCCCCCTTGTGGCAACAGCACATCCCCTAGACTCATGTTTGTGTCACTCAAGCTAGTCATCAAGGGGCATGAACCCACAATCAAGCATAACGTTCCCTCTTGGAGTCACTACCTACTACTTGGCCAAAGCAATAAATAGCAATGGAGAACATGCAAGAATTACTTACGAACATAAATATAAAAGAGGTAAATCAAATATATTACTCAAACACAATCTGAACATAATCTCACAATCCATCGGATCCCAGCAAACTCATCATAGCAACAACATAAGGATTGCATATGTGCCTCGATCATGTAGGGCAGCTCACGAGGTCTAATTAGTGAAGCACAAGAAGGGGAGGAGAACATCACATAGCTACTGGTCATGGACCCATGGTCCAAGGGAGACTACTCACAACTCATCCGGGAGGCGTCCATGGTGGTGGAGAGGCTCCCGGTGGTGATCCTCACCTCCGGCAGGGTGCCGGGAAGAGTTCTCCTGGTGCTCCCGATCTTGGAAGCGCGACGGCGGCGGAACAGAGATGAGATCGCGAAAAAGGGTTCCCGTCTCGAGGGTTTCGGGACATGATATAAATATATGCCAAAGGGGGGCATCAGCGGAGGCCTGGGGGGCCCAGGCGCCCCCCCGGCGCGGCCAGGAGGGGGGCCGCGCCACATGGGCTCCTGGAGCCCTGGTGGCCCCCCTCCGGCTGTACTTTGGCTGCCGGGAAGCTTCTGGAACGCTGATTTTTTATATAATTTTTCCGGGATTTTTCTAGCAGTCTACGTGATGGGAAAACCTGAAATACAAAAACAGCAGAAAACAAAAACTGGCACTGGGGTGCACTGAGTTAATAGGTTAGTCCAAATATGATCAAAAGTGTATAAATATCATGGCAATATCACCCAAAAGAGGCATGGAGCAAGCAGAAATTATAGATACGTTTTGGACGTATCAACATCCCCAAGCTTAATTCCTGCTCGTCCTCGAGTAGGTAAATGATAACAAGAATAATTTCTGTGGTGGCATGCTATTAACCATATAAGGATTTTTCATAGTCATATGACAAAAGCAGACTGAGACAATGAATCTGTAGTAATTAAGTTGCCTCATGAGAAAATCACAAAGAACTGAAAGTTTTACAACATGATACCGAAACATCAAATAGATTTGTAATGAGCATGGTGTGCAAATATGATAAAGTGATATCTCGCTTGCCCCCTTTAGTGAAGCAAAACATAAATGCAGGGGCACCTCCAAGGTTTAAGTGATGACTAGATACAATGATTTCAAAATAAACGATATCACAATCATGCAAAAGACAATGCTACTTTGGGACAATGCACATTACACTCAGAATGACAATCATGCTCTCAGTAGTTGGTGCTTTTAAAAGAAGGTGGAGACTCTTGAACCGTGGCTTTTGTTGGCAAGGTTGAAAACAAAGACAAAGCATGTACCAGAGCTCTTGGTTTTAAAAACAGAAGTAATAATATATTTTTTTAGATTATGCATGTTTCGTCAACGAATGCTAGCAGACAACTCAATCACTTCTTGAGATGGACAAGTTTCGTGGAACGGCTCCCGAATGAGGACGATCACATCCTCTTAATCTCCTTTGTTTATCACTGCCAAAGTTTTCTGATTTCTCATGAACAAAGCGTGAAGGAGGGTTTGTTTGTTATATTAATTTTGAGCCGGGCGCACTCTTTGCCAGTTCCTTCTCGTATTATGGGTTTGCACATTAGACATGCAATCTCGGGGTGAAGCTTGTCCAACTTAAAAGATCATGAATTAACTACTACTTCCTCATGAACTTAAAACAGAGGCACAAAACAGAAATGCTTTTCTTTGAATAATTTCGAGATGGTACATGAAAGTCTTCGTTAGGAATGGCAGGTAAATACCATGTATAGGAAGGTATGGTGGACTCATATGGCGTAACTGGTTTAAAGGATTTTGGATGCACAAGCAGTTAGTCTGCTTAGTACAGGTGGAGGTTAGCAAAAGACTGGGAGCGACCAACTAAAAGAGCAATGACGGTCATAATAATGCAGAGCGACAAAGCAACATTGAATCAGGCATGGAAGTTATATCGCTACTCAGAAACAAAAGATCATCAAGGCTTGACAGACTTTCTTTACAGTCTTAAATATGCATGAGCATATGCCAAGTCAATCAAAATAAATTCTTGAAGGAAGATATTACTAAACCATACCACATCATAGGCAAACAAATCATGTTGGTACTCCAATAACACATTGGAAACCCCCCAGCTATTTGAGACTAACCATAAGAAAACATGAACTACTAAGCACCATTATGCACGTAGCATTTTTATCATAGACATATCAACCAATGCAACAGAAGCAAACTCTCTTAATAAGATAAGCATGATAACTAAAGAGAGTTCAAGCAACCAACTAAACAAAAGGCTCTTTTAAAAAGATAAGCATGAAAACTAAGAGCTGAACATGATAGTAGCTATTGAAAGACCAAGAACATACACAGCAAAGATAAACATGAAAATTCTATGTTGTGTTCTAGGTAGAAGTGGAGCGTGTTTCTCTCCCACATAAAGAAAGCTGAGTTCCGACTCGTTATGAAAAGCTAAAGAAAACTAAAAAGGAAACTAAAAGCAAGACGCTCCAAGCATAGCACATAACACAAAAAATATAGTGGAACGAAAGACGAACTGATAATGTTGATGGAGAAGGGGATGCACGGGGGCATACCCAAGCTTAGACGCTTGAGTCTCCTTGAATATTTCTTGGGGGTGCATGGGGGCATCCCCAAGCTTGAGCGCTTGACACTCCTGAATCTTTTTATCATCTTCCCTCGCACACTTGAAAACTCCCTTCATACATAACTCATCATAATCTGGTTAGCGAGGTTAGTACCCATAATAAAATAATTGTTCCTTGCTGGAAATAAGGACATTCTTGAAGGTCTATTGTTTCTCAAGATTGCCAAAAGGTTTTTGCAAAGAAAAAGCAAGCTCAAGGTTTGCAAAATGAGGGAAAGGCAAAACATGACAGAATCTGTGAAAAACAGAACAGCAGGTAGTAAATGATTTTTTCGGGGCACTTCTGCAACTCTAATAAAAAAACTCAAAACAGATGCACGAAAGACAATTGTATAGAGTACGCTGTCGAAAAAATTCAGACCAAAAAGATGATCTGGTGATTTTATACGAATTTTTCTACCCAAGGACAGAATCTGTTTCCTGGACAGCACGTCACAACTTTTGAACTTTCTTGCAATCAGAGGCTACACTTGGCACAAAGTTGAAAAGCAAAGATACAATGATGATGCTACTGTAGTAACAACATCAAGACACAACAAAAGCAAAATTAAATTTATTCATTGGGCTGCCTCCCAAAAGCGCTTTCTTTTATGCCTTTAAGCTAGGCATAATGCATAGATATCAAGTTGTATCAATTGAACCATCATCAAGATCATCAAAAAACTCTTCAATAGTACAACTAATCTTAAGAGGACTTTCAAATAAAGGCCTCATAGAGATACTTCTAGGGAGAAGACCAAAAGGATAAAAGTCAAGGGAAGACTCAGGTGTTTCTTCCAAAGTCTTTACAGTTTCATCCCCTTTGGCAATAGATGGATTACTTTTAGAGCGGCGAGCCTTTGGAACGTGAACGAACTTAGGCTCCTTCTTTGCCGGAGTTTCTACCTTTTTGGTTTTGATTGAGGAGAAAGTAGTTCCTAGAGTATCAAAGATTTCCTCAATTTTGTCTATCCTAGAAGAGTCCAAGTCATGGGATTTGATGGTCTCCAAAGTTTTGAAAATTTTATGCATGGAGCTATCAAGCCTATTCAAATTCCCTTGGATCTTACGATCCAACTCGTTTATCTTATTAATGTTTGGCATCTCTAGCTCTATCTTTTCAAGTTTTTTCGTAATGTGAGCTAGGGTGATGTCCTCTTGAATGCTAACAACAGGGGGATTCCCAACAAGATTTTCAATAATACTAAGAGACTCCCAAACTGGGGCCTCTAGGAAATTTCCATTGATAGCAGTATCTAGAATAAACATATTCCAAGAAGTAATTCCAACATAAAAATTTCTAAGCAGGAAGTAGATTGCTTCTTGGTGGCTCTTTTTTGAGAATCATTAATTCTATACCAAGCATCTTTTAGACTTTCCCCACCTCTTTGTTTAAAGGTGAGAACTTCTGCCTCGCCAAAGACAAAAGGACCCGACATAATGACAACTAAAGAATGAGATGACTATTTTTGTGATTTTCGATAAAAGATACTAAAGCAAAAACGAAAGGTAAACTAACAAGACTAAAAAACAAAGGTAAAAGATAGCGTGCAACTCCCCTATCTTGAAGAGTGGAGTCCCCGGCAACAGCGCCAGAAAACTTTGCTTGATGGCTGATGGGCCTCTAACCCCTCGTTGGTTACCCCAAGTGGAAGGTGTGAGATGCAGTGTTGTGGAAGTTTTTCCCTTAGCAAAGATGCCAAGGATCGAATCCCCAGAGACTCCTAGGTTCAACAAGTAGGTGTCAACTGCTAACGGTGCCAGATATTAGCAATCAACGTGGACCTGCACACAGATACAAATAACTTTGCTCCCAACGAGTACAGAGAGGTCGTCAATCCCTCCGGCCTTGTAGTTCACAAAGGATTGAACGCAAATGATAGTAGTGATAGATAATGTTTGCAATAGTAAGTAAAAGCGAAAAGTAAATGGCGGATGTGATCAATGATGGTAATATGGACCGGAGTCTCATGATGTTCACTAGTGATGTCTCTCTCCCAAAAGACGATAAAACAGCTATGTGAGGTAAACGAATTACAGCTGGGCAATTGACAGGACCACGAACGCAAACCAATGCTGACTACATTGCAAGAAAGGTTGAGGTTCAAAGCATGGGCGGTACGCCAAAGTAAGTAGACCGAAATCCATCAATACCTACTACTAATCATCCACCTTGAGATATCTATCCAGAACATCTCGCTGGTATTAAGTTGCGAGCCCCACCCATAGTGTAAACTCAAAGCAACAGACAACTGCATTAAAAGAACTTTGCGTAAAGTAAACAATCCTTGCACCCGTGGGCACAAGCACCGTTGTTTTCCCCCTTGTGGCAACAGCACATCCCCTAGACTCATGTTTCTCTCACTCAAGCTAGTCATCGAGGGGCATGAACCCACAATCGAGCATAACGTTCCCTCTTGGAGTCACTACCTACTACTTGGCCAAAGCAATAAATAACAACGGAGAACATGCAAGAATTACTTACGAACATAAATATAAAAGAGGTGAATCAAATATATTACTCAAACACAATCTGAACATAATCTCATAATCCATCGGATCCCAGCAAACTCATCATAGCAACAGCATAAGGATTACATATGTGCCTCGATCATGTAGGGCAGCTCACGAGGACTAATTAGTGAAGCACAAGAACGGGAGGAGAACATCACATAGCTACTGGTCATGGACTCATGGTCCAAGGGATACTACTCACAACTCATCCGGGAGGCGTCCATGGTGGTGGAGAGGCTCCCGATGGTGATCCTCCCCTCCGGCAGGGTGCCGGGAAGAGTTATCCTGGTGCTCCCGATCTTGGAAGCGGCGGCGGCGGCGGAACAGAGATGAGATCACGAAAAAGAGTTTCCATCCCGAGGGTTTCGAAGGACGCTCTAAATATATGCCAAAGGGGGCACCAGACGGGGCTCGGGGGGCCCAGGCGCCCCCCCGGCGCGGCCCAGGGGGGGTGCGCCGCCAGGGCGCCTGGGGCCCTGGTGCCCTCCCCCCGGCTGTACTTCGGGTGCAAGGTAGGTTCCGGAACGCTGATTTTTTATATAATTTTTCTGGATTTTTCCTGACAGTTCTCGTAAGGTGAAAACCTGAAATACAAAAACAGCCGAAAACAGAAACTGGCACTGGGGTGCACTGGATTAGTAGGTTAGTCAAAATATGATCAAAAGTGTATGGAAGTGTATAAATATCATAGCAATATCACCCAAAAGTGGCATGGAGCAAGCAAAAATTATAGATACGTTTTGGACGTATCAACATCCCCAAGCTTAATTCCTGCTCGTCCTCGAGTAGGTAAATGATAACAAGAATAATTTCTGTGGTGACATGCTATTAACCATATAGGACTTTTTATAGTCATATGACAAAAGCTTACTGAGACAATGAATCTGTAGTAATTAAGTTGCCTCATGAGAAAATCACAAATGACTGAAAGTTTTACAATATGAAACTGAAACATCAAAAAGATTTGTAATGAACATGGTGTGCAAATATGATAAAGTGATATCTAGCTTGCCCCTTTAGTGAAGCAAAACATAAATGCAGGAGCACCTTCAAGGTTTAAGTGATGACTAGATACAATGATTTCAAAATAAACGATATCACAATCATGCAAAAGACAATGCTACTTTGGAACAATGCACATTACACTTAGAATGACAATCATGCTCTCAGTAGTTGGTGCTTGAAGAAAGAAGGTGGAGACTCAAAAAGTAAAAGAATGGTTATGTGCTAGAGCTTTTTTTTTATTTTGAAAATATAGAAGCAATTTTGTCACCGGTAGTAGTACTTCATATGTGTCATGCATAAGACATCCTATAAGTTGCAAGCCTCATGCATCGAATACCAATAGTGCTCGCACCTTGTCCTAATTAGTTCGGATTTCCATGGGTTATCATTGCATTACATATGTTTCAACCAAGTGTCACAAAGGGGTACCTCTATGCCACCTGTACAAAGGTCCAAGGAGATAAATCGCATTTGATTTCTCGTTTTTGATAGATCTCAACTTGAGGACATCCATACCGGGACAACATAGAAAATAGATAATGGACTCCTCTTTAATGCATAAGCATATTCTCATAAGAGATTGAGGATTAATGTCCAAGCTAAAAATTCCACCATGATACATGGCTTTGGTTGGCGGCCCAATGTTCTTCTCTAACAATATGCATACTCAACCATTCAAACCATGGCAAATCACCATTACTTCAGACAAGACGAACATGCATAGCAACTCACATGATATTCAACAAAAGTGTAACAGTTGATGGCGTCCCCAGAAACATGGTTACCGCTCAGCAAGCAACTTATAAGAAATAAGATACATAGGCAACATATTCTTTACCACAATAATTTTTAAGCTACTTTCCCATGAGCTATGTATTGCAAAGTTAGTCTGCTTAGTACAGGTGGAGGTTAGCAAAAGACTGGGAGCGACCAACTAAGAGAGCAATGACGGTCATAATCATGCAGAGCGACAAAGCAACATTGAATCAGGCATGAAAGTTATATCGCTACTCAGAAATAAAAGATCATCAAGGCTTGACAGACTTTCTTTACAGTCTTAAATATGCGTGAGCATACACCAAGTCAACCAAAATAAATTCTCGAAGGAAGATATTACTAAACCATACCACATCATAGGCAAACAAATCATGTTGGTACTCCAATAACACATTGGGACCCCCCCAGCTATTTGAGACTAACCATAAGAAAACCTGAACTACTAAGCGCCATTATGCACGTAGAATCTTTATCATAGACATATTAACCAATGCAACGGAAGCAAACTCTCTTAATAAGGTGAGCATGATAATTAAAGAGAGTTCAAGCAACCAACAAAAGCTCTTTGAAAAGGTAAGCATGAATACTAAGAGCTGAACATGATAGTAGCTATTAAAAGACAAAGAACACACACAGCAAAGATAGACATGAAAATTCTATGTTATGTTCTAGGTAGAAGTGGAGCGTGTTTCTCTCCCACATAAAGAAAGCTGAGTTCCGACTCGTTATGAAAAATTAAAGAGAAAACTAAAAGCAAGACGCTCCAAGCATAGCACATAACACATGAAGTGATAAAAATATAGTGGAACGAAAGACGAACTGATAATGTTGATGGAGAAGGGGATGCACGGGGGCATCCCCAAGCTTAGACGCTTGAGTCTCCTTAAATATTTCTTGGGGATGCACGGGGGGCATCCCCAAGCTTGAGCGTTTGACACTCCTGAATCTTTTTATCATCTTCCCTCGCACACTTGAAAACTCCCTTCATACATAACTCATTATAATCTGATTAGCGAGGTTAGTACCCTTAATAAAATAATTGTTCCTTGCTGGAAATAAAGATATTCTTGAAGTTCTACTGTTTCTCAAGATTGCCAAAAGGTTTTTGCAAAGAAAAAGCAAGCTCTTGGTTTGCAAAATGAAGGAAAGGCAAAACAGGACAGAATCTGTGAAAAACAGAACAACAGGTAGTAAATGATTTGTTCGGGGTACTTCTGCAACTCAAATAAAAAAACTCAGTACACACGCACGAAAGACAACTATATAGAGAACACTGTCGAAAACATTCAGACCAAAAAGATGATCTGGTGATTTTATACGAATTTTTCTATCCAAGGACAGAATCTGTTTCCTGGACAGCACCTCACAACTTTTGAACTTTCTAGCAATCAGAGGCTATACTTGGCACAAATATGAAAAGCAAAGATACAATGATGATGCTACTGTAGTAAACAACATCAAGACACAACAAAAGCAAAATATAAAAATTTATTCATGTGGGCTGCCTCCCAAAAGCGCTTTCTTTGATGCCTTTAAGCTAGGCATAAGACTTTAATGATGCTCTCGTAGGAATAAGAGTTGAAGAACAAAAGAGAGAATCAAGAAGCAAATACCAAACACATTTAAGCCTAACATGCTTCCTATGCATAGGAATATTGCAATAGAATAATTCATTGAAGCACAAAGCAATAAGCATAGGAAGACAAAACAAGTGCAGCTTCAAAACCTTCAACATAAAGAAAGGGAACTTGATATTATTGAAATATCTATAAGCATATGTTCCCTTCTCATAATAATTTTCAGTGGGATCATGAATAAACTCAACAATATAAGCATCACATAAAGCATTGTTACCATGATCCACATGCAAAAAGGTACTCTTACTCTCCACATAAGTATCATGAAGAGGATAAAACTTAGTATAAAAGAGAGACATAAGCTCTTGCCAATCAAGCAAGTGCGAGTTATCGAGAAGCTTATACCAATCTGAAGCCTTATCTATAAGTGATACGGCGAACAATTTCCTCATGACAAACTCCCTTGATACACCTGCAAGCTTAAATAATGAACATAGTTGTGACAGATATAGCAAGTGTTCACCGGGATGTCTGTCTCCTGCATAACGATTAGCCAAAACATAATCGATAATACCAGCTGGTATTTTATAGGGCACAATTTCAGTAGGGGGAGGAGCAACCACCACAGGTGCGGGGCGTCTTCCCGCAAGCAACGATCCAATAGCAAGGTTGTCCATAAGCATAACTAGTGAAATACATAAAGAAAACTGAAAGGTAAACTAACAAGACTAAAAAGCAAAGGTAAAAGATAGCATGCAACTCCCCTATCCTGAAGAGTGGAGTCCCCGGCAACGGCGCCAGAAAAACTCCTTGATGGGCCTCTAACCCCTCGTTGGTTACCCCAAGTGGAAGGTGTGAGATGCAGTGTTGTGGAAGTTTTTCCCTTAGCAAAGATGCCAAGGATCGAATCCCCAGAGACTCCTAGGTTCAACAAGTAGGTGTCAACTGCTAACGGCGCCAGATATTAGCAATCAACGTGGACCTGCACACAGATACAAATAACTTTGCTCCCAACGAGTACAGAGCGGTCGTCAATCCCTCCGGCCTTGTAGTTCACAAAGGATTAAACGCAAATGATAGTAGTGATAGATAATGTTTGCAATAGTAAGTAAAAGCGAAAAGTAAATAGCGGATGTGATCAATGATGGTAATATGGACCGGAGTCTCATGATGTTCACTAGTGATGTCTCTCTCCCAAAAGACGATAAAACAACTATGTGAGGTAAACGAATTACAGCTGGGCAATTGACAGGACCACGAACGCAAACCAATGCTGACTACATTGCAAGAAAGGTTGAGGCTCAAAGCATGGGCGGTACGCCAAAGTAAGTAGACCGAAATCCATCAATATCTACTACTAATCATCCACCTTGAGATATCTATCCAGAACATCTCGCTGGTATTAAGTTGCGAGCCCCACCCATAGTGTAAACTCAAAGCAACAGACAACTGCATTAAAAGAACTTTGCGTAAAGTAAACAATCCTTGCACCCGCGGGCACAAGCACCGTTGTTTTCCCCCTTGTGGCAACAGCACATCCCCTAGACTCATGTTTCTGTCACTCAAGCTAGTCATCGAGGGGCATGAACCCACAATCGAGCATAACGTTCCCTCTTGGAGTCACTACCTACTACTTGGCCAAAGCAATAAATAACAACGGAGAACATGCAAGAATTACTTACGAACATAAATACAAAAGAGGTGAATCAAATATATTACTCAAACACAATCTGAACATAATCTCATAATCCATCGGATCCCAGCAAACTCATCATAGCAACAACATAAGGATTACATATGTGCCTCGATCATGTAGGGCAGCTCACGAAGACTAATTAGTGAAGCACAAGAACGAGAGGAGAACATCACATAGCTACTGGTCATGGACTCATGGTCCAAGGGAGACTACTCACAACTCATCCGGGAGGCGTCCATGGTGGTGGAGAGGCTCCCGATGGTGCTCCTCCCCTCCGGCAGGGTGCCGGGAAGAGTTCTCCTGGTGCTCCCGATCTTGGAAGCGGCGGCGGCGGCGGAACAGAGATGAGATCGCGAAAAAGAGTTCCCGTCCCGAGGGTTTCGAAGGACGCTCTAAATATATGCCAAAGGGGGGCACCAGACGGGGCTCGGGGGCCCCAGGCGCCCCCCCCCCGGCGCAGCCCAGGGGGGGCGCGCCGCCAGGGCGCCTGGGGCCCTGGTGCCCCCCCCCCCACCCCGGCTGTACTTCGGGCGCAAGGTAGGTTCTGGAATGCTGATTTTTTATATAATTTTTATGGATTTTTCCTGACAGCTCTCGTAATGTGAAAACCTGAAATACGAAAACAGCCGAAAACAGAAACTGACACTGGGGTGCACTGGATTAGTAGGTTAGTCCAAATATGATCAAAAGTGTATGGAAGTGTATAAATATCATAGCAATATCACCCAAAAGTGGCATGGAGCAAGCAGAAATTATAGATACGTTTTGGACATATCAATGGCTTCTCGCCCCTCGTTGGTTACCCCAAGTGGAAGGTTTGAGATGCAGTGTAGCGGTAGTTTTCCCTTGGCAAAGATACCAAGGATCGATTTCCCCTGAGACTCCCAGTTTCAACAAGAAGGTGTCAACTGCTAACGGCGCCAGATATTAGCAATCAACGTGGACCTGCACACAGATACAAATAACTTTGCTCCCAACGAGTACAGAGAGGTTGTCAATCCCTCCGGCCTTGTCGTTTACAAAGGATTAAACGCAAGTGATAATAGTGATAGGTATTGCTGCAAATAGTAAGTAAAAACAGAAAGTAAATAGCGGATGTGATCAGTGATGGTAATATGGACCGGGATCCCGTGATGTTCACTAGTGATGTCTCTCTCCCAAATGACGATAAAACATCTATGTGAGGTAAACGAATTACAGCTGGGCAATTGACAGAATTATGTGCGCAAACCAATGCTAACTATGTTGCAAGAAAGGTAGAGGTTCAAAGCATGGGCGGTACGCCAAGGCAAGTAGAGCGAAATCCATCTGCATCTACTACTAATCATCCACCTTGAGATATCTATCCAGAACATCTCGCAGGTATTAAGTTGCGAGTCCCACCCATAGTGTAAACTCAAAGCAACATACAACTGCATTAAAAGAACTTTGCGTAAAGTAAACAATCCTTGCACCCGCGGGCACAAGCACCGTTGTTTTCCCCCTTGTGGCAACAGCACATCCCCTAGACTCATGTTTCTGTCACTCAAGCTAGTCATCGAGGGGCATGAACCCACAATCAAGCATAACGTTCCCTCTTGGAGTCACTACCTACTACTTGGCCAAAGCAATAAATAGCAACGGAGAACATGCAAGAATTACTTACGAACATAAATATAAAAGAGGTAAATCAAATATATTACTCAAACACAATCTGAACATAATCTCACAATCCATCGAATCCCAGCAAACTCATCATAGCAACAGCATAAGGATTACATATGTGCCTCGATCATGTAGGGCAGCTCACGAGGTCTAATTAGTGAAGCACAAGAAGGGGAGGAGAACATCACATAGCTACTGGTCATGGACCCATGGTCCAAGGGAGACTACTCACAACTCATCCGGGAGGCGTCCATGGTGGTGGAGAGGCTCCCGGTGGTGATCCTCCCCTTCGGCAGGGTGCCGAGAAGAGTTCTCCTGGTGCTCCCGATCTTGGAAGCGCGGCGGCGGCGGAACAGAGATGAGATCGCGAAAAAGGGTTCCCGTCTCGAGGGTTTCGGGACGCAATATAAATATATGCCAAAGGGGGGCATCAGCGGAGGCCTGGGGGGCCCAGGCGCCCCCCCCGGCGCGGCCAGGAGGGGGGCCGCGCCACCAGGGCGCCTGGAGCCCTGGTGGCCCCCCTCCGGCTGTACTTTGGCTGCCGGGAAGCTTCTGGAACGATGATTTTTTATATAATTTTTCAGGGATTTTTCTGGCAGTTTACGTGATGGGAAAACCTGAAATACAAAAACAGCAGAAAACATAAACTGGCACTGGGGTGCACTGAGTTAATAGGTTAGTCCAAATATGATCAAAAGTGTATGGAAGTGTATAAATATCATAGCAATATCACCCAAAAGAGGCATGGAGCAAGCAGAAATTATAGATACGTTTTGGACGTATCAACTACCCTGGGAGCACAACTAC
This sequence comes from Secale cereale, assembly GCA_902687465.1. Taxonomy (NCBI): domain Eukaryota; kingdom Viridiplantae; phylum Streptophyta; class Magnoliopsida; order Poales; family Poaceae; genus Secale; species Secale cereale. The sequence continues at coordinate 713,010,864 of LR738712.1, read as the reverse complement.
CAGATATTTCACGCCCACAAGACAGGCATCCTCGTACTCTACATACTACAATCTCACAATAAAGAAAAAGAAAAGCAAAACATAGATTTTACTGACCTTCAATCGTTCAGTATTCATCCATACTGAAACAGAAACCGAGAAAGAGACAGAAACCGAGAAGGAAGCATAAAATGCTCATGGAAAAGAACAATGTATGGTGCCAGTAAAAAATAATCAAATAGACCACGCACATAGCAAAATGCAGCAAGTCGTGTCCAGGCGCATTAACCTCACCATGTTCAGAACTTTGATCTCGGCAACTTTGTTACAGCCACAGGGGTAGCGGGAGGAGGCATGATCCTTCGAGCTGGAGGCAGAGCTCTCGGCGTGTAGAGAAGGCCTAGACCTTGCCTTACACAGGACAACGATGCCTATCATTGTTGAGATGGATAGTGCGGAGGCTGTGGCGATGCTCAAAGCACCCACGACAGATAGATCGCAGTACCGGTCTCTCGTTGAAGAGATTAGCAGTCTAGCAGCCCTTCAGGCTAGAGAGGTTGTATTCACATCGTGTAGCCATTGGCAGAACAACGCTAGTCATGTGTTGGTTGCGTATGGTCGCAGTACCCCCCGTATGGTAGTTTGGTTCGCAGGAGGGAAGGACTTTCTCGTAAACTTGATTAAGGCTGAGAGACCTCCTTGAATAATGAAATCCACCCCCCC
>LR738712.1:712937940-713010152 GCA_902687465.1 Secale cereale | reverse complement strand
CCCCCCCCCCCGGCAAAAAAGACAGAGGTGGTTGTGAAATATCTGAGGTACTCTTTTATCCATTTCATTTCTTTATTTTTTCTTCTTGATAATGATTTAGTTTTCCTCCGCTTCTTTATTGTTTCCTAATGTAGTTTTCAAAGTCATGAAGGCATTGACTAGGATGCATATTATGAGGATTATCATTGTCATTGAATTTCATTAGAGAATTTACCTCTAACACCTTAGGTAGTGGTGGTGGATGAAGCCCATGTATTTCTTCAATAGAGGGTAAATTTTTTACATCCTTAGCTTTAATACCTTTTTCCTTCATGGATTTCTTTGCCTCGTGCATATCTTCAGGACTGAGATATAATATGCCCCTCTTCTTTGGAGTAGGCTTAGGCGGTGATTCAGGAAGGATCCAATCATCATAATTTTTCAATATGTTATTCAATTGTTCTTCAGCTTGCCCAATAGTTTGTTCCCTGAAAACACAACTAGCAGAACTACCTAAGAAGTCCCTAGAAGCATCGGTTAGTCCATTTTAGAAGATATCGAGTATTTAATTTTTCTTAAGAGAATGATCAGGCAAAGCCTCCCCCCAAGCTTGTGGGAGACTCTCTTCTTTAATTTGCACAAAGTTAAATATTTCCAGTAAGGCAGCTTGTTTCTTATGAGCAGGAAAATATTTTTCAGAGAAGTAATAAATCATATCCTGGGGACTACGCACACAACTAGGAGTAAGAGTATTGTACCAAGCTTTAGCATCACCATTTAATGAGAACGGAAATAATTTGAGAATATAGTAGTAACGGGTTCTCTCATCATGAGTAAAAAGGGTGGCTATGTCATTTAGCTTAGTGAGATGTGCTACAACAATTTCAGTTTCATAACCATGGAAAGGACCAGATTCAACCGGTCGACAGAGAATTCATAATCCTTATCATCAATAAAGATAGGTCAGGTAGCAAACATAGGATCATATTTCACTCTAGCATTCAGAGACTTTTCTTTATACTTGCATAATAGTTTTTCTAGTTCATCTCTATCATTACAAGCAAGAATATCTCTAGTTGTTTCCTCACTCATAACATAACCTTCGGGTACCTTAGGCAATTCATATCGAAGAAGGCTAGTTCTAGTAGGTGTTTCCAAATTTTTAGTTTCAAGCTCATCATTAGATTCAACACCATCATGTTATCTTACTCTAGCGATTTGTTCATCAAGAAAGTCACCAAGTGGCATATCATCATGCGAGGTACAAGCATCATCATAAGTATCAATCATAGCAGAAGTAGCATCATCAATTACTTGCGACATATCAGGAGTAATATCATGTTGTGGTGTTGGAAGTTTACTTATAATGGAAGGTGAATCTAAAGCAGAACTGGATGGCAATTCCTTACCTCCCCTCGTCTTAGAGGGATAAATCTTAGTCTTAGCATCCTTTAGATTCTTCATAGTGATAGATTGATAATAATCCCAAGTGACTCGACAAATATAGCTATGCTCCCCGGCAATGGCGCCAGAAAAAGATCTTGATAACCCACAAGTATAAAGGATCGCAACAGTTTTCGAGGGTAGAGTATTCAACCCAAATTTATAGATTTGACACAATGGGAGCCAAAGAATATTTGCAAGTATTAGCAGCTGAGTTGTCAACTCAACCACACCTGGGGATTAATTATCTGCAGCAAAGTGATCAGTAGCACAGTAATATGATAGTTTTGATAGTAGTGGTAGCAGCAATAGTGACGGTAATAGTGGTAGCAGTAGTTTTGTAGCAAGTGTAGCAGTAACGATAGTAGTAGTAACTTAGCAAGAACAATATAGGATAAATTCATAGGCATTGGATCGCCAATTTGTTGGATGATATTCATCATGTGACACTTATAACCTAGGGCGATACAACACTAGCTCCAGTTCATAAATATAATGTAGGCATGTATTCCATAAATAGTCATACATGCTTATGTAAAGAACTTGCATGACATCTTTTGTCCTACCCTCCCGTGGCAGCGGGGTCCATATTGGAAACTAAGGGATATTAAGGCCTCCTTTTAATAGAGAACCGGAACAAAGCAACGGCGAATACATGAACTCCTCAAACTATGGTCATCACCGGGAGTGGTTCCGGTTATTGTCACTCCAGGGTTGCCGGGTCATAACATGTAGTAGGTGACTATAACTTGCAAGATTGGATTTAAAACATGAATATAATGATAGTATCATAAACGGTTCATATCTGAAATCATGGCACCCGGGCCCATAGTGACAAGCAATAAGCATGGCAAAGTCATAGCAACATCAATTTCAGAACTAATGGATACTAGGGATCCGCCTCAACAAAACTAGCTAGATTACATGTTGAATCTCATCCAACTCCTCACCAATCAGCGAGCCTACGAAGGAATTACTCACTTCCGGTGGGGAGCATCATGGAATTGGAGATGGAGAAGGGTTGGTGATGATGAAGAACGAAGATGCCCCTTTCCGGAGCCCCGAACGGACTCCAGATCTGGCCTCCCTAGGAAGAACAGGAGGTGGCGGCTGCTCCGTCTCGTAGACTGCGATAATTCTTTCTCTCTGATCATTTTCTCGGCGAATATGAATTTATAGTATCAGGGTTGGCATCTACGGGGCCACCAGGTGGGGACAACCCACCTGGGCGCGCCAGGAGGGGGGTGTGCCCTGGTGGGTTGTGCCCACCCAGGTGCCCCCTCCGGTGGTTCTTAGCTCCAGTATTTTTCTTTTATTATATAAAAAAATCCTCGAAGTTTCGTTCCATTCCGAGAACTTTTATTTCTGCACAAAAACAACACCAGGGTAGTTCTGCTGAAAACAACGTCAGTCCAGGGTTAGTTTCATTCAAATCATGCAAATTAGAGTACAAAACAAGAGGAAAAGCATTAGGAAAAGTAGATACGTTGGAGACGTATCAGTCATCCAATCTACTGATATAGGATTTCCCCTGGAGGCAACGCAAGCAAGTCGACAAAAGCTGCAGAGGCGATGTCTTCAACAAGATAACGACGTGGAAACGCCGCCATCGCCCGCCATGACCCGAGTCAAAGCATGGTTTTCACCGGCAGCCTCATCTCCCCACTCGACGCCGGGACTGGATGCGAGAATCCACAACCATCTAGCCGACCACCTTCGGCGAAGAAGATGGCCACCACCTCCACGCCTAGGGCCGGAGCCCCCGACGTCCTCGTGTTGCGCACGCCGGCTCGAGGAGCCACCACCCAGATCCGAAAGGGATCCAGATTGGGCACCCTAGCCACCCACGTGATCTCTTCGTCGTCGCCGCCAGCACGACAACCCTGGTCACCGCCGGCCTACGCCACCGCCCTTGAAACGGTCGGAGTGGGTCGCCGCCATCCAGATCCGATCGCCGGCCGAGGAAGGTTGCCGCCGCCACCGCTGCGGCCCGCAGGCTTAGCCTGCGATGCCCTCGACGACGGCGGCGGGAGGGTCGTTCGATAGGGGGGGAGGAAGGGGGAGGCTCGGCGGGTTGGCCCCGGTGCGCCGCGGCGCCACCGCACGGGGGGAGGGGGTCATGGGGGGGGAGAGGTCTATAACCCTCGGTAAAGTGAAAATCCCAAAAAAGCCAGAGGTCGTTGTGAAATATCTGAAGTACTCTTTTATCCATTTCATTTCTTTATTTTTCCTTCTTGATAATGATTTTGCTTTCCTCCTCTTCTTTATTGTCACTTTGTGGCAGGTTGATGACTTGGAGTAGTTTAATGAGATTGATGGGTGAATTCACATCAACTGTAAAATCGGATGGGTATATGGACGGCATAGAAGATTATGTGAATCTAACAGGTGAAGGGTCGGACCCGCAAAAAAATGGTAAGATTGCAGAGTCGGGTCTTATTGGAGTTGAAGTATTTCGGCCAACTTCATGAGTTGAAGTATTTGGGACAACTTTACCTGCCACAAGACTGGCATTCTCGTCTACATACTACAATCTCACAGTAAAGAAAAAGAGAAGCAAAACATACATTTTACTGACCTTCAAACGTTTCAGTATTCGTCCGTACTGAAACAAGAGACAAAGACGGAGAGAGAGACAGAAACCGAGAAACTAGTATTCTTTCTTGGGAGTGCCTAGGACTCATTTAGATGAGATATAATTTGGTCTCATTCACATAAAAAATAAAAACAGATACAAAGTAATACAGCATGTCACGTCAGCACACACGCATCTTATAGTCACATCCAATGGCTATAAAAGTGAATGAGACATAACTAAAAATCAGCTAGATGAGTTCTAGCAAAACCGTTCTTTGTTACAGTATCGTGGGATATAACCTGAATTTTTGTTCAATAAAAACTACCATAGGCTAACATGGTGCCAGTAAAAAATAATCAAATATACCACGCACGCAGCAAAATGCAGCAAGTCGTGTCCAGGCGCATTAACCTCACCATGTTCAGAACTTTGATCTCACTGAAACTTCACATCAGGAAGCTTTAATCGGATAATTAAACTCATTACAGACAAAGATAAATGCAGCAAGAACCAACACAGCAGGAACCGGCAAAAAAATAAGGAAAACACTTACCTTCAACCGGTTGATGTCTTGCAGCGATCCACCATCTTCTTAGCCAAACACGTGTCCTGTGGGCCTGCCCTTGCGTCCCTCGTCTTTCTTTCTTTTATGGCGCGCACACTGCACCGATTCGTCCCCAGGACAAACTAAACACGGTAGCACACTACTACTATTTCATTTTTTTCTGCAACTGGGGTCTTGTTTCAAAAGATTTCTGCAACATGTCTTTTGTTTCAGAAAGAAAAAAAATGTTTCAGTTGTGAAGGGATTTTTTTCTGCAACAAGGGTATTGTTTCAGAAACATAGCCCTAGTTGCAGCTCCGGAGTAGCACCCAACGTTAAAGAGTGAGTGGTCAAACATCGCAACATGACCCATGTTTCAGAAACATAGCTCCGGCTGCAGGAAAACGCGTCCCCACGCGCGTCGGCCGGCGCCCGACGTTAGAGAGTGAGTGGTCAAACATCGCAACATGACCCATATTTCAGAAACATAGCTCCGGTTGCAGGAAAACGCGTCCCCACGCGCGTCGGCCCGCGGCAGCAATTTCTGCGGTGGTGGCGACTGCCGCCGCGCTGGGCGGAGCTATGGCAGGACAGCGTACAGGGGGATTCATTTTCTGAAACAGAGTGCATGTTGCAGGAAGTAGGGAGGGGTCACGCGTGCAAGACAGTTAGATCGTACGGCTATCTAGAAGCTAATCCAACGACGCTCCATGCGGCGGATGTTTCTAAAACATCCGCCGGAAGACGTGTAGCGGCCGCCAAAAAATAATAAAAAAACCATGTTAACCATTTTTCAACTCACAGCAAGAAACTTCACATCTATGAGAAATGCAGCTAACATTGTTGAAGTAGTAGCCATTGTCAAGGTATTACAGACCAATGTCACCGCACCATTGTACAAACAGCTTCAGAATTTTAGGACCGTGATGGCAAAGCAAATAGGTTTCCTACTGTCAGGAGAACAAACCAAGTTTAAGTAGCAGGAACACATGAACTGCTGGGTTTTCCTGAACCCATATCTCCATGAAAGGAACTGGGTTCTAATGTCGTCGTGTCCGAGGCGGCGACACTTCTGAAGAGGTGGACAGGAAGGCGACTTGTAGGGGTATCTCTCTACTCTGCATCGACATCCGCGTACCGCAGCGCGTCGTGGGCTGAATTAGCAGGAAAATAGTTAAGCAGTTATGCATTATGTGTCACAGGTACTGCAGCAGGTTTAAATAAGAAGATAAAAAAGAAAGCTGATGTACAAAACCCTCAAAACAAATCTATATGAAGCTGAACGATTGCCAGACTGAACTGATTTTGGTTTTCAAGTTCCAAAGTCTACCACTAGTGGCGTATCATATTAAATTGAAGAAATTTTGGTTTACGTATCAAGGTTCAGTGTGGGATTTTTTATTATGAAATGATTCCCCACCCATAACAAACAACTATCTTCAGACAACCTTCTAACATCTGTCCCTAAACCCCAACAGGCACAATGTTGTGCCTGTTGACCACCTACTGATTTAATCCAACAGCAGTTCAGACTATTTCCAAGTCTTAACTCCCAACTGAAAGTCTGAAACAGATTATCAAAAGTTCGAAGCAATTTCAGTAGGCTAGAAAATAAGAATCTATGCGAAGCTGAACTAGCGGCATATCGTATTAAATTGAAGAACTGAATCAAAGCACAGTAGCATCAAAACCAATAGTTCCCATATCATGGTTTAGTGTGGATTTTAGATCTGTCCATGATATCATCAAAGAACTGATTTCATTCAAAAACTTCTACTGAAAGTCTGAAACACATTAGGAAAAGTTTCAGACCACATAAACTGTTTTTCAGACTAGTAGTTTCGAACACCCAATCTTTTACTAAATTTGCCTCTTCAGACAACATTCAGCAACATTCTAGCATCTGTCCATAAACCTAACAGGTTCAATGTCATGCCTGTTGACCACCTACTGATTTAATTCAGCAACTTATACTGATGTCTATCATCCTACAGCAGTTCAGACTATTTCCATGTCCCAACTCCTAACTGAATGTCTGAAACAGATTATCAAAAGGTTCAGACTACTACACCGGTTTCAGTAAACTGCTTTTCAGAGTTCAGAAGAGTGGGAAGATTTCTCACCAGGCGACCCGACGATGACGACGAAGATTCGGAGGGTGTGGCCGCTGCTGGGCAGGTCGACGACGAGTGGAAACATCCGGCCATCACGTGTGGGGAGGCCCATGACGAGCTCGGAGTCGTCCAACTCTACCATGGGGCGCAGCTGCCTGGCCAGCTGATTCCTGAGGCGGAACACGGACCTCCCCCTGAAGACGAACGAGCCGCGGGTGATGAGGCCCCCGAGGATGTTCCGCCACACGTACATGATTATCCGCGACCGCAACATGGGGTGGGGAAGCTGCAGTTGAGGCGCAAACAACCATGGTCAAATCAGTCAAAGAAGCCATTGGCAAGTTTGGCAAGAACAGAGCATGCGACTGAAAGGCAATCCAAGAACCCAATTCACTCAAATTGGGGAACGGGCTCACCCCAATCTGACGTGGAAGGGGAGGCATGATCTCCCTGGCGGGGATTTGCTCCACGACCCAGAGCATCTTCCTGCTGATGTTGTCGAGGTCGTCGACGAAGTCGACGGTGGCGTCGGTGTTCCAGAACCTCCCGTTGGAGCGGAGGCAGGCGCCGCCGACGTTGCGCAGGTAGACCTCTTCCTCGGATTCTGACAGAATGGCCTGCCAAACCAATGGCTGCACCTCAGGATGGTCGTAGTCGCGCTGCTCGACGCGGAGCCCGCGGTGGTCGCCTGGTGCCGGTCCGTCCGTGGCGGCGAGGTAGTGGCCGTAGGCGGCGCTGTGGAGGAGCAGGTACTGTCCGTCCTCGCCCGGGTGCCGGTGCACCGCCCAAGCCGCGTTCATAGACTCCCGGAAGAAGTGGAGGTTGACGCTATGCCCGTCCTCGTCGGCGTGCAGGTACTTGCCGTGCACGCGGCTGCGCAGCCGCACGTGCTGGCCGTGATGGAACTGATCCATCTGTCGCCGGTGAAGATGGAGAGCAGAGGCGGGCGGGGGAAGGAGAGGTGGGTTCTTGGTTTCTTGGAGCTGCGGCGAGGGGGAGAAGAGAGGAAGCTGTTGGTTGAGACGGTTACGTTGGGCGCCAAGCCGGAGTATTTGAAGGCTCGGCTTTCGGCACTAGGTGGGCCGTTGGGCCCGCGCAAGTTTGATCCAGCACGCCTAATCTTCCACAAGCACACTAAAAAACCGTCCACAAGCACTATACTGCTCTGTTTCTACTAAAAAAATTATATTTCTTTTTGGCTCAAGAAAAAAGAAAATACATAGGTGCACACGGTGCCACGTGAGAACAGTACATGCCCGTATGCTTATGTAAATCTAGATAAATCTAAGACAAGAATATTGGGACGGATGAAGTATATTTTTTGTCGCAACTATAAAAAGAACATATCCGTGTACACTAGCACTCACGAAATATTATGATAGAAAAAAGTCTATTCAATGAGGCGTCAGAAATCCGCTCCCAACACAAGTTGAACCCTGGACGCAGGGTGTGCCATAGTGACCCTTGGCACTAGGCTACTGCCTAGTTTTCAATAAGTGCACTGGAAAGATGGTATTGAGGAGCACCGCAATAATAAGTGCATCGGACCCAGATGTTTGACGAACTAAGTCAATTTTTGCACTTATGTTAGAGAGGCTAGTCAACGGCAAGACCCCGACCGAGCATTCTTTCCACAGCTCTCTCTATCCTACTGCCCAACCCCCTCACTCATCCAATTGTTCTTATTTCCCGGTTTATCTCTTTGCTCATGTGCTATCATGTTGCCATATAGTAGTAACCTGCCCCAAATCCTCACCTCCTCACAACCCTGCAACTCCTTTCATCTCATCCAAGATTGTCGGAATCGTGATTATATTATACAATTCAACGACTTTATGAACCAAACTGACCCCTTTGATTCTATAATTTTGCTTAGTAGAATCTACTTTCTACTATCCTAATAGTTATGATTCTGCGAATTTCGATCCCACAATTAGAACTCCGATCTAATTTAAAATCATGAATCTGGCTACTTTGATCTCACCTATCCATTATCATGAGTCCACCTCCTTTCCTACCTATTCATTCTATCTTTCTCCTTCACACTCTGTAATCTTTGGCCTACTTATCATGTCCATGTGCTCCTCGGTGTTATCATGTCCATGTGCTCCTCGGTGTTACATAGCAAGCCGTCCAGAATCAGGTGGTGGACATTGCAAGATCTTGCTCTGTACTAGGATAAGCAGTAACAATAACTGGCCTAAGCACATAGAGTAAATAGCCAAAAATTACAACAATTGCATCCAATAGTGCTAAAAAACATCGTTTTCATAAAAGTTTGTTGAAAACACCATTTTGGGGTAACCACGTTGCCGAAAGCACTAAACCGTTGATTGACCTCGTTTTGACAGAAAAACTGACGTGCGGGACCCGCTGTGAGCGATGACATGGCAGAGGGAAAACGGACGCAGGAGACGGAGTTTTTCTCTTCCTCGGCCTTTCAAGACATTTCGTCAAACACCTTCTGAGTGGCACGAGGGGTGACGATACCACCGAGGAGGTACACGACGGAGCAACTGCTGCTCAACGCCAGCATCGGCTGCAAAGCCAACTCGGAGAGGAAGTACATAGAGAGGGAGGTAAGCTGGTCCACTGGCGGTTGGGACCGCAGGCTTACTATTGCGAATGCTACAGCGAGATCCATGCCCATGCCGACGAGAGCTCAGGGGACAGACTTGAGCGCTCCTCGGCGGGGCTCTTGGAATATGTCCCGCTAAATATGGCTTCGTGATTCGTTTTTTCAGCAGATGTGACCGGTGTTGCGTCAGGCAGGCAACATGGAAAACAAAAGGAAAAGGAGAAATTCTCCTGGACAGTGGACCTGAACTACGGGGCTGTTCGAGGCCGTCGCGAATGGACGTCAGAGCCGTGGCTCAGTAGTCAGCGAATTTCTGATCCGTTAATCAATCCTGCTGATGACGTCATTTGCAGTGCAGTAAATGCAAAAATGGGTGGGTTGGTCGAGTTGTCTCATGCCTCCGCCAGTTGCTGGTCTGGTCTAGTAGTATCGAGAGCGGCTCGGCGGCGGCAGATCCATCCCTTAGGGTTCCGGTGACCCGGCTCCGGCGTCCATGGAGTTCTTGATGCAGCCGGTCAACATGTGCTAATCTTCCCCCTTATGTCTAATTGGTCGGGCCTAGTTTAATTTCGGTTTCTAGTTTGTCCAATATCTAACTTTTTCTGCCGTCGGTGTGTTCGTGCAGTAGAACGCTTATAGAGGAAGTGAATGACAGCGACATACCGATGGAGCATCTTTGCTATCCTGTTCTCTCGATGCCGACCAGGGAGTTGCCGATGGCGAGTGCATTGAGTGCAGATGCGCTCATCTGCATGACGACTGCTGTGGCAATAGGCGAGGGTGCAGACCGGCCATAAGCTTCTGAACACTCTATAGAACAAGTTGATCCACATGCACCAGGATTGACACGAAGGTATGGTTGCCTGCCACGGCTTGTAGATATTAGCTAAGTTGCTAGATTAGTAGAGTTGTTGAAACTGGATTCGGCATGCGGATGCAGGTTGCTTTTGTATGGAGTGAATAAGTAGTCATGTTTGCCGTCGGTGAACCCCTTTAGTAAACTAATTCAGATAAGTAAAAACAGAGTAGGTAGGGGCTGTATTAGAGTGTGGTCGCATGAAGCCCATGGATTGAATGCACAATGGAGTGGTGAATAAAGATAGGATCTAGAAAAGATACGTTTGCAAACTGTATGAATATAAAAGGCAGGGATTCTGTTAGAGTAAACTGCTCTTATTCTAGCATCCGTGGATCTAATTGCAATTGCACATTTGTGGCACCTCAAAATTCAGGGTCCGGATTGGAGCTATTGCGCCAGGACGTGCCCCCAACCCAGATAGGATGACATCATTAGAGAAATCGGTCCGCGTGTTTGCAGAGGCACCCAGTGAGAATGTCATTGTGCCAAAAATAGGGATCAACTTCGATACACTTGGAGAGTCCTATGATTTCTATAACTTGTATTCCTAGGAGAAAGGATTCGGAACTAGATATGGGAAGATCAAACTAAATGTCAATAGGACAAAGTGCATTCAAGAGATATTCTGCGGTTGTGCGATACAGTTTCCTTTGCTCATTGCTGGTGACTTGCAGCTCAATTTTTTCTTAATAATTTTATGAAGTGTCTAATAATTAAGATTCTCGGATTAAAATTGTACTAGGGTAAACCAAATGTGGAGAATACTCGTTCCTGCCGATGTGAATGTCCTACCTTAGTGAGACTGCTACGGTCAAAGGATAATGGGTGGTATATAGCAGAGCACCGGGACGAGCACAACCACTCATTGTCTCCGACATATGGGCAGACATTACACAGGCCATCTCACAAACATATCGATCTCGTATACATCAGAGATTTGGTGAAGCAGCTGAGGGAAAATAATGTGAACATGTTGCTACTTCTCGAGCTTGCGTTGTATTCCCTCAAAGAGGAAAGGGTGATGAAGCACAGTTGCGTAAGTATTTCCCTTAGTTTTTTAGAACCAAGGTATCAATCTAGTAGGAGACCACGCGCGAGTCCCTCGCACTTGCACAAACAAATAAGAATTCCGCAGCCAATGGGATAAGGGGTTGTCAATCCCTTTACGGTCACTTACAAAAGTGAGATCTGATAGATAGGATAGGATAGTATTTTAGGTATAAGAATATAAATTAAAGAAAGCAAATAAGCAACGGCAATAGAAACTGAAGGGAAAGTAATATGATAAAGATAGACCCGGGGGCCATAGGTTTCACTAGTGGCTTCTCTCATGATAGCAGAGTTCTACAGTGGGTGAATAAATTACTGTCGAGCAATTGATAGAAAAGCGCATAGTTATGAGAATATCTAGGCTTGATCATTATATATAGGCATCACGTCTGTAACAAGTAGACCGAAACGATTCTGCATCTACTACTATTACTCCACACATCGACCGCCATCCAGCATGCATCTAGAGTATTAAGTTCATAAGAACAGAGTAACGCTATAAGCAAGATGACATGATGTAGAGGGATAAACTCAAGCAATATGATATATACCCCATCTTTTTATCCTCGATGGCAACAATACAATACGTGCCTTGCTGCCCCTACTGTCACTGGGAAAGGACACCGCAAGATTGAACCCAAAGCCAAGAACTTCTCCCATTTCAAGAACTATAGATCTAGTAGGCCAAACCAAACCAATAATTCGAAGAGACTTGCAAGGATATTTTAATCATACATAAAAGATTTCAAAAAAGAATCAAATATTGTTCATAGACAATCTTGATCATAAACCCACAATTCATCGGATCTCGACAAACACACCGCAAAAATATTACATCGAATAGATCTCCTCGAAGATCGAGGAGAACTTTGTATTGAGATACAAAGAGAGAGAAGAAGTCATCTAGCTAATAACTATGGACCCGAAGGTCTGTGGTAAACTACTCACAACTCATTGGTGAGGCTATGGTGTTGATGTAGAAGCACTCCGTGATCGATCCCCCCTCCGGTGGAGCTGCGGAACAGGCCCCAAGATGGGATCTCAAGGGAACAGAAGGTTGTGGCGGTGGAATTAGGGTTTTTTCTGTTGCCTCGATGTTTTCAGAGTACGTGGATATATATAGGAGGAAGGAGGGCACCGAGGGAGCCAGAGGGGGCCCATGAGGGTGGGGGCGCGCCTGCCCTCCCTGGGCACGCCCTGCCCCCTCGTGGCTGCCTCTCTCGTTCCCTGGCGTGTACTCCAAGTCTTCTGTGTAGATACGGTTCCAAAAACAACTCTCCCGAAGGTTTCATTTCATTTGGACTCCGTTTGATATTCCTTTTCTGCGAAACACCGAAATAGGCAAAAAACAACAATTTGTACTGGGCCTTGGGTTAGTAGGTTAGTCCCAAAAATAATATAAAAGTATATAATAAAGCTCATTAAACATCCAAAACCGAATATATAATAGCATGGAACAATAAAAAATTATAGATACGTTGGAGACGTATCAAGCATCCCCAAGCTTAATTCCTGGTCGTCCTCGAGTAGGTAAATGATAAAAACAGAATTTTGATGTGGAATGCTAACCAACATAATTCTCAATGTAATTTTCTTTATTGTGGCATGAATGTTCAGATCCGAAAGATTCAAGATAAAAGTCTATATTGACATAAGAATAATAATACTTCAAGCATACTAACAAAGCAATCATGTCTTCTCTAAATAACATGGCCAAAGAAAGTTCATCCCTACAAAATCATATAGTTAGGCTATGCTCCATCTTCGTCACACAAAATACTCCAATCATGCACAACCCCGGTTTCAGCCAAGCACTTGTTTCGTACTTAATTTTTTTTCAAACTCTTTCAACTTTCACGCAATATATGAGCGTGAGCCATGGACATAGCACTATGTGGAATAGAGTGGTGGTTGTGGAGAAGACAAAAGAGGAAGATGGTCTCACATCAACTAGGCGTATCAATGGGCTATGGAGATGCCCATCAATAGATATAAATGTGAGTGAGTAGGGATTACCATGCAACGGATGCACTAGAGCTATAAATGTATGAAAGCTCAACAAAAGAAACTAGGTGGGTGTGCATCCAACTTGCTTGCTCTAGAAGACCTAGGGCATTTGAGGAAGCCCATCGTTGGAATATACAAGCCAAGTTCTATAATGAAAATTCCCACTAGCATCTGAAAGTGACTAAATAAGAGACTCTCTATCATGAAGATCATGGTGCTACTTTGAAGCACAAGTGTGAAAAAATATAGTAGCATTGTCCTTTTTTTATTTTTTATTTCTTTTTTTTCCTTTTTTGGGCCTTTTTTTTTCTTTGGCCTTTCCTTCTTTTTTTCCTTTTCTTTTTTCTTTTCTTTGGGACAACGCTCTAATAATGATGTTCATCACACTTATATTGATTTACAACTCAATATTACAACTCGATACTATAACAAAGTATGACTCTATATGAATGCCTTCGGCGGTGTACGAGGATATGCAATGAATCAAGAGTGGCATATATGAAAAATTATGCATGGTGGCCTAGCCACGAATACGAGATCAACTACATGATCATGCATGGCAATATGACAGTGATGAAGCATGTCACATGAACGGAACGGTGAAAAGTTGCATGGCAATATATCTCGGAATGGCTATGGAAAGGCCATGATAGGTAGGTATGGTGGCTGTTTTGAGGAAGGTATATGGTGGGTGTATGGTACCAGTGAAAGTTGTGCGTTACAAGAGAGGCTAGCAATGGTGGAAGGGTGAGAGTGCGTATAATCCATGGAATCAACATTAGTCATAAAGAACTCACATACTTATTGAAAAAAATCTACAAGTCATCAAAACAAAGTACTACACGCATGCTCCTAGGGGAAGGGTTGGTAGGAGTTAACCATCGCGCGATCCCGACCTCCACACAAAGGATGACACTCAATGAAATACTTCATGCTTCAAATTTGTCACACAATGGTTACCATACGTGCATGCTACGAGACTTGCAAACCTTAACACAAGTATTTCTCAAATTCACAATTACTCTACTAGCATGACTCTAATATCACCATCCTCATATCTCAAAACAATCATCAAGTATCAAACTTCTCATAGTACTCAATGCACTTTTTATGAAAGTTTTTACTATACCCATCTTGGATGCCTATCATATTAGGACTAGTTTTATAACCAAAGCACATTACCATGCTTTTCTAAAAGACTCTCAAAAGGATATAAGTGAAGCATGAGAGATCAATAATTTCTACAAAATAAAACCACCACCGTGCTCTAAAAGATATAAGTGAAGAACAAGAGCAAAACTATCTAGCTTATAAGATATAAGTGAAGCACATAGAGTATTCTAATAAATTCTAAATCATATTTATCTCTCTCAAAAGGTGTGTCCAGAAAGGATGATTGTGGCAAACTAAAAAGCAAAGACTCAAATCATACATGACGCTCCAAGCAAAACACATATCATGTGGTGAATAAAAATATAGTCCCGAGTAAAGTTACTGATAGACGAAGACAAAAGAGGGGATGCCTTCCGGGGGCATCCCCAAGCTTAGGCTTTTGGTTATCCTTGAATTTTACCTTGGGGTGCCTTGGAAATCCCCAAGCTTAGGCTCTTGCCACTCTTTGTTCGATAGTCCTTTAAAGCCATACTCAAAACTTGAAAACTTCACAACACAAAACTTAGCCAAAAATCTCGTGAGCTCCGTTAGTATACAAAAACAAACCACCACTCAAAGGTACTGTAATGAACTTATTCTTTGTTTGTATTGGTGTTAAACCTACTGTATTCCAACTTTTCCATGATTCATACCCCCCGATACTACTCATAGATTCATCAAAATAAGCTGACAACACACGAAAACAGAATCTGTCAAAAACAGAACAGTCTGTAGTAATCTGTAACTTTCGAATACTTCTGTAACTCTAAAAAAATTGAAATAAATTGGTGGACGTGAGGAATTTGTCTATTAATCATCTGCAAAAAGAATCAACTAAAAAGCACTCCCCAGTAAAAAATGACAGCCAATCTCGTGAGTGCTAAAGTTTCTGTTTTTTACAACATGATGACATAAACTTCACACAAGTCTTCCCAAAGGTTCTACTTGGCACAAACACTAATTAAAACACAAAACCACATCTAAACAGAAGCTAGTTGCAATATTTATTCCTAAACAGAAGAAAAAACAAAGAAAATAAAATTGGGTTGCCTCCCAACAAGATCTTTCTTTATAGCCATTAAAATAGGCCTGAGAATTCAATGATGCTCACATGAAAGATAAGAATTGAAGCACAAAGAGAGGCATCATGTAGCATGTGAAAATCACATCTAAGTCTAACATACTTCATATGCATAGGCATTTTATAGGAAAAAAAATTAGCAAGACAAGCAAGATCTAGAATATGCAAGGAAGAAGAAAGAAACAATAGCAATCTCAACATAACGAGAGGTAATTTAGTAACATGAAAATTTCTTCTACCATATTTTCCCCTCTCATAATAATTGCATGTAGGATCCTAAGAAAATTCAACAGTATGGCTATCACATAACATATTCTCAACACGGTCCACATGCATGCGAAGTTGACACTCTTCCAAAATAGTTGGATTAACATTAACTAAAGTCATGACCTGTTCAAACCCACTTTTATCAAAAATTCCATAAGATTGAACATTCTCCAAATATGTGGGATCTAAATTTGACAATCTTCCAAACCCACTTTCAATATTATTGCAAAAATATTATCAATCTCATATATATCATGGGGCTTAAATAAGTTTTCAAGATCGTAAGAAACATCACCCCAATCATGATCATTGCAACAAGTAGTGGGCATAGCAAACTAAGCATCCCCAAGCTTAGGGTTTTGCATATCATTAACACAATTGACATTAATAGAATTTATAATAACATCATTGAAATCATGCTTTTTATTCAAGGAGTTATCGTGAATCACTTCATAAATCTCTTCTTTTCAGATTCATGAATTTCAAGCAAAACCTTGCTACCTCTTGAACTTG
Organism: Secale cereale; assembly: GCA_902687465.1. Taxonomy (NCBI): domain Eukaryota; kingdom Viridiplantae; phylum Streptophyta; class Magnoliopsida; order Poales; family Poaceae; genus Secale; species Secale cereale. Next base: position 712,993,987 of record LR738712.1, on the reverse strand, counting down.
CGTTGTATTCCCTCGAAGAGGAAAGGGAGATGCAGCACAGTTGCGTAAGTATTTCCCTCAGTTTTTGAGAACCAAGCTATCAATCCAGTAGGAGACCATGCGCGAGTCCCTCGCACCTGCACAAACAAATAAGAACTTCGCAGCCAACGCGATAAGGGGTTGTCAACCCCTTTACGGTCACTTACAAGAGTGAGATCTAATAGAGATGATAGTTTCTATTTTTGGTATTTTTGGTTTAATAAAATAGCAAATAAAAGCGGTAAAAGTAAAGTAGATGTAGATTGATGTGTTGAGAATAGACCCGGGGGCCATAGTTTTCTCTAGTAGCTTCTCTCATGATAGCGATATTCTACGGTGGGTAAACAAATTACTTTCGAGCAATTGATAGAAAAGCGAATAATTATGAGACTATCTAGGCATGATCATTGTATATAGGCATCACGTCCGAGACAAGTAGACCGACTCCTGCCTGCATCTACTACTATTACTCCACACATCGACCGCTATCCAGCATGCAACTAGTGTATTGAGTTCATACGAACAGAGTACCGCCTTAAGCAAGATGACATGATGTAGAGGGATAAACTCAAGCGATATGATATAAACTCCATCTTTTTATCCTTGATGGCAACAATACAATACGTGCCTTGCTGCCCCTACTGTCACTGGGAAAGGACACCGCAACATTGAACCTGTCGGGGGAAACTGTCCGCCACGAACACCTATGGGACCGGAGCCCCTTGTCTGTGCGGTACGAGGGCGGAGGGAGCACAAAGAGCAGATCGTGACGAGCACGCGGGCAGTTTTACCCAGGTTCGGGCCGCACGGATGCGTAAAACCCTACTCCTGCTTGGTTGTGTATTGAGTCGAGTGCTCGGGAGCTTGAAGAAGCAGCTACACCGAGCGTGAGAGTGATCTAGGTTCCGAACCCCCTCCACGTTGTGCATGGGCCTCCTTTTATAGGGCAAGGGGTCACCGACAGGTGTCAACGTAGGAGAAAGGGGTAAAAATGTAAAAGAGGTGGTAGTTGTAACAGTGCGGGAGCAGTGGAGCTACAGTACAGAACAGTGGTCTATACCTACTTTAACAGTGGGGGACAAGGGCATTTAATGCCCGTCGCCGTCGACCCCAAAAGCTCCCGCCTTAGCGTCTCCGTCCGCCACGGCGACGGATCCATCACTGTGGAGTGCCACCGTGTACCCCAGGCTGCACAGCCATCCGCCACGCGTCCCTGGATAGGCCCCAGGGCGACGCGTGGGCCGATGAGCTGGAGCGCGGGCACACAGCGCAGCCTTCCCGGCAAGCACCTTGCCGGGGCCTTGATCTTGCCGGGCCCGGGAGCTTGCCGCTCCCCGGGCCCCTTGCCGGGGCACATATAGTGCCGAGGCGTTGTCTTCTAGTCTTCCTGGCGAGCTCCTCTTGCCAGGGTCTTGTGTTAGTGGAGCGGTCTTGAGCCTGGTACGGCCTTCCCGGCAAGCTCCTCTTGCCGGGGTCTCGATCTCATGTCTTGCATACTTTGTTTTTGAATGGTTTAATAGGGAGCAGGAAGGTCTCCGGCGGGCACGCAGTAGGCCTTGCCGCGGGAAGCTGCAACTGCCCGTGCACAAGTTGGGGTACTGGGGTACCCTTACCTTAGTACACCGACAGGAGCCCCCGGGCCTGGGCCACACACGGTGCCGAGCGCTGTTGGGCCAGGCCCAAAACAGTGCACGGGCACCCGCGGCCTGCGGCGCGCCGAATCCACTTCCATATCCGCCGCACCCCACGGTAACGGCACGCGTCGATTGCGGCGCCGTGGGATGGGACGTGCCCACGATCTCTTAATGGAAAGAGCGAAACGCTCCTCCACTCCCCCATAAAAGCAGAGGTAGCGGGCGCGGTTCCCCTCCTTGCGCTCTCATTACGTCGTCTTCCTCCTGCAAAAGATTCCCTCTTGCGCTCTGCCTCCACATCTCCGCCGCCGTCGAGCTCTTTGTCCCCTTCCTTCCACCGCGTCCGCCATGGCCCCAAAGGCCGACAAGGCGAAGGCGGAGAAGGCCAAGCGGGAGAAATCGGAGCAAGCGGCCAAGCTCATCGCGTACCGGAAGCGGCACGTCGTCTTCCCGCCGAAGCTCGGCGTGCGGGAACTCTGGAACAAGTACTACTTGTTCTGGTCCAAGAGAACCGACGCGCATCCCCGCACGCGAGCATACCCGGCCGCCGCCAAGGACAGCTATCCCGGCGGGTACCATTTCTTCGCTGCTTTCTTTCATTGTGGTCTCTGTCCACCTTTCTCGAACTTCTTTTGCGACGTCATGAATACATATGGCCTCCATCTGCTTGACTTCACCCCCAACGCCATTCTCACCATGGCTGTTTTCGCACACATGTGCGAAAACTTCATAGGAGTCCACCCCAATGTAGCACTCTTTAGACACTTCTTCACTCCTAGAGCCGAGGCCGATGCCCCTCTCTCCGGAGGAATTTCTTGGGTCTTCCGTCTCAATAAGAAGGGTGCGTACTTGCCGGGGGAGCTCCGCGGCAAGTGGGAGGAATGGCGAGCGGAGTGGTGCTGGATCGTAGAAGACCAGCCGCAAGCCTTCACCACGCCGCGCACAACGCCCATCGTGCGCGGCAGGGACTGGAGTGAGCTGGACTCGGACGACGTCAAGCTCAACATCGCCCTCGTCCGGATTCTTCGTCTTCGCTTAGCCAATCTGTCAGTTGCCGAGGTGGGCGCAGATTTCCTCCGCCGGCGCATCGCCCCCCTCCAAGACCGGAAGAGGCCGGCCTGGGAGTACGGCGGCCCGGCAGACATCATGAGGCTGCGCCCCGGGCTTAATTTCAACTTCACCACGTTGGAGCTGCGGGGAATGGTACGGGAACTCTTCAAGTACGACCCGACACACCCCGAGTGGTTCAGGACTCCCCGGGGAGTGGTGCCGCTCTGCAACAGCGCCGTCAGGGATCGGATCCTCGCCATGATGCCCATGTGCGACTCGCACGGCGTGGACCGTACATGGCTTGCTCCGAAGCCCATCGACGTCCTCAACTTCTACGACAACCTTGAAGAGGTGGCGAAGAACAAGGAGGACCTCAAGCTGCACACGCGGGCCACCACCGACCAGGAGATCGCCTACATTGCTTCTCGGGCTGAGGAGGCCGCCGCAGCCGCGGCGGCAGGAGTTTTCGGATACTCGCCGGAGGAGGCGGAGGTTGAGGACGCGTCCACCCAGGCGGAGGAGGCGGAGATCCGCAGGTTGCTGGATCTGCCTCCCGACGCGCTCGCCGGGGTCCCCTCACTGAGGCACTCCGGGATCCACGGGATCGCGACGGAGGCCGCGGCAATAGAGGGCACCGCCGGAGGGAGCAGAGGCGCCGCGAGGGGCGGAGGCGCCAAAGGAAAGGGGGCCGCAGCGCAGGACGCTGGGCCCAGTGAGCCGGCCGGGGAAGAGGAGGAGGAGGAGGAGGCCGAGGACTCCGGCGGATCCACGGAGTTGTACGCCGACGACCTCTCCTCGTCGGAGGACTCCCCGCCCCCGGCAAGCCCGAGGCAGTCCCCGCCAAAGCGCCTCCGCAAGGCGGCGACGGGGGAGAGGGCGCAGGCGCCCCGGCAACAGCCACCTCGCCGGGCTGCTCCCCGGGGGAGTCAAGCCGCGCCAAGGTCGTCCGGCGTACCGGCCGCAGCGGAGGCGGCCCGTACGCGGACCACAACTGAGGCGCCTCGCAGGCCGGCAGCGAGCCGGCAGGGGTCTTCTCGGAGCGGAGCAGCGGCTCCGCCCGCTCCTCGGGCGCCGACGACCACAGGGGCTGGGTCTTCGCAGCCCCCAGCCCCGGTGAACACCAAGCGCGCAAGGGAGCCTTCGTCTTCCGCTCCTCGCGCCGACGCGCCCACGGTGGAGTATGACTTCTCCGCCCTGAGCGAGGACGACGAGGAGGACCAAGAGTAAGGATTCGGGACCTCATATCTTCTTGATTTCTGTCTTGATTTTTCTGCTGATGCTGACTCTGTCTTCTGTTCTGATTTCAGGACCCTGGCCCATCGCGCAGCGAAGAAGGCCAAGGCGCCCGAGGCCGAGGTCGCGGAGGGCTCAGCAGCGGCGGCAGCAGGAGGCGTGCCGGAGCCGAGCCTGCCGGACCCGAGCGCTGCTCCGAGGAGCAGCCCCCAGCGTAGCCCGCAGCGCAGCCCCCAGCGTAAGTCTGGGGTTCCCTCTTTTCGCTTGTCGGGGTACGCCTGAGGCTTTGATTTTGTCTTCGTGTCCTGACTTTTCTTGTCTTGTTTTGTGCAGAGGAGGAGCCACAGCGGGAAGAGCGCCCGGAGACCGTGGTCGAGGAGCCGCAGGCCCCGCCGTCCCCGCCAAGGCAAAACTCTCCGGCAAGGGAGAGCGCTCCGCCAAGGGCGGGTACTCCGCCGAGGCAGAGTACCCCGCCAAGGGCGAGCAGCCCGGCGAGGGCGGCCACTCCGCCAAGGCCGAGCTCCCCGGCGAGGGAGCCCGCCGCTGAGGACGTCCGCCAAGGTAAGCTTCGTGACTTGTCTTCTTGGCTTGCCTCTTTTTTGGATATTTGCTTGAGTCTTGAATTTCTTCTTCTTCTTTTTTTATAGATCTTCCTCCTCCTGAGCCCATGGAGACGGAGGTAATCAACCTCGAGGAAGAGGGTGCGCAAGGCGGCGGCGGCGACGCTCCTGTCGTCGAGGAGGTGGCCGAGGCCGCCGAGCCGGCCGCGCAGGAGACTGCCCCGGCTGCAGATGCAGCGGCCGGGGAGGGGGACGGTGGCCGCACCGCCGGCCCGGAGGCTGCGGGAGCATCAGATGCTGCACCGGCCACCGGCCCCTCCGCCGGCGAGGAGCAGAGGTACTATCTCGAGGCCCCCAACGGCGTCTTCATCCAGATGCCGTGGGGGTCTTCATCGCGAGTTCCTGCGGAGGGCGAGGCATTCGACGGAGAAGTCCTCGCCTCCGCAGGCCTGAAGATCGTCCAAGCGCCCGGCGGGAGTGAGGGGCCCGAGGAGGAGAGGTTGCTCCACCAACTCCTGGCCCTTTACCGGGCCAGGCAGGCGAAGCTGGCCTCCCGGGAGGCCCTTGCCGCCAAGGCCGCAGCGGAAATGGAGAAGCGTGCGGCGGAGCTCCGCGCCGCCAATCAGGCAGCCCTCCGCGAGGTGGCGGAGGAACGGGAGCGTCTCGCCGGCGAGTACCAGGAGTGGGTGCTCGAGAAAGCTGAAGCCGACGAACAGTAGCGTCTCGCCGGGGTGGAGATGTCCCGGCGAGAGGGAGAGCTCGCGCAGCGGAAGGTCGAGCTGGATTCTCATGAAGAAGACCTTGCCGCTCGCGAGGCTGCCCTTGGCGGGGAGCTGAAGGAGGCGAAAGCCGCCGCGGTTGCCGCGGAGGACGCCAAGAAAGAGCTCGCCGCCAAGGTCGAACAGTTGGAGAAGGCGATGAAGGTGAGCGCCGAGAAGGTTGCCGCGCTCATCTTGGAGCGCGAGAAGGATGCTCACACAAACTCAGAGCTTCAGGTGAGTCTATCAAAGAGGGGCGATGAGCTGAAGGCCGCCAAGGACTCCATTGAGGACTTGGAGTTGAAGGTCACCACTCTGAAGGAATCGCTCGACGCCGCCCGAGCTCAGGAGACCAAGTTGAAGGATGAGCTCCGCAAGGAGCGGACCTTGGTGGAGAACGTCAACAAGGCGTCCGAGCTCTTCCGGCAGACTATTGAAGTGTGGACCGAAGAGCTGGTTTCTTCTGCGTCCAATATTGACCAGGAGTTGCTGGCGTTGAAGGTCGAACATCTCATCTACTCGCCGGATCCGGATCTCCCGCACAGCGCCAGGCTCAGCCTCTTCTTCAGAGGGGTCGCTCCGGCCCTTGCAGGTCTCCGGAACCGCATCCCCGCGCAGCTGGCCGAGGAGTCGCGCCGGCTCTGCGCGGGAACTCTGGAGCGGGTGCTGACGAAGATCGTGTACCGCAACCCGGGAATCAACCTCACGAACGTTCTTCGCAGCTTGCCGGCTGATGCAGACACGGAGGCCCTGAAGGAGCAGGTCGGCCACATCATCGCCAAGGTGGCAAAGCTTGGCAGGAAGGAAGGCGACCGCGTAGACTAGGGCTCCATTATCTTTATCTTTTTATTGCTGCACATTATGTTATGAACTCATTAGTCCATCGCGACAAGTTTATCCTTTGTAAGATATTTACTTTATTTTGATCAATCAGTGCAATGTTATCTTCCTTGTCTCAATCTTCGACTTTGTATGTTTTTCACCCTACGCTCCCGGGGAGCTTGCCGGCAAGGGGCCTTTGCCGCGAGCGCTGAGTGCTGGACTCCGAGCAGCCTGCTGGCCAAGGTCCTCGCCGGCAAGCAACCTTGCCGCAGCTAGCCGCGACGCACCTAGCTTGATGAGCGTATTCGGAAACGAAACAAGGGCGCGACACTTGTCGCAGCTCACTTAAATCGTTGAGTGAACTCGAAAACAAGATAAGGGTGCGGCAAGCTACGGGTAGGTTCCTCCGCGCACAGGTTTTCCATACAAAATGTGATCGTTCAAGGAAGACAACTTAAATTTAAAATTTGAACTGGTCAAATTCTAACAACTTATCTTTCATATGTTGCTTGCTTATGTTGCTTGCTTTCCGGTAAGGCTTCTCTTTCTTGAACAGCACTTGGTTCCTCCTCCACCTCCTTCCCCCCCGGCAAACTTGTGCGCGAGGAACTTTCCTTCTGCTTTAGAGAAAAAAGAAAAGGGAGAGGGAAACAAGTATATGTCCTGTCGACGTGCTAATGCTTACCGGATACTTGAGTGTCGTACCAAATGCCAAAGAAAACATGCAAATAGCAGAGAAAAGCATGCAAATGGCAAATAGCACAAAACACGAAATCTTTACTGATGCACGGGGTCTGCGCCCGGCTTTGTACAAAGGGTTACATGCAACAGCGGCAAAGCTTGTACAAAAGGTGGTTGCCGGAGCGGATCACGGCAACCGCGCCTTATGGGTGAAACTTGCGAAGATGCTCTATGTTCCAGGAGTTGCTCACCGGTAAGCCTTCTTCGGTCTCGAGGCGGACAGCGCCGGGCCTCGTAACTTGTCTCACCAGATAAGGGCCTTCCCACTTCGGCGTCAACTTGTTGGAATTCTTGGCGGACTGAACGCGCCGAAGAACAAGGTCGCCTTCCTCGAGACTCCTGGCCTTGACTTTGCGGCTATGGTAGCGGCGCAAAGCTTGCTGGTATCGAGCAGCTCGTACAGCAGCCTGGAGACGTCCCTCCTCAAGGAGTAATGCGTCATCTTGCCGCAGTTGCTCTTGCTCGAGCTCATCATAAGCGAGCACTCGAGGAGATCCGTATACGAGTTCCGTGGGGAGAACTGCCTCTGCTCCATAGACTAGAGCAAAAGGGATCTGTCCGGTGGCTCGACTTGGTGTCGTTCTGATTGACCAAAGAGCCGCCGGGAGCTCCTCTATCCAATTTGTTCCGCACTTGCGCAGCCTGTCGAAGGTCCTTGTCTTGAGTCCGCGCAGCACTTCAGCATTTGCCCTCTCCGCTTGACCGTTGCTCCTCGGGTGAGCAACAAAAGCGAAACAGACCTTGGCGCCAAGGTCTTGGACGTATTGCATGAAGGTGCGACTAGTGAATTGCGTACCGTTGTCGGTGATGATCCTGTTAGGGATCCCGAAACGGCAAACAATCGACCTGAAGAACCTGACCGCTGACTGTGCTGTCACCTTCCTCACTGGCTCCACTTCTGGCCACTTTGTGAACTTGTCGATTGCAACGTACAAGTACTCAAAGCCCCCGACAGCTCGGGGGAAAGGGCCGAGGATGTCGAGCCCCCAGACCGAGAAGGGCCATGATAAAGGGATTGTTTGGAGAGCTTGAGCTGGCTGATGGATTTGCTTTGCATGGAACTGGCACGCTTCACACTTGGTTACTAGTGCAGTTGCATCTTGGAGGGCTTCTTGCCAAAAGAACCCTTGCCGGAAAGCTTTCCCGGCAAGCGCCCTTGCGCCAATGTGGTGGCCGCATATGCCTCCGTGTATTTCCGCCAATAGCTTCTGTCCATCTTCCCTGGAGATACACTTCAGTCTGACACCATTGAGCCTTCTTCTGTATAGCTCGTTATCCACGAACTGGTACATACTTGACTGCCTGGTTATCTTCTCTATCTCTTGAGGGTCGTCGGGAAGTTCTCCAGTTTGCAGAAAACGGACGATCTGCTGCGCCCATGCCGGAGCCCGAGGCTCGACGGCAAGGACTAAAGGCTCGAGGGCCGCTGCGGGAACCTCAGCTTCTACGGCAAAGACCTCTGGTCCTGCCGGAGCCGACGGTCCCCCGGCAAGCTCACCGGGGCGAGGCTTGCCGGGAACGTTTGCTTCAACTGTACAAGCCTGAGGACTTGCAGGAGCAAACTGTTCCTCAGCGTTCTGGTTGTTGATCTTGGGGACCTTGGCGGCGGTTTCAGGAAGATCCGCCGGCAAGTAGTCGCCGGAGACCAACTTTCTCTTCTTGGACTGCCCAATTGATGGTGTAACGGATGGCTGAGTCAGCTTGAGTAAGAAGGTCCCTGGTTCCACAGGTAACTTCATCGCGGCGCACTTTGAAAGGCCATCTGCAATTTCATTTTGAGCCCTCGGGACGTGCTCCATCTGCAAACCTTCAAAGTGCTCTTCAAGCTTTCTCACTTCATCAACATAAGCTTCCATCAAAGGGCTCTGATAGCTCTTATTAACTTGCCGGACCACCAACTGAGAATCGCCCCGCACAATCAGCTTTCTGATCCCAAGTTCGGCCGCAATCCTGAGGCCGGCGAGCAAGCCTTCATATTCTGCAGTGTTGTTTGTCGCTTGCTCCCTGGGAAAGTGCATCTGGATAACATATTTGAGGTGCTCTCCGGTGGGCGCGATGAGTACCACGCCAGCACCGGCGCCTTGCAGCGAGAAGGCACCGTCAAAATACATTACCCATTCACTTGTCGCTTCTTGTACGGGTACACTTGTTTCTTGAATTTCTTCTTCTGGTGTTGGGGTCCACTCAGCTATGAATTCTGCCAAAGCTCGGCTCTGTATGGTTGAAGTACTTTCGAACTTGAGTCCAAAGCTCGACAGCTCCAGTGCCCACTCAACGATCCTGCCTGTTGCTTCTGGATTGTGCAATATCCTCTTCAACGGAAAGCGAGTGACCACTGTTATCTCATGGGCTTGGAAGTAATGGCGCAGCTTTCTCGAGGCCATGAGGAGGCCGAAAAGCAATTTTTGCACACCAGAGTATCTTGACCTAGCCCCCTGGAGAAGGGAACTTACAAAATACACTGGGCGCTGCACCATCTTCTTCCGCACCTCTCCTTGTTCCTGCGCAGAGTCTTCCTTGTTGGGACCAGAACTTGTCGGGACAGCCCCCTGCTTGTCGCTGGATTCGCTTGCCGGTGATGCTGACTCCTCGTCGGACTCCCTCTCCGCAACCAACGCAGCACTAACCACCTGGTTGGTTGGTGCTAAGTATAGCAACAACTTTTCCTGTGGTCTAGGTGCGACAAGTATAGGAGTGGAGGACAGGTACCGTTTCAAATCCTGCAACGCCGCCTCCGCTTCCGGAGTCCACTTCATGGGACCTGCCTTCTTCAAGATTTTGAAGAAAGGTAGGGCGCGTTCTGCAGACTTTGAAATGAACCTACTGAGGGCAGCAACACAACCTGCAAGCCTTCTGACATCCTTGACGCGCTTCGGGGCCTCTATCTGCTCGATGGCTTTGATCTTGTCGGGGTTGGCTTCAATCCCCCTGTGTGATACAAAGAACCCGAGAAGCTTGCCGGAGGGGACTCCAAAGACGCACTTCTCGGGGTTCAACTTGAGCTGTATCCTGCGCAGATTCTGAAACGTTTCTTCCAAGTCTTGAATCAGGGTTTCTTTGCTCTTGCTCTTCACCACGATGTCATCCATGTAAGCTTCTACATTTCTGTGGATCTGTGGCTCAAAAGCAGTGTACACTACCCTTGCAAAGGTTGAGCCTGCATTCTTCAATCCAAATGGCATGCGGATAAAGCAATAAGTGCCACATGGAGTGATAAACGCAGTCTTCTCTTCATCTTCCTTAGCCATGAAAATCTGATGATAGCCTGAGTATGCATCAAGAAAACAGAGTAGCTCACATCCGGCAGTGGAGTCAACGATCTGGTCAATGCGCGGCAAAGGGAATGGATCCTTGGGACATGCTTTATTGACATCGGTGAAGTCTATACACAATCTCCACTTCCCGTTGGCCTTGCGCACGACGACTGGGTTTGCCAACCACGTCGGATGGATCACACCTCTAACTAGGCCTGCTGCCTCTAGCTTCTTGATTTCCTCGTTGATGAACTCTTGGCGCTCCACGGCTTGCTTCCTCACTTTCTGCTTGATGGGCCGCGCATGAGGACAGACAGCAAGCTTGTGCTCAATCACCTTCCTGGGAACACCGGGGATGTCAGATGGTTGCCAGGCAAACACATCGACATTCGCCCGCAGGAAGGCGACGAGCGCGCTTTCCTATTTGCTGTCAAGGGTGGCACTGATGGTGAAGGTACCACCAGTGCCGTCCTCCTTCGCGGAAACTTTCTTGGTTGCCGGAGGAGCAGCCATTCCTTTCTTACTCTTGCCGGTGGAGCTCGATGGAACGTCCTCGACGGCAGCGCAGCACTCCGAGGAGGTGCGGTTGCCGAAGTGGGTCCCAGAGCACTTGCCGGACTTGGTCTTCGTCTTCTTCCCCCCGGGAGCTTCAGCGGCAAGAGTATCCTCCTCGGCCGCAGCTGCCGCATCCCGGTAAATCTTGTCGGCGCAAATAAGCGCATCCTTCTTGTCGCTGTGGACAGTGATGACGCTTATCGGCCCCGGCATCTTCAGCACGTTGTAGGCATAGTGGGAAGCTGCCATGAACTTGGCGAGGGCAGGACGGCCAAGTATTCCATTGTAGGGCAATGGAATATCGGCAACGTCAAAGGTGATGCGCTCAGTCCTGAAGTTGAGCTCCCCGCCAAAGGTCACTGGCAGAGTGATCTTTCCCTTGGGCTTGCTCCTTCCCGGGTTGATTCCTTGGAATGAACCGGTCTCTTCGAGCTCGCCGTCTTGAATCTGGAGTTTCTTGATCACAGCAGAGGAGATCAAGTTCAGCCCGGCCCCGCCGTCTACCAACATTTTGGTGACCTTGAGGTTGCGGATGGTGGGAGAAACCAGCATCGGCAAGCACCCGACCGCCGTGGTGCGGTCAGGGTGGTCCTCAAGATCAAAAACGATGGGCGTGCTGGACCATTTGAGGAGCCTGCGCGACTCCACGGGCGGCTCCGCTGCGTTTACCTCCCGCACCCACTGTTTGAGTTGGCGGTGAGAGGTATGCAGGGAGGCGCCACCGTCGACGCACAGGACCTCCGTGGCCTTCTGGAACTCCTGCTCGCTGTTCTCGTCGTCCTCCATGTCTTCATCATCGTCTTCTTCGTTGTCGCGGCCCCGGGGAGGTCGATCTCCTTGCCGCTGCTTAGCCTTGCCGCGGCGTCCTCCCCGGCCGTTGAACGGCCGCTTCTTGCTGGGCTCTTCCCCGCCACCTTGGGCCTTCTCCTTGTCGCGCCTCTCGTACTCAGCTTTTTGCTGCTCGACGAGGTACTCGACGCGCTTGCAGTTGGAGAGATCGTGACCCTTGGTGCGGTGAATCTTACAGTATTGCTTGTCGGAGCTACCCGGCTTGTCGGCCGCCGCCGCCGGGGCGGGCTCCTTGCCGGAGCCGCCAGCCTGCGCTTGTTTGGCGGGGGCCTCCTTGCCGGACTTCTCGACGGCAAGCACCTCCTTCTTGCCCTTCTTTCTGTTGTTCCGCCGCCGGCTCTTCTTTGCCGGGGCGGCGTCGTCGCTGTCGCTTCCTCCTGCGCCAGTATCCTCCCCGGGGAGTCTCCTCCCCTCTTCCGCGCGTGCGCACTTGTCAGCAAGAGCATAGAGCTCGCTGACATCCCGAATCTTCGTCATCGCCATCTCCTCACGCATGCGGCGGTTACGCACGTTCTGATGGAACGCGCTGATAACCGCGGCAGGGTGAACGTCAGGGATGTTGTGCTGCACCCGGCTGAAGCGTTGTATATACTTGCGCAGGGGCTCGCCTTCCTTCTGGGCCAAAATGTGGAGATCGCTCTCCTGGCCATGGGGTTTGTGGCCGCCGGTGAAGGCGCCAACAAACTGGTGACAGAGGTCGGCCCAAGAAGAGATAGAACCTTCCGGCAAGTGCATGAGCCACGAACGGACGTTCGGCTTTAGCACGAGCGGGAAGTAATTCGCCAAGATCTTCTCGTCGCGCCCCCCGGCAGCTTGTACTGCGATGGTGTAGACGCTGAGAAACTCCGAGGGGTGCGTCTTGCCGTCGTACTTTTCCGGTACGTCGGGCTTGAAATTCTTCATGCTGGGCCACTGGACGCGCCGCAGCTCGCGGGTGAACGCAGGGCAGCCTGCCGCGTATGGCAAGTCGCCTGGTTCACCGGGCGCGTGCACGTCGACAGTGTTCCCAGCTCTCTTGTCGGATTGTCGCCGAGCTTCTCGGCGGCGCTCGATTGTGGTCCGAGCGTCTTCGTCTCGCCGGTCGTCGAGGACCTGGCGCTGGTCCCGACGGGCCCGCGGGTCCGACGAGGCTGTGGAGCCGTCGTCGGGGTTGTTCCGGCGGGGCGGCGTCTTCTGCTTCTGCGGCGGGGAGTGCACGCTTGTCGCACCCCCGGCGGTCTTGTCGCCGATAGCCTTCGTCTTCTCAGCCTGCCGCAGCCGCGAGGTCGACGGCTGCTGTGGAGAGTCGTTGTTGGCGAAGTCTATCAGGCTCCGGATGGTGGCCCTCCATTCTTCGGCCTTGTCGGCCGCCGGAGGAAAGTCGAGGAGCAGCTGCGCCCTTGCGAGCGCTTCTGCTGGAGTAGAGGGGAACGCGGGCGAGCGGTGCGAGGAGCGGGATACGCTCGGACTCCTAACAACGTTAGAAGGAGCGGGGTCCCGCGCCGGCGCCTTCGCTTTGCTTGTGCCCGGACGGGGGTCCGGGGCGTCCCGCGAGCCTCCAGTTTGGCCTTGCCCCAGCAGGCGGATACCACCTCCTGTGGTATGGCGCTGCTGGGTCGTCGTGTGCTGCGATGGACGCGGCGCGTCCACGGAGACCGAGGTCCGGTCGTCCGTCCTGTTCTTGGATCTGGTGGCACCGTGAGTGTCCTCACCGGCAACCACCCTTCCGACGGCGTCTCCCCCGCCCACCGTTGGCTCTGGTGGCGGCGGGTGAGACGCAGACGGGCCTCCGACCTCCGAAGGCTTCTTCTTCGGGGCCATGGAGTTGTCGCTGATGAAGTTGCTGATGAAGCTAGAGAGGTTGATGAAGAATGCGCCCGCGCGAACGCCGGATCAGGTTCGCACAACCTCGACGCCCCCTACCTGGCGCGCCAAAGATGTCGGGGGAAACTGTCCGCCACGAACACCTATGGGACCGGAGCCCCTTGTCTGTGCGGTACGAGGGCGGAGGGAGCACAAAGAGCAGATCGTGACGAGCACGCGGGCAGTTTTACCCAGGTTCGGGCCGCACGGATGCGTAAAACCCTACTCCTGCTTGGTTGTGTATTGAGTCGAGTGCTCGGGAGCTTGAAGAAGCAGCTACACCGAGCGTGAGAGTGATCTAGGTTCCGAACCCCCTCCACGTTGTGCATGGGCCTCCTTTTATAGGGCAAGGGGTCACCGACAGGTGTCAACGTAGGAGAAAGGGGTAAAAATGTAAAAGAGGTGGTAGTTGTAACAGTGCGGGAACAGTGGAGCTACAGTACAGAACAGTGGTCTATACCTACTTTAACAGTGGGGGACAAGGGCATTTAATGCCCGTCGCCGTCGACCCCAAAAGCTCCCGCCTTAGCGTCTCCGTCCGCCACGGCGACGGATCCATCACTGTGGAGTGCCACCGTGTACCCCAGGCTGCACAGCCATCCGCCACGCGTCCCTGGATAGGCCCCAGGGCGACGCGTGGGCCGATGAGCTGGAGCGCGGGCACACAGCGCAGCCTTCCCGGCAAGCACCTTGCCGGGGCCTTGATCTTGCCGGGCCCGGGAGCTTGCCGCTCCCCGGGCCCCTTGCCGGGGCACATATAGTGCCGAGGCGTTGTCTTCTAGTCTTCCTGGCGAGCTCCTCTTGCCAGGGTCTTGTGTTAGTGGAGCGGTCTTGAGCCTGGTACGGCCTTCCCGGCAAGCTCCTCTTGCCGGGGTCTCGATCTCATGTCTTGCATACTTTGTTTTTGAATGGTTTAATAGGGAGCAGGAAGGTCTCCGGCGGGCACGCAGTAGGCCTTGCCGCGGGAAGCTGCAACTGCCCGTGCACAAGTTGGGGTACTGGGGTACCCTTACCTTAGTACACCGACAGGACCCAAAGCCAAGTACTTCTCCCATTGCAAGAACTATAGATCTAGTAGGCCAAACCAAACCGATAATTCAAAGAGACTTGCAAGGATATTATGAGCACACGTAAAAAGTTCAGAGAAGAACCAAATATCTTTCATAGATAACCTTGATCATAAACTCACAATTCATCGGATCTCGACAAACACACTGCAAAAAGAGATTACATCGAATAGATCTCCTCGAAGACCGAGGAGAACTTTGTATTGAGATCCAGAGAGAGAGAGAGAAGAAGCCATCTAGATACTTGCTATGGACCCGAAGGTCTGTGGTGAACTACTCACAACTCATGGTGAGGGCGATGATGATGATGATGAAGGCCTCCGTGATGGATCCCCCTCCGGTGGAGCTCCAGAATAGGCTCCAAGATGGGATCTCCACGTGAATAGAAGCTACGACGGTGGAATTAGGGTTTTCTCTCTGCGTATGGAGTTTCTGGGGTACGTGGACTTATATAGGAAGAAGGAGGGTACCGGGGGCCACACGAGGAGGCCTCGAGGCAGGGGGCGCACCCTGGGAAGGGGGCGCGCCCCCACCCTCGAGGACGGCTCCTCGATCCACTGACGTGGTTCTCAAGCTTCCTGGGCATAATTTTCTCCAAAAATATCTCTCGCGACGGTTTCATTCCGTTTGGACTCCGTTTAATATTCTTTTTCTGCAAAACCCTGAAATAGGCAAAAAACAGCAATCTGGACTGGGCCTTTAGGTTACTAGGTTAGTCCCAAAAATGATATAAAGTGAATGATAAAGCCCATTTAACATCCAAGACTTCATAAATAATAGCATGGAACAATCAAAAATTATAGGTACGTTGGAGAAGTATCAAGCATCCCCAAGCTTAATTCCTGCTCGTCCTCGAGTAGGTAAATGATAAAGAAAGAATTTTTGATGTGGAATGCTAACCAATATAGTTTTTCAATGTAATTCTCTTAATTGTGGCATGAATGTTCAGATCTGAAAGATTCAAGATAAAAGTCTATATTGACATAAGAAATAACAATACTTCAAGCAATACTAACGAAGCAATCATGTCTTCTCAAAATACCATGGCTAAAGAAAGTTATCCCTACAAAATCATATAGTCTGGCTATGCGCCCTCTTCATCACACAAAATATTCATATCATGCACAACTCCAATTTCAGCCAAGCATTTGTTTTCATACTCTATCTTTTCAAACCTTTCAACTTTCACGCAATACATGAGTGTGAGCCATGGATATAGCACTATGGGTGGAATAGAGGTGGTTGTGGAGAAGACAAAAAGGAGGGAGATAGCCTCACATCGACTAGGCGTATCAACGGGCTATGGAGATGCCCATCAATAGATATCAATGTGAGTGAGTAGGGATTGCCATGCAACGGATGCACTAGAGCTAAATATGAATGAAAGCTCAACAAAAGAAACTAGTGTGTGTGCATCCAACTTGCTTGCTCATGAAGACCTACGGCATTTGAGGAAGCCCATCATTGGAATATACAAGCCAAGTTCTATAATGAAAATTCCCACTAGTATATGAAAGTGACTAAACATGAGACTCTCTACAATGAAGAACATGGTGCTACTTTGAAGCACAAGTGTGGAAAAAGATAGTAGCAATTGTCGGTTTCTTTTTTTTCTTTGGCCTTTTTTTGCGGAGGGGCTTTATAGATTTAGCCTTTCCTCCCATGGGACAATGCTCTAATAATGATGATCATCACACTTTAATTACAACACGAAATTACAACTCGATACTACAACAACAAAGTATGACTCTATATGAATGCTTCCGGCGGTGTACCGGTATGTGCAATGAAACAAGAGTGACATGTATAAAATTTATGCATGGTTGCCTTGCCACACATATGATGTCAACTACATGATCATGCATGGCAATATGACAATATGATGCGTGTCATATGAACGGAACGGTGCAAGTTGCCTAGCAATATATCTCGGAATGGCTATGGAAATGCCATGATAGGTAGGTATGGTGGCTGTTTTGAGGAAGAATAAGGTGGCTGTTTTGTGAAAGGATATATATTGGGTTTATGGTACCGGCAAAAGTTGCGCGTTACACGAGAGGCTAGCAATGGTGGAAGGGTGAGAGTGCGTATAATCCATGGACTCAACATTAGTCATAAGAACTCATATACTTATTGCAAAAATCTACGAGTCATCAAAACAAAGCAATCAACGCATGCTCTTAGGGGGAAGGTTAGTAGGAGTTAGCCATCGCGCGCCCCCGACCTCCACACAAAGGTTGGCACTCTACAAATACCTCATGCTCTAAATTCGTCACATAGCGGTTCACCATACGTGCATGATACGGGAATCACTAACCTTAACACAAGCATTTCCCAATTTCATAATAACTCCACTAGCATGACTCTAATATCACTATCCTCATGTCTCAAAACAATTATCAAGCATCCAACATCTCATTCTATTCAATGCACTTGGTGTCGTGAATTTTTTTACTACATTGACATTGGATGATTATCATGTGAAGACTAGTTTCTTTAGCCTAAACACATTACCATGCTGTTTTAATAGACTCTCAAATAGATATAAGTTAAGCATGAGAGTTCAACAATTTCTACAAAATATTACCACCATCATGCTCTAAAAGATATAAGTGAAGCGCTAGAGCAAAAACTATTCAACTCAAAAGATATAAGTGAAGCACGTAGAGTGTTCTAACAATTTGTAGGCCATATTTAACTCTCTCAAATAGGTGTGTCCAGCAAGGATGATTGTGGAAAACTAACAAGCAAATACTCAAATTTTACAAGACGCTCCAAGCAAAACACATATCATGTTGCGAATAAAAACATAGCTCCAAGTATAGTTACCGATGGATGAAGACGAAAGAGGGGACGCCTTCGCGGGGCATCCCCAAGTTTAGGCTTTTGATTATCTTGAATTTACATGGGGTGCCATGGGCATCCTGTAACACCCCAAAAAATTTGACCTTGATTTATAAATCAAAATTTTGCCAAGGAATTAAACTTTTCATTTTCTGGGTTTTCTTTGGTTTCAGAACCATTCTTTCTTTTGATATTATGGGGTTTTTACCTCAGGTGAAAACTTATCAGATATATTATTGGACTTGTTTTCCCAAACAAAAAAAACATTTCTTTTATCAGTAGATTTATTTGCATAATTATTTTCCCCTCAGCTTCATCACTTACAGTGAATTTTCATTAGTTTTAAGCTTTATTTGCACTACAACCCTTTGATAGAGTTATTTAATAATTTCACCAAAAATTGGGGATGTCATGTGAAGTCTCTACATCACTTTTATGCAAAAACCCTTTGGTGTTCTTTGAAAAAGTTGAGAAAAACATCCTCTTTTGCTCTCTGGTCCAGATTGGCACTTTCTACTGCAGCCAGGTGTTAACTTATTCTTTTGGCAATGAGCTTTTTCCTGCTTGCAGCCCTCCCTTCAAAACCCTTAAGTCCAGGAGATTGGACCATTCGGAGCATTTTTGGTCCATGCAATAATGCCTTCTAGTTTTTGTCCAAAATTGATTTTCTCAAAAACTTACACTTGCAAGTTTCTAGTTTCGCCCAACTAACCTTGTCACCATCTTCTACACCTAGAGAGACACTGGTCTGGAGATTTTGGCCACCCCAAGAGATGCCTAGATACCTCTGGCATTTCATCAAACAGGTTAGGAGCATGGCCAGTATTGGCATGCTTTTGGACTTACATTAGGAAGTTGCTCTAATGGCCTAACCAGCATGTCTGATAGCACTAACTTAGTATATAACCTCACCCTGCTAAACCTCATGTGGATTGGAGCCCCTGGCACACTTTGGCAATCTGTCGAGCACCTAGTGTGTGTGCTCTGGACGCGCCGAGAGCGCATGTTTTGCACGCGCGCGCACCGAGTCGCTGCGTCTTGCCCCCCTGACCTTCACTCGTCCACAGGGCCACGCCTCACTCCCGTCCACTCGCCAGAATCCTCCAAGCCACCCTGGCGCCCTACAGCTCCGCCGTCAGAGCCCCTTGGCGGTACGCCGGCGTCCACAGCAGGCGCCTGCCATGGACGGTGCCGCCCGAGCCACAGCCGCGCGCCAGCTGCCCCTGGAACAGCTCGAGCTCATCCACTCGACCTGCCAACCCCCGCCAGCCATCGCCACGCGCCCCCTTGCTACAGAACGGCGGTTCGTCAAGCTTATCTCCGGTCGCCGCGGAACCGACCTGGAGACACTATAAATGGAGACCCCGAGCTCATCTCAACCCTCAGGCAACCTCTCCCTATCCCTCTAGTGCTCCCACAGCTAGCAATCGGTAGAGGGAGGCCGTCATCCCCATCTCCGGACAGTTCAGCCGCCGCCAAACTCTGGTCCCATTCATCACCAGCAAAGCCTCCCCAACCCATCCAGTGGCACCATTCTCTTCCCCTCGATCTTACGGAGCCACCCCCACGCTCAAACTTGATCGGGAGCCACCATAGCTCGGGCCCCCAATTCTCCCGCAGCCACCGTCCGCCGTAGAGCTCGCCGTCGGCGACTCCCTGCGTCCCCGCCAGCCTATCGACCACCGGAAGGACCGCCCTAGACTGGCGGATCCATCCCTGCCCTCCGACTGCCGTGGGGAGCCGCCAATCGCCGGCGTTGATCGCTGGAGCTCCGCCGCCGCTCGGATAGATGTGGAAGAAGACGCGGGCGACTGGTCAAACCTGACCAGTGGGCCCAAAGGACCCACTGTCAGCGACCCAGCCCCGCCGAGGCGTATTTTAAGTGGAAGCGCATTCCACCAAATGCGTTTTCGCTAGAGGAAGATGTAAGCGCTGCCGGAACGTTTTCTTTTCTGTTGTTTTATTTAAAAACATAATGTTGACTAAACTTTGACTGGCCACAACTTTTTAAGTATAAGTCCAAATGACTTGATTCTTTTTCTGTTGTTCCTCAAATTTGGTCTAGTTTATTTTAATATTTATTTGAAAATTTTCCAAACAACTTTTTTGTACTGCTTTGAAACTATGTGTTGATTTCAAAATTTCTTAAATAGGATTTTCGAAGAAGGAAGAAACATTCTAAGGTTTTGGAATGCACCCTGCCTCTCCACTACTTGAAGGCATGCATTCTGAACCCTGGCCCTATACTTGTGGCGTGTTGTTTGATGCGATTGCAACACCACCTTGACACGAATGCATTCATTTTCTTATGTGATTATATGATCATACCTATGAGTGCATGGTGTAGACTCCTTGCTGTTGAAAAGTTAATATGCTTGTGATGGAAATCCCCCTCGTATATCTTTCCTGCCTATCGGAAGAAAGCCGGGAAAGTCGCTGTCTTGTGTAGACACGAGCTTGTCCCTAGTCCCTCGTCGAGACGGTGGTGTCCGGTATGGCATGGTGAGGTATGATGAGCTTGTCCCTGCCAGGGGTAGGGTACGGTTCAGTAAATTGTCAACCCCTTTCTAGCACACACACCGTACAGAGAGGCCATGGTGGAAGATACCGGCTGCATCCGGTAGGCATGCCACCTGGTCCGGGGGCATGGGTGTTTTCGGTTGGAGCCGAAGGGGGTAGCTTCCCCAATTTGCGCGCGTTATAAATTTTGCGATCCCATGCTAGTCGAGGTTGTAGCCTCCCCACTTAGAGTTTCGCTTAACGGGTGTCATGGGTGATTCCTGATACCGGTAAGTTAGGTTGGTGTGTGCGGTCAGGTGTGTTTTCAAGTTAAAATACCGTAGACGGAATTAGTCCCGAATGGACTAAAGGAATCCGTTACTCGTGGGTAAAGAGTACGCCCTCTGCAGAGAATAAATCTATTCGAATAGCCGTGTCCCTAGGTTAGGACAACAGCCTGGGATGGGTCAAGTGTCGGTCTTAGGAGGAAAGACTATTAAACCAAAGCATGGATCATGACTTGTGACTAATGATGATGGTTGTTGTTATTATTACTATTACGGACTAACCATTTATGTTATTTGAATCATTGAGCATCCCTGGGACGGTTCTACCTCCTGGATACTCACCATCTTTTCATTTATTTATAAGCCCTTTATGTGGTGTCGCTCAGATGCCCGACTGTGGCATACTTGCTATTTCTTTTGTTTATAAGCCCTTTATGTGGTGTCGTTCAGACGCCCGACTGTGGCATGCTTGCTATTTCTTTTGTTTATAAGCCCTTTATGAGGTGTCGCTCAGACGCCCGACTGTGGCATGCTTGCTATTTCTTTTGTTCATAAGCCCTTTATGAGGTGCCGCTCAGGCCCCCGACTGTGGCATGCTTGCTATTTCTTTTGTTTATAAGCCTTTTATGTGGTGTCGCTCAGACGCCCGACTGTGGCATGTTTTATCTTTACTAGCAAAAGGGCCCGTGCGTTGCAACGGGAGAAAAATAAATCATAATTCCAATGACCATGACCACATTTTGTTGCATCACCAAACCCGTCTTAACCGGCATCAACAATGCTTGAAGACAATTTATTTTCGTTGACATGTACTCCATCCGTTATAAAATAAGTGTCTAAAATTTAGTACAACTTTGAAAGTGTTTCAAGCTTAGTATAACTTTGCACTAAAGTTAATATAAAGTTGAGATACTTATTTTGGAATGGAGAGAGTAGGTTATATCTTTTTGATATGTGTGACCTAACCTTTGTTTATATATATATATAAGTTTTCAAGTTTTTACGTCTTAATGACGAGACCAGCTTTTCTACTCTCGGGTGTAGGTACACCCGAGTTTGAAAAAAGAAAGAAAAATATGATCAAACAATGTTGAAAAAATCTGCAGTTTTGGGACATGAAACCTCATCGAATGTTCAAGCTTTTTGCAAAAATTCAGCTAAAAATAACATCAGAGGAGCTCTCGGCAAAAAAAACAAAATCAATGCTCAAACTTAGAACATTGATTTTGTTTTTTTTGCCGAGAGCTCCTCTGATGTTATTTTTAGCTGAATTTTTGCAAAAAACATGAACATTTGATGAAGTTTCATGTGCCAAAACTGCAGATTTTTTCGACATTGTTTGATCACGTTTTTCAAGATTTTGCAAACTCGGGTGTACCTACACCCGAGAGTAGCCACAACTTTCCCAACCTTAAACTAGCAAGTTTGGATCGTTCACGGACGTGAAAGTAATCATCGAGTCACCACACAGACGTGTTTAGCGTGCATGAATGTGTTTGTTTATTGAACCTCTATATGCACGCGTTGCCGGATTTGATGCATGACAATTTTGTTTTTTGAACACCGTAAAACGCAAGCGCTCATACATAAGTACGTACACTCATCCATGTGAACACGCAGATACAGACCCTACTACTATGAGCACCTTTCAGAGAATGAGCTGATATATCATCTTAAAATTTACAAAATCACCATGATAATTTTGTTACAAAATTGGATTTAGCTCTCTTTGACTCCCTCATGAAACGATACTGACAGGTCATTAAGGGGAAAGTTGTGGCTACTCTCGGGTGTAGGTACACCCGAGTTTGCAAAATCTTGAAAAACGTGATCAAACAATGTCGAAAAAATCTGCAGTTTTGGCACATGAAACTTCATCGAATGTTCAAGCTTTTTGCAAAAATTCAGCTAAAAATAACATCAGAGGAGCTCTCGGCAAAAAAAAACAAAATCAATGCTCAAACAGTGCTCAAACAGTGCACAAACTTAGAACATTGATTTTGTTTTTTTTGCCGAGAGCTCCTCTGATGTTATTTTTAGCTGAATTTTTGCAAAAAGCTTGAACATTCGATGAAGTTTCATGTCCCAAAACTGCAGATTTTTTCGACATTGTTTGATCATATTTTTCTTTCTTTTTTCAAACTCGGGTGTACCTACACCCGAGAGTAGAAAAGCTGGTCTCAGCTTTAAGGTTGGCTGATTGCTACGAAAGAAACCAGCAGCCTCGCACGCTGGTGTTCCACGCGTCATATGTGCCCCTCCCCCATACTATGACTCCCCCACGCATGCTAAATGGCTGAACACATCAGCTTCCCTGATTACAAATGACGCGTATCTAGCGGGACCCCACACGCACCGCTCTGCCTCCATATCTTCTTGCCCAGTTGTATTCCCTGATCCCCAATCTCGTTGTACCAGTAGTATTTGCTTATTCTCTGCTCCTTGCCTTCGATCTGGTACACTCTCGTTCCTTCCCTTGCGCCGTCATCTCTTAATCGCCACTCATTCCATGGGCACCGCGTCGACAACCTCCGAGGTACGGTTGTGAGGCTTGTAAACTACCAGTAGTATTTGCTTAGTCACTGCTCCTTGCCTTCGATCTGGTACACACTTGTGGCTGCAGGGATGGGGGTAGCGGGCGGGCGGGCCAAGTCCATGAACGGCCGTGGTGATGGTGATGCTCCGATTGGTGCTGCGCTGCTACGAGCCCGCCACTGATGTACTTTTTGGTTTCTTCCTCGCTTGTACCAGTTCTGTCTTCTTCTGTCGACTGTTGATCTTCCTCGGAGAGGTTTCTTTGTCTTAGCGGCAGGTCTTGCCCTCATTCTTGTTTGATTCTTGCAACTCCAGAAGTATACACGTACCTTGAGTTGTTTAATTCTTGCACTGGTAACGTATATAAATTGCTACGATTTGATGTAAAGAAGCAATGTGCGACTATTAATTATGAAAGGAATCTAAATTTTAGCGCATAGTGAAACGTTTTAGCGGCCCATGCCAGAAATAAATTCCGGCCCATGTGAATTGAGGTGAGGACATGTACAAGTATAAGGGACATATAGGAAACCATACGTTAGTTGGTCAAAAAAGAAGGAAACCGCACGTACGAAACCGATCGGGTAAGGTGGGAAACCGAACGGCGGGATATGCAGGTAAAATAGTACCATCTCGGATGTAGAAAATAATATAGGTGAAAAAACTGAAAGCGTAAATTCATAGAAAGAAGCGTATTGTGACGGTGAACCCGACAATGTCAATCCGTGCTTTATTATTAGGGAGAGATTTTCACTCCCTGATTGCGTATTCATAATTGCATGAACAACCTGCTTGCATCATGGATATCATTTCGTAACCAACATTGTGATCATCGAATATTTCCGAGCATGATTATCTTTTGTTACATTGTACCTGTGTTCACAATGTTTGCGAGTACATTGAAAGTACTCACTGGCTTGTCCCTGGCTATTGTCTTGGCCAGATTTCTTGCATGGAGTGGAGCGTTGCAACGACCGCCCCGGAACCTATGCAACGGTGATAGCAGCCCCGCAAAGATAGGAGTTAACCTGGTCAGCTGTTCCTGTGGGAAATGGAGTCCTAGAGACATCGATGTACTATAAACCGCTTCTGCCATAAGCTACTAGAAACCTTGTGTTGTACTCACAGGCCAGAATGGTCTTGTACTACATATTTGCATTTTCACTTGGAACATCTGTATCAAGTGGTGCCTCATCAGCTAACAGTAATCCTGGGGCTGGTGAGCACAAGGGTCATTTTTGGATTTAATACCCCGAAAACCCGGTCCTGACACATCCCCAAGCTTAGACCTTTGCTACTCCTTGTTCCATAGTCCATCAAAGCGATACTCAAAACTTGAAAACTTGACAACACAAAACTTAGACAAAAATTCTCGTGAGCTCCGTTAGTATGAGAAAGAAAACCACTACTCAAAGGTACAACAATGAATTCATTCTTTGTTTATATTGGTGTTAAACCTACTATACTCCAACTTTTCTATGGTTCATATCCTCCAATATTACTCATAGATGCATCGGAATAAGCAAACAACACACGAAAAACAGAATCTGTCAAAGACAGAACAGTCTTTAGTAATCTGCAGTGTTCGCCTACTTCTGGAACTCCAAAAAATTCAAACTAAATTGGTAAATTTGCGCAATTTGTCTACCAATTAGAAGCAAAATGAATCAACTAAAAATCCTGCTCCAGTAAAATCCCACGACTCCTTTAGCGAGCGCAAACGATTCTGTTTTTCACAGCAAGATCATATAAACTTCACACAAGTCTTCCCAAAGGTTCTACTTGGCACAAACACTAAAAAAACATGAAACCACATCTAATCAGAGGCTAGATGCAATATTTATTCCTAAAAGCAACAAAAAGAAAAAATATAAAGTTGGGTTGCCTCCCAACAAGCGCTATCGTTTTACGCCCCTAGCTATAGGCACGATAATTCAATGATGCTCACATGAAAGACAAAGATTGAAGCACAAGGAGAGCATCATAAGACATGTGACAAACACATCTAAGTCTAACATACTTCCTATGCATAGGCATCTTATAGGAAAACAAATTACCAAGACAAGTAAGATCTATCATATGCAAGGAAGAAGAAAGAAACAAGATCAATCTCAACATCAAGAGAGGTAATTTAGTAACATGAAAATTTCTATGACCATATTTTCCTCTCTCATAATAATTGCATGTAGGATCATAAGAAAATTCAACAATATAGCCATCACATAACTTTTTTCTCAACACGATCGACATGCATGCGAAGTTGACACTCTTCCAAAATAGTGGGATCAACATTAACTAAAGTCATGACCTTTCCAAACCCACTTTTATCAAAAAAATTCATAAGATTGAACATTCTCCAAATATGTGGGATCTAAAGTTGACACTCTTCCAAACCCACTTTAAATATTATTGCAAACATTATTATCAATCTTTCATTCAGCATGGGGATTAAATAAATTTTCAAGATCATAAGAAGAATCACCCCAATCATGATCATAGCAACAAGTAGTGGACATAGCAAAATAAGCATCCCCAAGCCTAGGATTTTGCATGTCATTAGCACAATTGACATCAATAGAATTTATAACAACATCATTGCAATCATGCTTTTTACTCAAGGAACTATCATGAAGCACTTTATAATTTTCTTTCAATATTTGATCACAATTTTTAGACTCATAAATTTCAAGCAAAACCCCATAAAGATAATCTAGTGCACGCAGCTCACTAGCAATAGGTTCAACATAATTGGATCTCTTAAAGAGATTAGCAAGTGGATGAGGATTCATACTTTAGCAAGAGAAGATGCAAGCTAATTGAGGGCACATAGCAACTCAAGCAAACAAGAGGCACGCGAACGATAAACACACGACAAAAGAAGGGCAAATAAACTGGCAAGGGTGAAGTGGGGGAGAGGAAAACGAGAGGCAAAAATGTAATGCAAAGGATAAGGGCTTGTGATAGGTACTTGGTATATGACTTTTGCGTAAGCCTACCCAGCAACGGCGCCGGAAATTCTTCTTGCTACCTCTTGAGCTTGCTTTGTAATCCCTCGAAGAGGAAAGAGAGATGCAACACAGTAGCGTAAGTATTTCCCTCAGTTTTTGAGAACCAAGGTATCAATCCTGTAGGAGACCACGCGCGAGTCCCTAGCACCTGCACAAACAAATAAGAACTTCGCAGCCAACGCGATAAGGGGTTGTCAATCCCTTTACGGTCACTTACGAGAGTGAGATCTGATAGAGATGATAGTTTTTATTTTTGGTATTTTTGGTTTAATAAAACAGCAAATAAAAGCGATAAAAGTAAAGTAGATGTAGATTGATATGTTGAGAATAGACCCGGTGGCCATAGTTTTCTCTAGTGGCTTCTCTCATGATAGCGATATTCTACGGCGGGTAAACAAATTACTGTCGAGCAATTGATAGAAAAGCGAATAATTATGAGACTATATATGCATGATCATTGTATATAGGCATCACGTCTGAGACAAGTAGACCGACTTCTGCCTGCATCTACTACTATTACTCCACACATCGACCGCTATCCAGCATGCATGTAGTGTATTGAGTTCATACGAACAGAGTAACGCCTTAAGCAAGATGACATGATGTAGAGGGATAAACTCAAGCAATATGATATAAACCCCATCTTTTTATCCTCGATGGCAACAATACAATACGTGCCTTGTTGCCCCTACTGTCACTAGGAAAGGACACCGCAAGATTAAACCCAAAGCCAAGCACTTCTCCCATTGCAAGAACTATAGATCTAGTAGGCCAAACCAAACCGATAATTCGAAGAGACTTGCAAGGATATTATGAGCACACATAAAAATTTCAGAGAAGAACCAAATATCTTTCATAGATAACCTTGATCATAAACTCACAATTCATCGGATCCCGACAAACACACCGCAAAAAGAGATTACATCGAATAGATCTCCAGGAAGACCGAGGAGAACTTTGTATTGAGATCCAGAGAGAGAGAAGAAGCCATCTAGATACTAGCTATGGACCTGAAGGACTGTGGTAAACTACTCACAACTCATGGTGAGGGCGATGATGATGATAATGAAGGCCTCCGTGATGGATCCACCTCCGTTGGAGCTCCGGAACAGGCTCCAAGATGGGATCTCCACGAGAACAGAAGCTACGGCCGTGGAATTAGGGTTTTCTCTCTGTGTATGGAGTTTCTGGGGTACGTGGACTTATATAGCAAGAAGGACGGCACCGGGGGCCACACGAGGAGGCCTCGAGGCAGGG
This sequence comes from Secale cereale, assembly GCA_902687465.1. Classification (NCBI taxonomy): domain Eukaryota; kingdom Viridiplantae; phylum Streptophyta; class Magnoliopsida; order Poales; family Poaceae; genus Secale; species Secale cereale. The sequence continues at coordinate 712,967,174 of LR738712.1, read as the reverse complement.
GGGCACGCCCTGGTAAGGGGGGTGCGCCCCCACCCTCGAGGGCAGCTCCTCGGTCCTCTGATGTGGTTATCAAGCTTCCTGGGCGTGATTTTCTCCAAAAATATCTCTCGCGAAGGTTTCATTCCATTTGGACTCCGTTTGATATTCTTTTTCTGCAAAACCCTGAAATAGGCAAAAAAACAGCAATCTGGACTGGGCCTTTGGGTTAGTAGGTTAGTCCCAAAAATGATATAAAAGTGAATGATAAAGCCCATTAAACATCCAAGACTTCATAAATAATAGCATGGAACAATCAAAAATTATAGATACGTTGGAGACGTATCAAACCTCATAAAGGTAATCTAGTGCACTCAACTCACTACCAATAGGTTCAACATAATTGGATCTCTTAAAAAGATTAGCAAGTGTATGAGGATCCACAAGCGAAGATGCAAACTGATAGAGGACACATGGCAGCACAAGCAAACAGAAAGCGAACGAAAAAGGGAGAATAAAACGGCAAAGGTGAAGTGAGGGAGATGAAAACGAGAGGCAAATAATGTAATGCGAGGGATAAGGGTTTGTGATAGTTACTTGGTATATGACTTTTGCGTAGATCTCCCCGGCAATGGCGCCATAAATTCTTCTTGCTACTTCTCGAGCTTGCGTTGTATTCTCTCGAAGAGGAAAAGGTGATGTAGCATAGTAGCGTAAGTATTTCCCTCAGTTTTGAGAACCAAGGTATCAATCTAGTAGGAGACCACGCGTGAGTCCCTCGCACCTGCACAAACAAATAAGAACTTTTCAGCCAACACGATAAGGGGTTGTCAATCCCTTTATGGTCACTTACGAAAGTGAGATCTCATAGATAGGATAGGATAGTATTTTTGGTATAAGAACAGAAAGTAAAGAAAGCAAATATTCAACAACAATAGAAATTGAAGGGAAAGTAATATGATAAAGATAGACCCAGGGGCCATAGGTTTCACTAGTGGCTTCTCTCATGATAGCAGAATTCTACGATGGGTGAACAAATTACTATCGAGCAATTGATAGAAAAGCGCATAGTTATGAGAATATCTAGGCATTATCGTTATATATTGGCATCACGTCCGTAACAAGTAGACCGAAACGATTCTGCATCTACTACTATTACTCCACACATCGACCGCTATCCAGCATGCATCTAGAGTATTAAGTTCATAAGAACAGAGTAACACTTTAAGCAAGATGACATGATGTAGAGGGATAAACTCAAGCAATATGATATAAACCCCATCTTTTTATCCTTGATGGCAACAATACAATACGTGCCTTGCTGCCCCTACTGTCACTTGGAAAGGACACCGCAAGATTGAACCCAAAGCCAAGCACTTCTCCCATTGCAAGAACTATAGATCTAGTAGGCCAAACCAAACCGATAATTCGAAGAGACTTGCAAGGATGTTATAATCATACATAAAAGATTTCAGAAAAGAATCAAATATTGTTCATATATAATCTTGATCATCAACCCACATTCATCGGATCTCGACAAACACACCGCAAAAAGATTACATCGAATAGATCTCCTCGATGATCGAGGAGAACTTTGTATTGAGATCCAAAGAGAGAGAAGAAGCCATCTAGCTAATAACTATGGAACCGAAGGTCTGTGGTAAACTACTCACAACTCATTGGTGAGGCTATAGTGTTGATGTAGCAGCACTCCGTGATCTTTCCACCCTTCAGCGGAGCTTCGGAACAGGCCCCAAGATGGGATCTCACGGGAACAGAAGGTTGCGGCGGTGGAATTAGGTTTTTTTTTCTGTTGCCTCGATGTTTTCAGCGTACGTGTATATATATAGGAGGAAGGAGGGCACTGGGGGAGCCAAAGGTGGCCCACAAGGGTGGGGGACGCACCCTACCCCTCGTGGCCGCCTCTCTCGTTCCCTCGCGTGTACTCCAAGTCTTATGTGTAGATACGGTTCCAAAAATAACTCTCCCAAATGTTTCATGGCATTTGGACTCCGTTTGATATTCCTTTTCTGCGAAACACTGAAATAGGCAAAAAACAACAATTTGCACTGGGCCTTGGGTTAGTAGGTTAGTCCCAAAAATAATATAAAAGTGTATAATAAAGCCCATTATACATCCAACACATAATATATAATAGCATGGAATAATAAAAAATTATAGATACATTGGAGACGTATCACATGTCGAAAGTGTACAACATCATAGGGAGTTTTTTTTGGGAAGATGGAAAATGTACCGTTCACGAAACGAGCTTTGCGGAACTTGTGTGGGAAAATTGATCGTGACCAGGCAGAGGATGATGTTCGGAAGACAATGGAGGTATTTCAAGAGCTAGGTGCTAAGGATCAGCAATTCACATACAGAGTGCAAGCCGACAAAGATGGAAGGATTAGTACTCTGATGTGGCAAATGGAAACAACAGGCTACATTACACTTTCGTCAAAGACGTGGTGACATTTGATACGACTTACAAGACCAACCTGTATGACATGCCGTTCGGGCTTTTCGTTGGAGTTAACAACCACTTTCAGAGCATTATACTAGCCGGCGTTTTGGTAAGGGATGAGAAGGTCGAAACCTTCGAATGGATTTTTTTCATAATTTGTTAGAATGATGGGTGGCAAGGCGCCACGGACTATTCTCACAGGTAAAAAATAGATTACGGGTATAATGTGATGACTTTGATATGAGTGTCTAACAGATTTAGTACCACTGTGTTTTGCAGACCAGAACCGTGCAATGAAGGTTTCTATACGGAATGTGATGCTGAGCACAGCGCACCAGTGGTGCAAGTGGCACGTGCTCTAGTAGGGGCTTCATCCTGTTGTGCTTCGATGTTTACATCTTGTTGTATGGAAGCAAAGTCCAATCTATATTGGAAGGTTATTTCTTTCTTTGGAAGCAACTTATGATATCATTTAGAAGCACTGTTGATGGAAGCATACATCACTCAGAAGGTTGGACAACGAAAATATGTATATGCGACACTGGAAATAAATTTCTACTTCATTGGAAGCACATGCTCATTTTGTTTGAAGCAGATGTATTTGTTCATCACACATGTATGCTGCACCATCTTTTTAATTTTGTATCCAACATATCTCTATTTTGCTTCATGCCCAAAAAATGAAGCATGGGTTACACAATAAGCAAGCACTATAGGTTTCACAAAACATTTATGCTTCCTAGTAATAAAAAGTTGTGCTTCCGACACAGTTAAACAAAGTTTCGGTTAGACAATAATATCATGCTTCTAACAACATCGCACTATGCTCCTTATGCATCCAAATAAATCAAGTTTCTCCTACACACTAATCAGGTGTGCTTCCACCATTACTGCCTGATGATTCAAGTAATTACATGTTGTCTGCAACCCAATGTTCTGGTTTAGACATCCTAATTTCAACCGATAATATGTACATCTTTTTTTCTAGTTGAGTTTTTCTTTTTGCGAATTAAGTTCAGAGTACATACATCTGGAACGAATTTTTGGAGTCTCTTTATTTGGAAGCAGTTTTTTTATGGAAGGAAACATTTTTTCTGAATATTATGTTTCCATGGCATGTGCTTCCATCAGGGAAAAGTTAGTTTCAATGGAACGTTGGTGATAACCCACAAGTCTAGGGGATCAGTTGTCTAACACCCCAAAAATTTAACCATGTTTTATTAATTAAAATTTTGACAGGGAATTAAAATTTGTCAGTTACTGGATGTTCCTATAGATTCTAGGACCTTTCCTTTCCCTTGTGTGTTGGAGTTTCTACCACTAGTGAAAACTTTCCAATTAATGTTAGACTCTATTATTCACTCATTAAAATTTTCTTATATCAGTAGAATTAATTATATATTTGCCCCCCTAATTATCTTCCCCCTTTAAATGGTTGCCCTTAGTTTAAAGGCTTCTTTTGAACTACAACCACTTGATCAATTTACTTAATATTTCATCCAAAAATTGGAGATGTCAGGTAATGCTATTAGATCACTTTTAAGCAAGAATATATTTATTTCATTTAATATTTTGAGCTCCACACCATGTTTTCCAATCTGGTCCAGTAGGCCAAATTGCACTACAACCCCTTTAAATATTCCTGTTATGCTTCCACCAAAATTTATGGGATGTTCATAGGAGTATGTTATTCAATTTTATGCAAAAATCAATTTAGGTCCTTTGGAAAATTTGAGTGAACCAACCTCTTTTCCATTCTGGTCCAGTTTGGTATTTTGCACTGCAACCCTAGTTTATTTTGCTCCAGTGCTATTGAGCTTCCTCATGCTTATAACCTTTCTTACGAAACCCTTAAGTCCAGGAGAGTGGGTCTATTGGGATAGTTTTGGTTCATGAAACAATGCTCTGCATTTTCTATCCAGAACTGAAGATTTGCAAGGCTTGCACTAACAAGTTTCTGGTTTTGCCCAACTAGCATTGCCATCATTTCTTTCACCTAAGGAGGTTATGATCTTGAGAGTTTGGCCACCAGTGGAAAGGCCCCTATGCCCATAGCATTCTGTCGAGCAACTTGTGTGCATGACCAATGTTGGCATAGTTTTTTAGTTCACATTGTGGAATTGATTCCCTGACCTAACAGCCATGTCCACTAACCTCCTAGCTGCCTCTAACCTAAGACTGCTGAGTTGCTTTGGCATCCAAGCAGGTTTGGCCGCCATGGCAATTCATCGAGCACCTGTCGTGCGTGCACAGAGCGCGGCCAGAGCGCGCGTTTTGCACGTGCTGCGCCCGAGCCGCCGCGTCCCTGGCATGTCTCCCCCGAGCTTATCCAGACCGTTGCAGCCTGCCGCAACGAGCCAAGCTTCTGCCCGCAACTCCTCACAGGCGCCACAGACCCTCGCGACGTCTCCGGCAAGCCAGGAGCTAGCCGCCACCGCCGCCTGCTTTGGTCGGCGCCGTACGGGCCACCTGGCGTGCCCCCGAGCGTCACAGACTGCTGTGCTCATCCACAAGCTCGTCGTTTACCTCTGCCAGCTCTGCCAGCCAGTCCCCACCTGCACTGCTCTTCAATAGCGCCGCCGCCGTCGTCCTTATCCTCGGCCACTGTCAAACCGACCTTGATCGCCTATTTAAGGGTGCCCCGAACCCCTCCACAGCAACAGACCATCACTAGACACCCCGCAGAGCAACCCCGTGGTAACCATTCGTCCCCGGGAAGCTTTCTTCTTCATCTCCGGCGAATACGGCCGCCGTCACGCTCCAGTCGAATTCATCGCAAACATCACCCCTCTCGTCCAGCCAGCACCACCGTCCGACTCCCTGTGATCCTGCAGAGCCGCCCATCGCCTCAAACTCGCTCGGGAGCCACTGCATCACAAGGCCCCAAATCCACCCGAGGCCGCCGTCCACCGCGAAGCTTGCCGCCGGCGATTCCCTTCGTCCCCGCTGGCCACTCGACCACCGGGAGGACCGCCCCAGCCTAGCGAATCCATCCCTGCACTCGAACGCCCTCGAAGAGCCGCCATTCGCCGGCGACGATCACCGGAGCTCCGTCCTCGTCGGGTGAAGGAGGAAGGAGGCGGGTAGACCAGTCAAATATGACAGGTGGGCCCGCAGGTCCCACTGTCAGCCCCTCTTGTCCCCCGCCCACTGGTTTAAGTGGAGGCGCATTCCCCGGAGTATGTCTTCTCTTCTCTGAAAACGTTTTCTGAGTCGATTCGTTTCCCTTTTCTGGTTTTTATTAAAACTAGAGTTGACTGAACTTTGACTGGCTATATCTTCTAAAATATAAATCCAAATGACTTGATTCTTTTTCTGTTGTTTCCCAAATATTGTCTAGTTTATTTTCATATTTATATGAAAAATTTCCAGACAACTTTTTTGGACTGTTCTAAGTCTATGTATTGATTCTTCTTTTATTTCTTTTAGGATTTCGAAGAGGGAGAAAACTTCCAAAAAAAATTGGAATGCTTTTCTCCTCCCCTCTACTTGAAGGCAAGCATCTTGAACCCCGTTATGATATACGTTGTGTGTTGTTTGCTAAAACATAAGAACTCCATCGATATACTCAAATGAGGTAACGTTATTTCATGTGAAAATCATACTCTTGCATATCAACATGTGGTGAATAATCTTTTTTGTGTTATGAATGTGATATTGATGACAACAACCACTTCTCATGCCACATATGCATGGTGATAGTTCGGATGGAGTCCGAAGGAAGGTTGTGTTTCGGTGAACCGACCACGTGAATGACATCTCGTTATGACGAGGATGTGCAGTAAGGCAGGATGTAGCATGAGGGTTGTGACCCTGTCAGGAACTGTAAAGAGCATTGTGGCACTAAACATGCAGGGAATACATGAACCTCCTGAGTCGACCGTAGATCGAGTCTCGTTCCAGTAACCCCCATACTTGTTTCGTGCTACCATGTGTCCCTGCTACAGGTAGGGTACGGTTCAGTAAATTGTCAACCCCTGTTCTATCACACACCGTACAGAGAGGCCACGGTGGAAGATACCGGCTGCATCCGGTACGCAGGCCACCGGGTCCGGGGGCATGGGTGTTTCGGTTGGAGCCGAAGGGGATAGCTTCCCCGGTTTTCGCGCGCGTTATAAATTTTTGTGATCCCATGCTAGTAGGGGTTGTAGCCTCCCCACTTAAAGTTTGGCTTAACTAGTGTCGTACGTGATTCCAGACACCGGTAAGTTAGGTTGGTGTGTGCAGTCAGGCGCGTCTTCAATTAAAAGACCGTAGACGGAATTAGTCCAGAGGGACTATAGGAAATCCGTTATTCGTGGGTAAAGAGTACACCCTCTACAGAGAAAAAATAATCTATTCGAATAGCCGTGTCCGTGGGTAAGGACTACAGTTTGGGATGGGTCGAGTGTCGGTCTTAGTGTCGGTCTTCGAAGGAGAAACTATTAAAACAGAGCATTATTTATGACCTGTGACAGGTGGTGATTGCGGTCTATTATTATTATTATGGACTAACCATTCGTATTCTTTGGAACAATCAGTATCCTTGGGACGGTTCTACCTCCCGGATACTTACGGTTATTTACTTTCTTTATAAGCCCTTTATGTGATGTCGCTCAGACGTCCAACTATGGCATTTCGTTATTTACTTTTCTTTATAAGCCCTTTATGTGATGTCGCTCAGACGTCCGACTGTGGCATTTTGTTATTTACTTTTCTTTATAAGCCCTTTGTGTGATGTCGCTCAGACGTCCGACTATGGCATTTTGTTATTTACTCTTCTTTATAAGCCCTTTATGTGATGTCGTTTAGACGTCCGACTGTGGCATTTCGTTATTTACTTTTCTTTATAAGCCCTTTATGTGATGTCGCTCAGACGTCCGACTGTGGCATTCTTGTCTTTTATTCTTCCCTTAAGCCCTTTCTGTGGTGTCGCTCAGACGCTTGACTGTGGCATGCTTGTTATTTATTTTGTTGCTACTCTCTGATTGCATATGCATTTTTACTCGGATTCCCTGCTTGCATTTATAGACTATCGTATCATTATTCTCATAGTGATCATAAATCATCCTCGAGCATGTTTATGTCTAACCCATCTTCATAATGTTTGCGAGTACATTCAAAGTATTCACTCGCTTGTCTCTAGTTATTGTCTTGGCCAGGTTCCTTGCGTGGGAAGGAACGATGCGATGACAGCCCCGGAACCTATGCTTATGGAGATAGCAGCCTCGCGAAGATAGGAGTTATCCTGGTCAGCTATTCCTGTGGAAAATGGAGTCCCACCGTCACCGATGATCCACAAACCGCTTCCGTCATCAGCCGCTAGAAACCTTGTGTTGTACTCACAGGACAGAATGGTCTTGTGCTACATATTTTGTACTTGCTTGGAGTTTCTGTAACAAGTTGGGTGCCTCATCAGCTAACAGTAATCCTGGGGCTGGTGAGCACAAGGGCCTCTTTTTGGGAAATTAATATCCCGAAAAACCGGTCTTGACAAACTTGGTATCAGAGCCAGGCTGACCGTTGGCTAATCCTATCTTAGCCAGGTTCAAAAACCTAGGTTAACCACCACACCAGACCATACCCCAACCCCCAGCCAAGCTTCCCGCATAAGATGTCACAACCCTAGTTCTGGTATGCACTAGGTTAGTCTTGTGGTTTGCATCATGTTTAAATTTCAAATAAAATTGAAATGAGGACTTGTGAAACCCTGAGAAACCCTTTTAAAAATGACCCAAATAAAAATTGCTCCAAAAAGGTCCAAGAAAATGTTCATATGGCCCTCTGAAAATATTGGTTAGAGATAAAAATCAAACCAATATTATTAGGAGCTCATAAGTATTTATTTTGGGCATTTGGAATTAATGCAATAGTTATTTGCATTGGATATGTATATATATATATATATATTATATTTTATATATGTCCAAAATTTTGATTCTTATTTTGAGGGGCTTGGATTAATTCCTAGGTCCCTGCAAAATAAAATGTCAGAAGGAAAACAAATGATTTAATTTAGAAATTAAATGAAAACAAATGTCAGAAAAAAATAGAAAAGAAAAATAAAAAGGAAAGAGCTTACCTGGCTTACCTGCAGCCCAACTGCCTAGCCGGCCCAGCTGGCCAGCCTAGCCCGCCTGCCCCCCTCCCTGTCGTCTTCCCCGCGCCAGTAGGCAGGCGCGTGGCCAACGCGCGCGCACGGCGAGGGCGCCACGCCGCCAGCTGCCTGCCTGCTTCCCCGGGACAGCACGACGCCCTGAAACTTCTCCGCGGCACCGCCCCGATCCCCTAGACGCTCCTTCTCCCCCTCCTGCCCTCTCCCTTGTCTGCTTCTCGCACCCCCGAACGCCGCCGTCGCCGTCGCTCGCCGCTGCCGTGGCCACAGGCCACCCCACGCCCAGCCAAGGTGCCCAAGAGCTCCGCCATTTCACCCCCGACCTCTCCGACGAGTCACACGACCCCGGACGCCCTGAGGCCCCGACCCCGACCTCTTCTTCATCGCCGGCCGCCGGAGATCCCCTCCGCCGCCCTGCTTGCTCCGGCCCTTCTCCGAGCCCTCCGCCTGCACCGCTGCGACCGCGGTGAGCTCCCGGTTCGTTTCCCCCTCCTCCCCTAGTCGTTTGCGACCTCTAGTCCTATTCTCCACTGATGCCCGACCTCACCGCCGCCGGTGATGCCGCCGCCGTGGCCACAGCCACCCAAGCACGAATCCGAGCACGTCACTGCACGTAGTGCTTCGCTAGGAGCCCGTAGCACTTTCTCCCTGGCCTTCCCGTGCCCTGTAGCCCCTCTTCCGACGAAGCCCGAACTCCGGCGCCGCCGCGAGCTCGTTTCCGGCGAGCTCCGGCCGCCCTAGCTGCTGCTGTTTGTTGGGATGGACGCGGACGAGCTCCAGCTTCTCGCCCGTGGCCTCCGCTGCCAAAATGACCACCGGAGCGGCATTTCCGTGCTCCTCCGCCGCGTCTGTGATCGCCGGCGTCGAGCCGCCGGTGGGTTTTGACCGCTGACCGGCGTGCTTTGACCCCACTGACCAGTTGACCTCCCCCCTCTCTCACTGACCCGCGGGCCCCGCCCGGCTAATTATTCCAGTTAGTACTAATTAACTAACTAGATTAGCCACTGACATGTGGGCCCTGCTCTGCTGACATTTCTGTTAGAATTAGTTTAGAGTTAATTAACTCAGTTAATTAACTGAGTCACTGACCAGTGGACCCCACTGTCAGGTTTGACTCTGGACCAGCCCTTTTGACCTGCTGACGTCATGCTTGTGTCATGCTGACGCAGTAATCCAGTTCTGGTATTTAAATAAATCTTAAATGATTTATTTATTTCAGAAATTGGCTTAAACTTCAAAAAATCACAGAAATTCAACCGTAGCTCAGAATGAAATAATTTATATATGAAAAATTATCATAAAAATTCAATCTATCCATCTGTACCATTTTCATGCATGACAAATGGAGTTAAACCTACTGTTTATATGAAAACGCATAATTGGCATTTAAAATGCTTATTTTAGAGTTGCATTTGAACCCTTGGTTCAAATGGACTTCTTTTCAATTGAATGCTAGTTGCATTAGCTCAACAACATCATATCCTCATGCCATGATCATGCATCATATTGTTGCATATGCTTGTGTTTGACTGTCGGCACCGTTCTTCTCGATAGGTCCAGCTCCGGAGACCGATCCAGAGTACCTGTCAGAGGAGCAGTGCTCTGCACGTTGTTTTAGCAGGCAAGCAAACCCCCTTGTTCATTCCGATACAACCCCTCTCTCGCTCCTGCTCCCTATTATTGCATTAGGTCAACAACGACTTCAACTGCTACTTTATGCTGCGGTAGTTGAACCCATTCCTCTGCATGACCGGTCTTTCCACAGTAAATAGTTGAAACCCACTAGCATGTGTAGGAGTTAATTGAAGCCATGTCGTGATCTTACCATGCCTTGCTTGCTATTGCTTAGAGTGTGTCAGGTCTGATTCATCTGGAATGAATTGGAGTGAAATGATATGTTCTGATGCTGAGGGTTAAGCGTGTGAACACGTTTTGGTAAAGGTAGTGGTGAGAGGCCATGTAGGAGTACATGGTGGGTTGTCTCACTGGAACCGTCCCTAAGAACTGAGTTCTGTGTATGTTGTCCAATGACTAGCTACTACCACACATTGGGTTCCGGTAACTCGACCCCTCTCGACTTATTAATCAACATGATCTCTGTCCAGGAGTTGCAACTAGTTTCTGGTGTTTGTAGGTAGTGTTAGTAGTCTACCAAGTGGCACTCGGCCAGTGGGCTTGGGACAGACTAGGCACCGTGGCACGGTGTACCAAGCGTAGATCCACTCAGGGAGGTGGGCTTGGGAACCCTGCGCACATCATTTGGGGCCGTGAGCGACACCCCGGCCGGATCTCCCCACGGATGGAACCCGAATAGGCGATAAACCTGGACGAGAGACTTGTGTGGTTAGTCAGGTCGTGGCCGAAACCCTCGCCAGGCTTCCGCTTGAAGGTTGCCGAGATACACGAGATGTACATGGCGGTAAGTGGCGAGAGCGTGTGTGAAGCAGTACACCCCTGCAGGGTTAACATGATCTATTCGAATAGCCGGGTCCACGGTTATGGACTTCTTGGATGCTTACGTGGTACATAGACAACTGAAGTGGATACTCTAAAATACTCAAGACAAGTGTGAGTGCTATGGATGGCCTTCTCGTAGGGAGACAGGAATGAATCCATAGTGGTGTATTGTGTGGTGCTTAGTGGACTCGTGTGCGCCACCTCAAGAGAGTTACCAACAATCGTAGAATAGGATAGCCACTGAGTCAAAGCTGGCTTGCTGCAACTAAACCCCACTTAGCCTTCTTGATACAAGTGCATGTATGATAGGATCTGATGCAAGTCTTGCTGAGTACCTTTGTACTCATGTTTGCTTAATTTATGTTTTGCAGATAGGATTGATGTCTCACTAGTAGTTCCGCTTGGACTTCGACAAGTAGCTTGTTACCTCAGCTACGATCTTGGACGAGTGGTGTAGATAGTCGGCTCTTCAGCCTTTTTCATTTGTAGATGTCTGTACTCAGACATGTAGTGCTTCCGCTTGTTGCTTGTATGCTCTGAATGTTGGGTCATGAGACCCATGTTTGTAATATTTGGCTCCTCGGAGCCTAATGAATAAATACTTTGTTTATTAGGGTCTTGTTGTGATGCCATGTTGTATTTGCACATATTGAGCATATTGTGTGTATGTTATTGAAATGCTTGGTATGTGTGGGTTCCGACACCTAGTTGTTTACCCTTGGTAGCCTATCTTACAGGGAAATGTCTCCTAGTGTTTCCATTGAGCCTTGGTAGCTTGCTACTGCTCCGGAACACTTAGGCTGACCGGCATGTGTCCTTCTTCGTTCCTGTGTCTGTCCCTTAGGGGAAATGTCACGCGTTGTTCCTTTAAGTCCTTGTAGCTTGCTACGACTTGGGTTCATACGCTGATGACCGACACGTTCGTTGCTGTGTCATGAATGCCTGTCTCTGTAATTTAGTGCCACTTTTGGTTTATAACTGGTCATGTCGGCCCGAGTTCTCTGCCATATGGATGCTAGCGACACTATCATATACGTGAGCCAAAATGCGCAAACGGTCCCGGGCCAGGTAAGGTGGCACCCGTGGGGATACCGTGCGTGAGGCCGCAAAGTGATATGGTGTGTTACATGCTAGATCGGTGTGACTTAGGATCATGGTCTCGACAGCGTTGGTATCAGAGCCTGACTGCCTGTAGGATTACCAAGCCAAACTGGTCGAAGTTTTGTCTAGAAATTCCTTAGTTATATAAGGGAATTGATTGTGGAAGGGAACGTAAGGCTCTTTTACTCCTTATACCTCATGTCTTCTGATCTGAGTCATCTTACCTTTCCTACGGGGTTAAGGAACTAGGCTTTCTCTTCCGGCTATCAGGATCACGAGTTACTACTCCGTAGTCCCTTAAGATTGGTTGATCAGAGTCCTAATCTTGTTTCAAGTTCTTCCGGTGAAGTTGTTTTAGTACTATCACAGAACCTTGAGTGATGATGTTGTGATGTTGAACTACCCTTTGTTAGCAGGATGTCTCATTCTGAGCGTTTTACTGCCGTTATGCTGCCGGAATTATCCTAGTAGTTCGAGAGATGCTAATTTCTTGTTCTACCTTATGCGTCCTATAGTTGTTGATGTTTCCGTCTTCGGTTTCGCTTCTCAGGATGTCTTCAGTTAAGCGAAGCTCAGCTGCTCGTAGACAGAACCACGGAGATGGTAGGGATGAGGAGGATCCTCCCGACCAGCCTTCGTTGGCAGAGTTAATGATAGAGATGGAGAGAAACAAGCGTGAGTCTAACCGCCTGTTGGCACGTATTGAGGAGAACACCGCACATCAGTGCAAGGAATCAACAACCATCCATGACTTCATTCGTCTGAAACCACCCACCTTTCATCATTCCATTGAGCCACTCGATGCAGATGACTGGCTCCGTAGTATCACTCACAAGCTACGTTCTGCGAACGTAGCTGAAGATGACAAGGTCATCTATGCCACTTATCACCTGGAAGGTCCTGCTAGTCTTTGGTGGCAGAACCATGAGGCCATGATTCCAGCTGACCAGATTCCTACTTGGAGAGATTTCACCGAGGCTTTTCGTGAACATCATATCCCTCAAGCCCTTATCGATCGTAAGAGAGAAGAGTTCTGTAGTCTTACACAGGCTAAGATGGCTGTTGATGCTTATGGTCGAGAGTTTGAGAACCTCGCCCGCTATGCTACAGAAGAAGTGTCCACGGACGCCAAGAAGCAGGCTAGGTTCCGGAAGGGTCTCAACCCCAAACTGCGTCGTGATCTCCACTTGCATCATTGCAACACATTCCATGCTCTTGTGAACAAGGCCATCAATGCAGATACAGCTCAGCTCACTTACGATGAGTCTCGTAAGCACACCCTTGATTTGGGATCTTCCTCCGGTACTAGTCTCCAGAAGCGCCGGATTTGGGTTCCGAAACTCTGTTCTTCCACCCATTTATCCTCCGAGGCCATCTCGTGTGGTACCTCTTCCAGTTCAGCAGTATGCTCCACCCAGGTCTATTGATGGACCATTTGCCAATGCGGGTCCACGTCCTACCTCCAGGATTTGTTACAAGTGCGGAGAACCGGGACACATTGCCCGTATTTGCACTCAGAACCGTGTTGCTCCATCCCAGTCCGCAAAATCTGTTAGACGTGATAAATCATCACGCAAGATGGTCAGTGTTAAGTCAGCCCCCACCGAACATGGACGTGTGCATCACGTCTCAGCCAATGACGCTCATGATGATCCAGATGTCGTTCTTGGTACACTTCTTGTCAATTGTCATCCGGCATCGGTTCTATTCGATACTGGAGCATCCCATTCTTTCATTTCCGAAAGTTATGCCCGTTTGCACGACATGTCATTTTGTGATATGCCCTCCCCACTTCTTATTCAAACTCCTGGATCCAAATGGCAAACTTCTAGTGTAAGCCATGGTAATGAAATCCTTGTCGACAGACTTGTGTTCCTTGCATCACTTGTAGCCCTCAAGTCTTCAGATATTAATATCATCTTGGGTATGGACTGGATGACAGCTCATCATGCCAAGATTGATTACTTCACTAGGTCTGTTCAGCTTACACATCCATCTGGTAAGGTAGTCACCGTCGCCACTAGAGTTGCAAAGCGTCAACTCTATTCTCTTAATGCCAGCTCTCTTCCAGATCTTGAAGATGTTCCGGTAGTCCGTGACTTTCCGGATGTCTTTCCAGAGGAACTGCCAGGTGTTCCACCCGACCGAGATGTAGAGTTTGTTATAGATCTGATCCCAGGAACCGCTCCAATCTCTAGGAGACCCTACAAAATGGCACCCCTAGAACTAGCTGAGCTTAAGAAACAACTTGGTGAGTCCTTGCAAAAGGGTTTCATCCGTCCTGGTTCTTCTCCTTGGGCTTGCCCCGTCCTCTTCGTTAAGAAGAAGGATGGTACGGATCGGATGGTTGTAGATTATCGCCCCGTTAATTTGGTCACGGTAAAGAACAAGTATCCGCTTCCCAGGATCAACGACCTGTATGATCAGCTCGCTGGATCCTCAGTCTTCTCCAAGATGGATTTGAGGTTAGGATACCATCAAATCAAGATTAGAAATGGGGACATCCCAAGACGGCTTTCGTCACTCGTTATGGTCAGTACGAGTACACCGTCATGTCCTTCAGTTTAACAAATGCTCCAGCCACCTTCTCCCGCTTGATGAACTCGATCTTCATGGAGTACTTAGATAAGTTCGTCGTGGTTTACCTCGATGATATTCTTATTTACTCGAAAAACAAGGAAGAGCATGCCGAACATCTTAGACTTGTTCTAGAAAAACTCAGAGAGCACCGCCTTTATGCCAAGTTCTCCAAGTGCGAATTTTGGTTGCCAGAAGTGACCTATCTCGGCCATGTAATCTCTAGTAAGGGCATTGCTGTCAACCCCGAGAGAGTTCAGGCCGTTCTTGATTGGACTCCGCCTGAAATAGTTAAACAAGTTAGGAGTTTCCTTGGTCTAGCCAGTTATTGTCGCCGCTTTGTTGAGAACTTCTCTAAAGTGGCCAAACCTCTCACGGAACTTCTTAAGAAAGATAAAAAGTTTGAGTGGTCCCCACAGTGTGAGCACAGTTTTCAGGAACTGAAAAGACGCCTGACTTCTGCTCCCATACTTGTGCCACCGGATTTCACTAAGGACTTTGTTATCTACTGTGATGCCTCACGACAGGGACTAGGTTGCATTCTTATGCAGGATCGTTGTGTGATTGCCTATGCATCTCGACAGTTGCATCCACATGAGGAGAATTATCCTACACATGATCTAGAGCTTGCAGCCGTAGTCTATGCACTTAAGACCTGGCGGCATTACCTCCTTGGTAATCGTTGCGAGATCTACACCGATCACCAGAGTCTCAAGTATATCTTCACCCAACCAGATTTGAACCTTAGGCAAAGACGTTGGTTGGAGTTGATCTCCGATTACGACTTAGGGATTACCTACACCCCGGGCAAGGGCAATGTCATGGCTGATGCGCTAAGTCGTAAATCCTATTGCAACAATCTCATGTTGCAGCAGGGCCAACCACTTCTCCATGAGGAATTATGTAAGCTTAACCTTCACATTGCTCCTCACGGATTCGTTTCTACTTTGGTGGCGAAACCTACTCTTGTGGATCATATCATAGAAGCCCAAAAGCATGATACCGGAATTACCCGGATCAAGAGAAATATTGCCAAAGGTATTGCTGGTAGTTTCTCCATAGATGACCGAGGTGTTGTTCTCTTCCAAAACCGGCTGGTGGTTCCCAAGAAGCAACATCTTCGGCAATTGATTCTTAAAGAGGCTCATGAATCTCCTCTCACGATTCATCCCGGTAGTACTAAGATGTATCAGGATCTACACCAGAGGTTCTGGTGGACTAGGATGAAGAGAGAAATTGCTGAGTTCATTGCTAAATGTGACGTTTGTCGTCGGGTTAAGGCAGAACATCAAAGACCTGCTCTCACCCTTCAGCCTCTAGCTATTCCTGAGTGGAAATGGGATAAAGTTGGTATGGACTTCATCACCGGCTTTCCCAGGACCAAGAGAGGGAATAATGCTATCTTCGTAGTCATTGATCGTCTCTCCAAAGTGGCTCACTTCCTACCTGTTCGAGAGAGTATCACTGCTAGTCAGCTTGCTGACTTGTATATTTCTTGAATAGTGTCACTTCATGGTGTCCCACTAGAGATCAATTCAGACCGTGGTAGTCTTTTCACTTCTCATTTCTGGGAGAGTTTCCAGACTGCCATGGGCACCCATCTTTCTTTCAGTACCGCTTTCCACCCTCAATCAAGTGGTCAAGTGGAACGGGTTAACCAAATTCTCGAAGACATGCTTGGAGCTTGTGTTATCTCATTCGGTATGGATTGGGAGAAATGTCTTCCTTTCGCCGAGTTTGCTTATAACAATAGCTATCAATCCAGTCTTAAGCAAGCTCCTTTTGAGATTCTTTATGGACGAAGATGTCGAACACCTTTGAACTGGTCAGAAACCGGTGAAAGACAATTCTTTGGACCGGATATGATCCAGGAAGCAGAAGAGCAAGTTCGCATCATTCGTGAGAATTTGAAAACAGCCCAGTCTCGTCAGAAGAGCCAATATGATCGTCATCATAAGGAAGTGGCTTATGAAGTTGGTGACAAAGCTTATCTTCGGGTTACACCTTCGAAAGGTACCCATCGTTTTGGTATCAAGGGCAAGTTGGCTCCTCGTTACATTGGTCCTTTTCGCATTCTCGCTAAACGAGGAGAGGTTGCCTACCAATTGGAACTACCCCCACATCTTTCTCGAGTTCATGATGTCTTCCACGTCTCTCAACTCAGGCGTTGCTTCTCGGATCCCATCCGCGGAGTGGACCACGAAACGCTTGATCTCCAAGATAACCTCACATATCGAGAGTATCCCGTTCGCATTCTGGATCAAGCAGAGCGTGTCACTCGACGTCATAACATCAAGTTTCTCAAGGTTCAGTGGTCTCATCATTCCGAGAGAGAAGCTACTTGGGAGCGAGAAGATCGTCTCCGACTGGAGTACCCCACCTTCTTTCCGCCTACTCCTGAATCTCGGGACGAGATTCTTTCGAGTGGAGGCGAGTTGTCACAACCGTAGTTCTGGTATGCACTAGGTTAGTCTTGTGGTTTGCATCATGTTTAAATTTCAAATGAAATTGAAATGAGGACTTGTGAAACCCTCAGAAACCCTTTTGAAAATGACCCAAATAAAAATTGCTCCAAAAAGGACCAAGAAAATGTTCATATGGCCCTCTGAAAATATTGGTTAGAGATAAAAATCAAACAAATATTATTAGGAGCTCATAAGTATTTATTTTGGGCATTTGGAATTAATGCAATAGTTATTTGCATTGGATATATATATATATATATATATATATATATATATATATATATATATATATTTTATATTTTATATATGTCCAAAATTCTGATTCTTATTTTGAGGGGCTTGGATTAATTCCTAGGTCCCTGCAAAATAAAATGCCAGAAGGAAAACAAATGATTTAATTTAGAAATTAAATCAAAAAAAATGTCAGAAAAAAATAGAAAATAAAAATAAAAAGGAAAGAGCTTACCTGCAGCCCAACTGCCTGGCCGGCCTAGCTGGCCAGCCCCCCTCCCTGTCGTCTTCCCCGCGCCAGTAGGCAGGCGCGTGGCCGACGCGCGCGCACGGCGAGGGCGCCACGCCGCCAGCTGCCTGCCTGCTTCCCCGGGACAGCACGACGCCCTGAAACTACTCCGCGGCACCGCCCCGATCCCCTAGACGCTCCTTCTCCCCCTCCTGCCCTCTCCCTCGTCTGCTTCTCGCACCCCCGAACGCCGCCGTCGCTGTCGCTCGCCGCTGCCGTGGCCACAGGCCACCCCACGCCTAGCCAAGGTGCCCAAGAGCTCCGCCATTTCACCCCCGACCTCTCCGACGAGTCACACGACCCCGGACGCCCTGAGGCCCCGACCCCGACCTCTTCTTCATCGCCGGCCGCCGGAGATCCCCTCCGCCGCCCTGCTTGCTCCGGCCCTTCTCCGAGCCCTCCGCCTGCACCGCTGTGATCGCGGTGAGCCCCCGGTTCGTTTCCCCCTCCTCCCCTAGTCGTTTGCGACCTCTAGTCCTATTCTCCACTGATGTCTGACCTCACCGCCGCCGGCGATGCCGCCGCCGTGGCCACAGCCACCCAAGCACGAATCCGAGCACGTCACTGCACTTAGTGCTTCGCTAGGAGCCCGTAGCACTTTCTCCCTGGCCTTCCCGTGCCCTGTAGCCCCTCTTCCGACGAAGCCCGAACTCCGGCGCCGCCGCGAGCTCGTTTCCGGCGAGCTCCGGCCGCCCTAGCTGCTGCTGTTTGTTGGGATGGACGCGGACGAGCTCCAGCTTCTCGCCCGTGGCCTCCGCTGCCCAAATGACCGCCGGAGCGACATTTCCGTTCTCCTCCGCCGCGTCTGTGGTCGCCGGCGTCGAGCCGCCGGTGGGTTTTGACCGCTGACCGGCGTGCTTTGACCCCACTGACCAGTTGACCTCCCCCCTCTCTCACCAACTCGCGGGCCCCACCCGGCTAATTATTCCAGTTAGTACTAATTAACTAACTAGATTAGCCACTGACATGTGGGCCATGCTCTGCTGACATTTCTGTTAGAATTAGTTTAGAGTTAATTAACTCAGTTAGTTATCTGAGTCACTGACCAGTGGACCCCACTGTCAGGTTTGACTCTGGACCAGCCCTTTTGACCTGCTGACGTCATGCTTGTGTCATGGTGACGCAGTAATCTAGTTCTGGTATTTAAATAAATCTTAAATGATTTATTTATTTCAGAAATTGGCTTAAACTTCAAAAAATCACAGAAATTCAACCGTAGCTCAGAATGAAATAATTTATATATGAAAAATTATCAGAAAAATTCAATCTATCCATCTGTACCATTTTCATGCATGACAAATGAAGTTAAACCTACTGTTTATATGAAAACACATAATTGGCATTTAAAATGCTTATTTTAGAGTTGCATTTGAACCCTTGGTTCAAATGGACTTCTTTTCAATTGAATGCTAGTTGCATTAGCTCAACAACATCATATCCTCATGCCATGATCATGCATCATATTGTTGCATATGCTTGTGTTTGACTGTCGGCACCGTTCTTCTCGATAGGTCCAGCTCCGGAGACCGATCCAGAGTACCTGTCAGAGGAGCAGTGCTCTGCACGTTGTTTTACCAGGCAAGCAAAACCCCTTGTTCATTCCGATACAACCCCTCTCTCGCTCCTGCTCCCTGTTATTGCATTAGGACAACAACGACTTCAACTGCTACTTTATGCTGCGGTAGTTGAACCCATCCCTCTGCATGACCTGTCTTTCCACAGTAAATAGTTGAAACCCACTAGCATGTGTAGGAGTTAATTGAAACCATGTCGTGATCTTACCATGCCTTGCTTGCTATTTCTTAGAGTGTTTCAGTTCTGATTCATCGGGAATGAATTGGAGTGAAATGATATGTTCTGATGCTGAGGGTTAAGCGTGTGAACACGTTTTGGTAAAGGTAGTGGTGAGAGGCCATGTAGGAGTACATGGTGGGTTGTCTCACTGGAACCGTCCCTAAGAACTGAGTTCTGTGTATGTTGTCCAATGACTAGCTACTACCACACATTGGGTTCCGGTAACTCGACCCCTCTCGACTTATTAATCAACATGATCTCTGTCCAGGAGTTGCAACTAGTTTCTGGTGTTTGTAGGTAGTGTTAGTAGTCTACCAAGTGGCACTTGGCCAGTGGGCTTGGGACAGACTAGGCACCATGGCACGGTGTACCAAGCGTAGATCCACTCGGCGAGGTGGGCTTGGGAACCCTGCGCACATCATTTGGGGCCGTGAGCGACACCCCGGCCGGATCTCCCCACGGATGGAACCCGAATAGGCGATAAACCTGGACAAGAGACTTGTGTGGTTAGTCAGGTCGTGCCCGACACCCTCGCTAGGCTTCCGCTTGAAGGTTGCCGAGATACACGAGATGTACATGGCGGTAAGTGGCGAGAGCGTGTGTGAAGCAGTATACCCCTGCAGGGTTAACATGATCTATTTGAATAGCCGGGTCCACGGTTATGGACTTCTTGGATGCTTACGTGGTACATAGACAACTTGAAGTGGATACTCTAAAATACTCAAGACAAGTGTGAGTGCTATGGATGGCCTTCTCGTAGGGAGACGAGAATGAATCCATAGTGGTGTATTGTGTGGTGCTTAGTGGACTCGTGTGCGCCACCTCAAGAGAGTTACCAACAATCGTAGAATAGGATAGCCACTGAGTCAAAGCTGGCTTGCTGCAACTAAACCCCACTTAGCCTTCTTGATACAAGTGCATGTATGATAGGATCTAATGCAAGTCTTGCTGAGTACCTTTGTACTCATGTTTGCTTAATTTATGTTTTGCAGATAGGATTGATGTCTCACTAGTAGTTCCGCTTGGACTTCGACAAGTAGCTTGTTACCTCAGCTACGATCTTGGACGAGTGTTGTAGATAGTCAGGCTCTTCAGCCTTTTTCATTTGTAGATGTCTGTACTCAGACATGTAGTGCTTCCGCTTGTTGCTTGTATGCTCTGAATGTTGGGTCATGAGACCCATGTTTGTAATATTTGGCTCCTCGGAGCCTAATGAATAAATAATTTGTTTATTAGGGTCTTGTTGTGATGCCATGTTGTATTTGCACATATTGAGCATATTGTGTGTATGTTATTGAAATGCTTGGTATATGTGGGTTCCGACACCTAGTTTTTTACCCTTGGTAGCCTATCTTACAGGGAAATGTCTCCTAGTGTTTCCACTGAGCCTTGGTAGCTTGCTACTGCTCCGGAACACTTAGGCTGACCGGCATGTGTCCTTCTTCGTTCCTGTGTCTGTCCCTTAGGGGAAATGTCACGCGTTGTTCCTTTAAGTCCTTGTAGCTTGCTACGAGTTGGGTTCATACGCTGATGACCGACACGTTCGTTGCTGGGTCATGAATGCCTGTCTCTGTAATTTAGTGCCACTTTTGGTTTATAACTGGTCATGTCGGCCCGGGTTCTCTGCCATATGGATGCTAGAGACACTATCATATACGTGAGCCAAAATGCGCAAACGGTCCCGGGCCAAGTAAGGTGGCACCCGTGGGGATACCGTGCGTGAGGCCGCAAAGTGATATGGTGTGTTACATGCTAGATCGGTGTGACTTAGGATCGGGGTCCCGACATAAGATACCCACACGGTGGACCGACACCTTTGGCAGTCGGTGCCCAACCTATCAGCCTAGCCTATCGATCACGCGCCAGTGACCGTCACCAAAACAGTTCCTTCCGTAAGCCTGCGAAGGAAGACTCCGTCCTTTCCTATAAATAGGTCACGCTAGCCCCCAAACCCAACACCACACAGCCTCTACACCCATACCGAGCTAAAATGCCAGGACCCATTGTCCACAATGAAACCACAGCAACCAACCTTGGAGGTTTTGTGACCGTGCTCGCAAACCTCACCAGTCGTGCCGTTGCGATGGAAGAGCCCCCAGAATATGTTGTGTACCAAGACTCCATGGGCGGTGAAAGCCGTCAATTCTGGGCCACTGTGCACATCTACGGTAGGGGTCTGTAACCAGAGCGTCCCTACAGGTTCACCGGAAGGACAACTTCCTTTGAGCCGCAAGCTATCCAACTAGCTGCTCGAGAAGCTATAGTTCAACTCAGGCACCTATCGCCCAGAGTTAACTGTCGCTCATTCTGCTACTATCCCAGTCATAACGGGTATAGTAGGCCTCCCCGAGTTGCGAACGGAGACCACGAGATGGATCCTGCATTGTTGCATCTGGTACGCTATGTTAGTGTACTCGAGGAACTGTTCGATCAAATCACCCTTGATCTGATCGCAGCTCGTGGAGAACTGCTTCGCCGAGCCCCAGCAAGAGGACGAGATGAGTCCGGCACCGACAACCCAGTCGTGTTGTTCGGACAACCAATCGAGTCCCCGAGGCCTGCCTCGGTCATTGACCAGAATGCCTTGGTATCTCCAGAGGTGATGCGTCGCCTGTTTGGCGCACGCTCCAATGGGATTGTAGCCAACAATCCCCGCGAGGGACATCATCACTCCCTGACTCTCCACCTCCTCAGCCAGCACCAGCAAATCCCAACGATGAAGCTCCCGGAGGAGCTTCGGCATCCACAAGGCAAGGCCGCCTGGATATAAACGACGTTGATTAGATCACCTGAGTAGTGCCAAGCCTTATCTAGTCCACACCCCGTGGTGTTGTAACCTGTATGCCGATATGTAAATACAATTTACTTTTGCACCCTTATAGCACTCGTGCACCGTTGTGTCAGCGTACGTATGCTTTTTCTTCTTTCTCAGGTGTAACTCCCAGAGCACCTCACCGACAAACCCTATAGTAAACACGTCACTTTGCGAGACGTGTGTACCTGTAGCATCGACCCCGATCCCCATAAAGCGAAACCAGCAATATAGATGCCCTCACCATAACCCTATAAGCCAGCCCGGTTGCTATATATAGGCCGCAGCGTAACCTTGCCGAGCATCCCTCACCTGGTGCTCTCCTCTCACAGCCATCTTCTTCACCATGCACATCCATCGACTAGTCAACCCGCTCCCACCAATAGAAGAAGAGTGTCCCCCAGCACCAGAGACCTTTTCCCAGGACCCTGTTCATCTACCGTTTACATTTTAGACATAACCACTATGTGGTTACACCCGTATCTTTTTATGAGAACTATGTGTCACACCGTGTGCTAAATAAATCTTTCCTGTGTTATTGCATCTTGTCCATCTGCATTGCATAGATATTTCTATCACGCAACACCACAACAACAGTAATACAACTCCGGCCACTCCCCACAGTACACGAAGTTGCTAGTCCACCTACACCTGCTTCATCAACCACCTCCTTGCACACCGCAGTCTCCTGAGGAGAAACTCGTGGAAATTTATTCAAGCACTAAATGCCTACCGCGCGCTAACAACCTTTAGAACCTGACACTCACACCTAATCCCCGTGAGCGCCGTCACCGCGGAGATCTAGCACTCGAGTAGCCGCATCACGACGATCATCGAGGATCATCGCGCACAAGAGCGCAAATACCCCCAGCAATGCCGCCAACACCACGCACACTAAGACCATGCACCAGTCCGGCATCACCTCCGCCATTAGAGCCTCGACCCGAGCTCCTGCAAACACAAATGGAGGAGAGGGAAGAAAGGAGAAGAAGAGAGGCCAGGTGTGAGGAAGAAGGAGTAGCACCTCGGCCGTTTTATAGCTCGAGATCGGTGTACGGTGGGCGGAGTCCACCATCGCCGCTCGTCACTCGACCGCCGGTGTTCGAAGGCGAATCCGCGAGCAGTGCCGACAGCACGCTGGCTCGCGAGGTGAGTGCACGCTGCACCGGCAGCTAGCACGCCGCGCACTACGGCAGTACGGCCTAGATGCCCTACAAGCTAGCCGTTGCCGGTGGAGAAAGTGCGGGAAAGTGTGCGGGAGAGAGGAGAAGGGAGAACCGGAGGTAGAAGAAGAGGCTGACAGTGGGTCCAGGCCCCACCTGTCAGCCAGTGAGAGCACTGTGCTCTCGGGAGCGACCAGCGTATTTGTAAATTTGGAAATTTCCATTTCTAAATTTACTATAGCCCAGAGTAGAAATATCTCGTTTTCCATGACTGTAGATTTTTCCGTGCCACGCCAGTGTTTAACACTGCAGTTTACACCACTGTTTACGCATGCACTGTAGTGGCATTTATTTGCATTATTAGAGCGGTAAAACTTTTGGTAGTATCTTTTTGTGGCAGTAGAAGATCTTATAGCAGCCCTTAGCAAATCTCGAGGATGAGACTTTTTCTTAAGGGGGGTAGTGTTGTAACACCCCAAAAATTTAACCATGTTTTATTAATTAAAATTTTGACAGACAATTAAAATTTGTCAGTTACCGGATGTTCCTTTAGATTCCAGGACCTTTTCTTTCCCTTGTGTGTTGGAGTTTCTACCACTAGTGAAAGCTTTCCAATTAATGTTAGACTCTATTATTCACTCATTAAAATTTTCTTATATCAGTAGAATTAATTATATATTTGCCCCCCTAATTATCTCCCCCTTTAAATGGTTGCCCTTAGTTTAAAGGCCTCTTTTGAACTGCAACCACTTGATCAATTTACTTAATATTTCAACCAAAAATTGGAGATGTCAGGTAATGCTATTAGATCACTTTTAAGCAAGAATATATTTATTTCATTTAATATTTTGAGCTCCACACCATGTTTTCCAATCTGGTCCAGTAGGCCAAATTGCACTACAACCCCTTTAAATATTCCTGTTATGCTTCCACCAAAATTTATGGGATGTTCATAGGATTATGTTATTCAATTTTATGCAAAAACCCATTTAGGTCCTTTGGAAAATTTGAGTGAACCAACCTCTTTTCCATTCTGGTCCATTTTGGTATTTTGCACTGCAACCCTCACTACTAGAAAAAGGGCTATAGATGGAATTGATACTAATGGCGCACCAGACAAGCAGTGCGCCATTAGTATATAATAATGGCGCACCACCTTCTGATACGCCATTAGAGTAACTTCAAACTACTAATGGTGCACCTGGCCCAGGGTGCGCCATTAGTATCAAAAAGTTTTTTTTTGAACTAGTGCGCCTGTCCAAACATACTAATGGCGTATCCAGACACAGTGCGCCATTACTAGTTGTAACTAGTAATGGCGCACCTGTCGGAAAGTGCGCCACTAATGTTGTTTTTTATTATATTTTTTATTCTTTTTTTTGCAAAACTACTAATGGCGCACTGTTCTGTGGAACAGTGCGCCATTAGTATTTTTTTTTTCAAATCTACTAATGGCGCACTAACAGAAGATGCGCCATTAGTAACCTGGATTACTAATGGCGCATTTGGAGTTGGTGCGCCATTAGTAAGTGGGCAGCAACAAGATATTTTGGACAGCCTCTCCTACCCACACTCACTTTCTCCCTACTTCATTCTCTCCACCTCCTCCTTGTCTGGGGTCCCTCCTCTTTTTCACCTCATTTCCACCATAGATTCATTCAAATTAAGTGGTTAAATTACCTTATTTTGATAGGTAAGTAAGGAGGGAAGCTATATTTATGTTGTTCTCCCTACAACAATGTGCACATGCACTTTTTATGGCCTAGCTAGATATATGTATGTTCGTGGTGTTGCATATGTTTGTTGTGTTGCATATGTGTTTGTGTTTGGAGGTGTACCGGTATTTGAAATGCGATAGTTGCCAATATTTTCCCGGAATGTTGATTCATTTCCGTTTCGGTGAGAATTTTTGCATTAAGCATTATTTTTTGTCCTATTTTTAGGGTAAGTCATGGCAAATTTTTTCTTGGTTCTAAAATATAGTTTTTCTCTACCCCGCAGGCGACCATGGTGCGCACGATGACCGAAGGCATCGTGAATAGGTTTTTGAGGTCCGCGAAGGCCGAGATGCTTCAAAAGAACGAGACGGAGATAAGATGTCCGTGTCGAAGATGCAAGCTGAAGAGCCTTATTGCGGACCAGGATTCCGGACAGGTGCGGGACCACCTGCTCTTGCGTGGTTTCATGGATGGCGATCGATGGCAAGGTGATGAAGATGACTACAAAGTCGTCCATGTGGGCCGGGCAAGAAATGAGGAAGGGCAGCAAGATAACCACCGCGGCTCGGGCGGGCGAGAAGACGAAGAATCCCCAGGAGATGATCACGACGGTGATGCTGTACACAGTCATCATGTAGAAGATGCAGGACATGATGATGAGGAAGATGCCGGAGCAGACGACGGGCATGATCATGAAGATGATGATGCCAGCGGAGCAGATGACACTGGACCATCGATGGGCTGGGTGCAGGACCCTCATATTCAAGAGCTGCTTCTCAAGCAGACCGATAACGCAAGAGCTGCCGCCCGAGAGAAAGCCAAGATGGATCAACTTGAGTTAGACGCGGTTACTCCATTGTATGAAGGATGGAGGCCCGAGGATACCCGCCTGAAAGTAACGCTCATGGCTCTGGAGATGAAGGTAAAACACAAAATGACCGGCGCATGCTTCGACGAGAACATGTCATTCTGGCACGAACGTCTTCCCAAGGGGAACAAGTGCCCGACCAGTTTGGAGGAGGCGAAGAAAATCGTGTGTCCTCTGGATTTACCGCACGTGAAATACCATGTGTGCATGAACAATTGCATCATTTATCGGGACGAGCACGCGGAGTCTACCATATGTCCGGTGTGCGGCGTCACTCGATACAAGAAGAGGAAGAAAGCTCCTCGAAAAGTGGTGTGGTACTTTCCGACCACTCCTCGTCTACAGCGGTATTTCGCGGACCCTAAGGTAGCAAAGCTTCTGCGTTGGCATGCGGATAGGGAGGAGAAGAAGCGAGAAGATGACACAAATGATCCGGAGATAGATAAAAAAAGACAAGATGCTGAGTCACCCTAAGGATGCGATCTAGTGGCAAGCGTTGAACTTCGAAGACCTAGAATTTGGGAACGATCCAAGGAACATCGTGCTGGGCGCGAGCACCGATGGAGTCAATCCGTTTGGCAGCCAGAGAAGCACACATAGCACCTGGCCTGTGTTTGTGTGGATGTACAACCTTCCCCCCTGGTTGTGCATGAAGAGGAAGTACATTCACATGATATGCTAATTGAAGGACCGAAACAACCAGGGAACGACATCAATCTGTATCTGGGGCTGCTGAAAGAGGAGCTTGACACGCTGTGGAAAATGCCAGCCAATACGTGGGACGCCGCAGAGAAAGAATATTTCCCTATGAGAGCCGCGCTGCTCATGACGGTGCACCACTATCTCGGTTACGGATATGTCGCGGGGCAGGTGGTCCACGGATTTTCTGGATGCGTCAGGTGCATGGATGACACAACGTATCGCCAGCTAGATAGAGATCCCGGGTCTTCGAAAACCATGTTCATGGGACATCGAAGGTGGCTTCACGACGATGACCTATGGAGAAAACGCAAGGATCTGTTTGATGGTGAAACCGAACCCGAGGACGCCCGCGTACGAGGAGCGGCGAGGAAATAGACGAGCTGTTGAAAAATTGGAAATATTGCCCACTGCCGGGAAAGAAGCAAAAGGCGCCAGAGCCGGGAAAGAAACGAAAGGCGCCAGAGCCGCTGCTGAAGGTATGGAAAACGAGGTTTGTTTTCTGGGACTTGCCGTACTGGAAGATCCATCGTGTGCCTCACAGCCTTGATGTAATGTATATCACGAAGAACGTGTGCGAGAGTCTGCTTGGTACCCTGCTCAACATGCCAGAGAGGACCAAAGATGGGCCGAAAGCAAGGGCAGACTTGAAATCAATGGGCATCAGGCAGGAGCTTCACGCTATATATGATGATCATGATGATGATGCTGCTGATGATGATGATGAGGCGAAGCAGGACACGGAATGTCATCGCAAAGGCAAAAAGGCCAAGAAGACCGGAAATGACTACCCTCCCGCGTGCTTCACTCTAAGTCAGGAGGAGATCGAGCAGTTTTTCACCTGCCTCGTAGGAGTAAAACTTCCTTACGGTTACGCGGGGAAGATAAGCAGATACCTAGACCCAGCGAAGCTGAAGTTCAGCGGGATGAAGTCTCACGACTGTCACATGCTGATGACGCAGATACTTCCAGTTGCAATCCGTGGGATCATGGACGCGCACGTCCGTGAAACCCTATTTGGCCTATGCAACTTTTTCGACGTCATCTCTCGGAAGTCTGTTGGCGTGAGGCAACTCAGAAGGCTACAGGAAGAGATCGTGGTGATACTATGCGAGCTTGAGATGTACTTCCCGCCCGCATTCTTCGACGTTATGGTGCATCTGCTGGTCCATATCATGGACGATATCATCCAACTCGGGCCGACGTTCCTGCACAGCATGATGCCGTTCGAATGGATGAATGGTGTCATCAAAGGATACGTTCGCAACATGTCACGTCCAGAGGGAAGCATAGCCAGGGGCTTTCTGACCGAAGAGTGGATCTCCTACTGCACGAATTATCTAGGCATCGAGAACCCCGTTGGTCTGCCCGTCAATAGGCACCTCGGCAGGCTCGCTGGATGGGGTCACCGTGAGGGTCGCCGCGAAATGCATGTCGACGTCGAGGGTCGAATCGCCGACTTTGATAGAGCAAACTTAGTCGCGCTACAACACATAGACATGGTCGATCCTTGGGTGGTAGAGCACAAAACCTTTATTGAGAAGACGTACAATGACCGAGGCGAACAGAGGACGGACGGATATATAATCAAAGAGCACAACTCATGTTTCACGCGTTGGTTCAAGCAGAAGCTTCTGTCGTACCCTTTACATGAGGATTCTTCCGCGGAAGAAGAACTCATATTCGCCTTGTCACAGGGCGCCGAGCACAACCTGATGACCTATGAGGCGTACGATATCAACAGCTACACATTCTACACCGAGGCCAAGGACATGAAGAGAGATGGTTATCAGAACTCCGGGGTAACGATGGAATCCTACACCGGTAATGACAAGGACAGATACTACGGAAGGATCGAGGAGATCTGGGAGCTGAGCTACGCTGGAGAGAAGATCCCGATGTTCCGTGTCAGATGGGCCAAGAGCGTCCTAAAAGAAGACTGGTATTCACCACCATGGTTATACCCGAAGCCAAATCCAAGACCGCGGGCGCAAACGTCACCGCGAAAAATGAGCCATGGGTACTGGCTTCCCAAGTTGACCAATGCTTCTTCATTACCGACCCGTCAAAGCCCAATCGTGTTGTCGTGAGGAGAGGCAAAAGGAAGATCATCGGAATGGATGTAGTAGCCAATGAGCAAGACTTCGACAAGTACGGCGACCCGAGGATCGAACATGACGACGATGATGAAGTAGCAGCATACACCACAATAAGAAGCAGGACCACCCTACCTAAAGGACGTCCGTTCCACAGAAGAACTCCATTTGCGAAAAAGAAGGGCAAGAAGATTGTGAACAGATAGCTAGCTAAGATCGATTGTATTTAAATCGTAGCCTTCATTTCTCGATTGTATTTCATTGGCACTTTTTGAACTATCATGAATATTTTTATATTTCATGGACACTCGATCTCGATCCCCCTCCATCTCGATCGCTATCCCCACCTCGCCAGATCCGGTCCCCCTCGCCGCCGAGCACCCCCCGGTCCACCGGCCGCCGCCGCCGACCCCCCGCACCCTCGATT
>LR738712.1:712907354-712937763 GCA_902687465.1 Secale cereale | reverse complement strand
CAACGCCGCCGACCCCCCGCACCCCCTGCACCCTTCCCCGCTCCACCGGCATTACTGTTTGATGATATTTTTAAAAAAATTATTACTGTCTTATAAAAAAATATTACTGTTATGATTTAAACAAGTTTGAACATATTTAAACACAAATAAGTATCAAACAACATTTTAAATGCATAAAAAAATTGTGGAGCCTGGGAATCGAACCCAGGACCTCCTGGTGTGAGAACTGGCTGCTGAACAGTCGAGCTAGTAGAGGGGACTTGATGTAGATCAGGTCAGGTGGAAGATAACCTGTTGGCTCGAGCAGAAAAAAAAATACTAATGGCGCACCAGGGCGAGGTGCGCCATTAGTATGGAGGTACTTATGGCGCACCGAGGGGTGGTGCGCCATTAGTATTGTGCCGCCCCCATCCATATTCCTCCCCGACCCAAATTAACCTATCCCCTCTCTCTCCCCTCGCCCTCGATCCCCTTCCCCTCTACTCTCTCCCGACGCTGCCTCCCCGCGCAACTCCGGCGCTGACGCCGCCCTCCCCGCACAACCCCGACGCCACCCTCCCCGCGCAACTCCGAGGCCAGGCGCCCCCCGGCCCGCTTCGACGCCGCCTCCCCGTCCCCGACGCGCGCCGCCTTCCCGTGGAGCCCCGGCGCCGCGCCCCCGAGCCCTAGCGCTCGCTGCCGCCCGTCTTCCATGGTCCGACGGTCTTCTGCTCCTCCGCTCCTCCGCTCCCACGATCGCCGTCGACGAAGGATCCGTCCGCCTCAAGGTTTAGCCTTCTCCCCATCCCCTTCCACTCCCATCTGCTCTCTCTCATTAGCATGGTAGTTATGTGATTTGGAGTGTGAATCCATGTTTTTCTTGATGGTTTGATCGACTAAGGTTGTGACCAAATAAAATCATCTCTGCCCGTTTTGTGCATTCTCTTTGGATGGCTGATGCATTGCATGTGTGCTCTGTTTTGTTATGTATGCAAAGGAGATGGATGGATGGATGCAGGAGAAAACATTGGTTTGCAAATCCTGGAGAAACAAACATGGGCTTAGAAATAAGATAAAAGAGACTGACCATGCCCATCATCAACATCAAACAAGAGAATGCTTTGAACATTAGAAAGATGACTTTGTTCTAACAAGTAATAGAAAACCTGTGTTGTTCTAAGAAGTAATAGAAAGCCTTCACTAAAGAACAATTGAGCACAGTGTAATCCACCTTGGCTATTTTTTGGCATTCCTCAAATGAAAGTTGATTTGATAGAAAATGACACATTTTTAGGGCCAATGTGAAATGACTAGAAATGGCACTGGAATGACAAGCAAACAGACCACCGCACTGGAATGATAGTTATGGGCGCATGCAAATCAAGGCTTGTTTATTAATCTTGAAAGATGGAGCGTCGGTTTTACGTCCATGGTGTAGATGAACAAGTCCACTTATTTTGTGGTCAATTTATTTAGTTAGTTACCAGAGAGAGAGAGAGAGGGAGGAGCACATACAAATTTTGCAGCCCATACAAATTTTGTAGCTATGACTTCCTCTGGTAGTATTTTATTGCTTATTTAAACCTTGTATTGCTAGTACAGATTATGTGAGGACTCAGGAGACACTCAGCTTTCGATACATCGCCTTGGATGCAACTTAAGCCATCTAGGTCATTGCTGTTATTGAAGGGGGTGGCACAATAACACTCATGTCTTGCTGCCATGCTTAGTTTTTTATCCATTCTTAGTATTGGCACAGATTCTATTATTGAAGTTTCATGCTCCCAACTAACACTCATAATGCACCCATGGTATTATTTTCCAGCTTCTTACCTAGGTGCTTCTGTATTGTGATTATTTTGTTTCGAGGGACTATAAAAATGCTTCCATTTATCAACAGAATTCCGGTTCTGATTTGAAAGTTGGCGACACAGAAGATGCATCAGTGTCTTGCTGCCATGCTTAGTTTTTTTATCCATTCTCAGTTTTCTATCTGTCATGCCAATATTAGTTATGTAGAGTTCTCATCTTTTCATCTTCCCGTAGTCCCCATTTGGTGGTTATACAAATTATATCTGTCATACCAATACCATTTGCTATTTGCATGATCTTACTTATGTAAACGTGGAGATAGATAACCTTGGACACAAGCTTGGAGTTTCCTCCACTTAAATATGCATGCATAATTTGTGAGTTCTAGGACCTTACTCTTTATCTGAATTTTAATTGGTGATGTCAGTAGTTTAAGCCAAGCTTTAGCTTACTCAAATGGTAGGGAGCTCATAGTGTTCCTTTACAAGCATAGTAGAGCATAGTATGGATTCTAATGTTCAACTCTGACTAAACAGGTTCTGCAAACAGTCTTTTACTGCACTTGACTGAAGAAGTAGGTGTCTGCTATATCCTGCACTTGAGGTGAGTTGTGTTCTCAGGTTTACATTGCAATGGGCACTCTTCTTGTAAACACAAATTCAGATTAATATACTATATGCTGGCATGACTGTTTTTATTAGGCAGGACAGTGCAGTAGTTGATGTATCTTGGGTTGATTATAAAGTTGCTTGGGTTTAATATTACCCAGCA
This sequence comes from Secale cereale, assembly GCA_902687465.1. NCBI lineage: Eukaryota > Viridiplantae > Streptophyta > Magnoliopsida > Poales > Poaceae > Secale > Secale cereale. Next base: position 712,935,201 of record LR738712.1, on the reverse strand, counting down.
TGATGATGTATCAATGTAGCATTAGCATATGATCCAAGTGCTAGTAAATAGCTAATACAGTTAATGAAGAAGAAAAAAACTGCTAGTATAGTTAATGAAGAAGAAAAACAACTACTAGTACTGCTAGTTCATTTTTCCTTAGGTTAATATAAAAATGTCCAGTGTATATATATTTGAAAATGATTGCTGCTAGATGTTAATTTGCTGGTACTAGCTAGAATTTGGCACTGAAAAGCAAAAGCAAAAGCTAATTAACTGCTGGGTAATAATACTGGTACTAGGTAGCTAAAATATGTGTTCTGAAACACTGAGAGCAGAAACACTTACAACATACATATGCTCAAGAAACACTTACTAACCAGAAAAGGTTTTGACTTGAAATGTTAATAGCACAGCACCTCAATCTGTTAGTATTTGTCTACATTTTCTCACATTCTTCTTGTATCTGATCCAATATTGCTTGTAGTGGTTTGTCCAAAATGTTGAATGATACTGCTTGGAGATGCATATATTGTTTCACCTCTTCACATGCCAATGTATTTTCCATGTTGTGATGGAGGCCTTTTTTACCTTGTCCACCCGAGAGGCCCTTGAGTTTGCTGGAATGTCGATTAACTTCCGTTCCGGCAAATTCGGGTACTCCATATGTCCTATTTTCAGCAAAGGTCATGCTGAAATTTTCTGTGAATTTTAGCATGACTTTGCTAAAAATAGGACATATGGGGTACTTGTGACTAATGCATGGGCCAGGGTATCTTAGTAGTTAATTAAGTAGGATCAAGTGCCCCTTTATTCTAGATGCATTAAACCATAGGCGGCAATAGAGCCAAGTGATTAGGCCCAACTTATAATTCTCCTTCCCAGCTTAGCTTTTAAGATGCCTCGGTGCCGACAAACCATAAATTATAAAAACTTGGCTTTTAGGGTGCCTCGGTGTCGATAAAAACCGAAATGATGAAAGCTTAGGCTTTTAGGGTGCCTCGGCGTCGAAAAACCCTCAATGATAAAAACTTAGCTTTTAGGATGCCTCGGTGTCGACAAACCCTAAATGATGAGACCATGATCTTGTTCCTTGACAATAACCAACTTTTTGACCAAACTTTGTTCCTATTTAGAGAGAAACATGGCCAACAACGATGAGGCCGGGGGTTCAGGCGGCAAGGCATTCTGGGAGCTGTCCCAGGAGATGGAGGAACAACCTCACCTGTATGAGGACACCGCCTTCCCCACCGATCCTGAGACCATTCATGGTACCGCCGAGGATGACCCCACTGATGCCACCACTGATGGTGCCGCCGAGGATGCCACCACTGATGATGCCGCCGAGGATGCCACCACTGATGATGGCGGCGCACGTACAGATGGCAGCCAACCGAAGAAGCAACGGAAGGACCGGCGCCCGACCGTGCTCCGCACCCTCAAGGAGGAAGTTACTGAAGTGGACTCCGACGGGAATCCAACGGCGCCTGAACAAATAGTCAAGGGGTACTCGCTTCAGCTCGGGTGCATTCTCCGGAGCACCGTCTCGATCAACACCGAGAACCTGAGGCATCCTGACCGAGGGAATTTGCGCAACCTCCTCTTCACGAAGCTGGACGAACAATACAAGTTCCCCGCTGAATTTGAAAACACAAGCCTCAAAGGGAATAAATTGAACAATGCTGCCCTCACGAAGATGAGCAAGGCCCTGTCTACTTGGAAAAGCAATGTGAAAAGAATGATCGAGAAAGGTGAGAGTTATGAGAAGATCAAGGAGAAAAATCCTTCGATCACCGAAGATGACTACACCGACTTCAAGATCAATTGCTCGAGCACCGCAAACTCCGAATCAAGTCAGTGGGGGAAAGAAATGCGGGAGCTGAACTTAGGGGAACACACACTCGGTCCCGGCGGTTACAGAGTGGCGGAGCCTATATGGGACAAGGAGGAGGCGGACCGTGCCGAGCAAGGCCTACCGCCCCTCTTCGATAAATACGGTGACAAGCAGACCAGGAACTTTGTCAGGGCCCGGTACAAGAAGGACCCGAAAACAAAGGAGCTTACCACGGATCCGAAGACCAGGGTGCTTGAGCTTGTTCTGGTAAGGAATACACCCCCGCGTAATTAGCTCCATATGGTTGCATTCTAATTAATGAAGCCAAATTTCTAAATGGTTCACATTCCTTCCGCAGGCAACTGAAAGTAGTAGCGTGGGGTTGACTAAGAGCAACCCTTGGGACACGACTCTAAATAGGGCGTTGAATGTAATGAAGAACAAGGATAAGCTCAGTAAGCCGACGTCAGCTGGTCGTGTGGCCGGCAAAGGCTTGTCGACAAAATGGTCGTCATATTATAACGCTGGTGGGCGAAAGGAGAAAAAGACCAGCTCGGAAAGCCAGGCGCACGAGGTTCAAGAACTCAAGGCACAGGTGGCGCGGATTCCGGAGATTGTCCAAGAGCAAGTGCAACAACAGCTCGGAGTGACGATCACCGCCATTGTGCCTACCTTGATCGAGGGGTTGAGTGCGTGGATTGCGGGCGGCCAACAGGGGCCGCCCCCGATTCCTAGCTTCACGGCCAGCAACTCGCAGAACGAGATGGCGGGGCCATTGGTGTCTCCGGCGGAGGCGGCATTGGTGTCTCCGACGCCGGCACGGGAGCTTAATGCATCCGGGTGTACGCCGGCCGGCACCTCTGCAGCAAGTGGCCCCTCCGTCAACTGCACGCCCGCCGTTGGTGGTGCCTCGACATTAGCCGAGCTCGACGCCATCATCACGGTAACTAATTAAGCCTCTCTCGGCCGAGGACTTCATCTCATTGCCTTTGACTGGGCATCCCTGACGCCCTACATGTTTTCGCAGGGCGCCGCCGCCGTTCCGTGCACTCTCCTACACTTCGTGAACAACGAGTTGGTCGATGTCGCCAAGGGCAAAATCGTTCAACCGGGCAACCCCTTGTTCCACGGTACCCAGATGCCACCCAACTTGTTTAGGGTTCAACTAGTTCGGGTGCTGCCAGGCTGCGACGAGGTGTTACCTCCGATTCGACCCGTCGGGGCCGACGATGATGACGTGATGACCCTCAGCGCCTGCCTGAGCTGGCCCCTGCTTTGGCCAAAGAGCCAGATTCGTTTGGGGGCGGGGGACACCACCCCAAAGACAATACCGCCAGTCGTGCCGGCGCCAAGTCGGCCCCATGGCAAAACCGCCGCAACGGTGCCGGTCATCCCTATGCCACTGGATCCAAACATGCATATGGCACAGGATCAGAACGACGACGACGATGATACATTTGCCAACGTCGATCAGTACTTTGCCGATCATGGGTATGGTGGCGACTTCATGGGGCCTCCTTCTCAAGAACCCAACCCAACAAAAGATGTGCGCGATCTAGCTGGTACCACGGAGAAGCCAAGTTGCAACAGGCGTCGTCTGCCGTTCAGCTCTCAGGAGACGCCTCCAGCTACCGACTTCCCCGAGCCTCAGATAGGCGAGGTGCAAAATATTATCAGCCCCAACACACTCAAGAAGGCGGTCTGTGAGCAGAACTCGGTCCCATTACAGGAGAAGAAGAAGGCACGCAAAAGAAAGACTAACAAGGGTGCGAGCCAGCCGGCACCGAGTACGATCCGTGCTCAGGACGGGCCACCTTCACCTGAGGATGTAATGAGGAGGGTGCATGTGGCGGGTAGGACGATGCTACCGACAAATATGCTCGATGCTGCAACCGGTGATATGCGGAGTCTGCATGACAGTGTTCTTTCTTTGGAGAAGCGGCGTCTCAGAGAGAAGGATGTGGCATACCCGGTTTTCGCGGCCAAGGTGCCAGAGGGCAAGGGTTTTGTGGATAACTCCATCGGGGGTACGATCGTCCTGCGGTTTGATGACATCCACGCTATGTTGAACCTTCATCCGCTGCACTACACCTTCGTTCGGCTATTTTCGCTGAGTATGGAGATGCGGATCATTCGCGACAAGACCCCGGACATCGTGATAGTCGACCCCTTCTACATGCGTGCCAAGATCTTGGGCAGCGCTGGGGACCGGCAAGTCACGAGTTCTTACCTCGAAGGCGTCATTCTGGCAAACCGAGATAAGGATAACTTCCTCGTGCCTTACTTTCCCGAGGAAGTCCTCCCCCTCAACCGCCCCGTAACATATGAATTCTTAGATTTCGATCGTTTTTCTTTTAACATTCCGTGTTTTCTGCAGTGACACACATTGCACGCTCATCCTCCTAAGCCCCAAATATTCCATGGCCACGTATTTCGACCCGGACCGTCAGTCGAACGTAGACTACACAAATGTCAAGAAGGTTCTTGATGATGTTCTCCCCGGCTACGCCAAATCTGGAGGCACCTTCACCAGGCCTATTCGTAAGTACGGCAAGCACATGTTCTCCCACAATACGACGTTCTGCTGCGTCAAGCAGCCGCCTGGCGGTCAGAAGGGTGCCTACTACGCCATCCATCACATGCGGGCGATCGTACGGGACCATCATCAACTTTTGCTACCGAGTAAACTCAAATATTGGGCTGCGAGCGTGTCGGTAATCCAGGACGCGGACATCAGACAAGAATTCTTTCGCATCCAGTCAGAGTTTGCGGAAATCATCCATCAAGATGTCCTTTGTACCTCGGGGCAGTTCTACCTCAGAAATCAACCGTCCAACAGTGACATCGACACAATGCTACAAATGCAGGCTGACAACGCCCATGATTTCATGACTCCCACGATAGACGGCGGCTTCATCCACGCTCCGGTCCCTTGAGTCGAGTCGAAAGAAGTGATGCTGTGTCTAGTTCTGAAACATCGATTGGCTCATGTTGTAATTAAACTTTAATGAACTTGTAGTATGTCTCTTTGGTTTCGAGAGTCGTTCAACTTAGATGTAATCGATGCTATTAATGTCTTGCTTTTCTCTTCCGATCGTTCTGTTGCATACTTGTATATTGCTTATGTATTGTCTGTGAATTGGTACTAACGTTTCGTTTGGCTAGTGCATAGCGATGCCATCGTATGTCGTGTACAAGGGTAAGGTTCCCGGAGTCTACGACTACTGGGAGGAGTATTGGAGACAGGTTCACCGATTCAGCGGTAACAGTTACAAAGGGTACACCACTAGGGCCGAGGCCGAATCTAGATACGCCCGCTATCTAGCGAGAGAGGGGAGGGAGCGTTGGAGGAACCGGATGAAGACGAGTTTCATCGTGATGATGCTCATCGTGATGACCGCAGCTCTCTTCTATGTGATGGTAGTTTAGATGATCGATATCGACTTGTAATGTGAAGACAAACTCGCTACTCGCGGTCTCGATACTTGTAATATAATGTTCTATCTTTGTTCGGTCTTTTCAATTCGGAGACTAATATGATGAATTGTATTCGGAGACTAATATGATGAATTGTATTCAGAGACTAATCTTCTATTGTATTCGATGAATCTGTTGTTGATGTGTGCTGTCTATATTCTGTCCAATTATACATTTTATAACCTGTGCAAAAAACAGAAAATTTAAAAATAAAAAAACCTAATATTCATACTAATGGCGCATCACATCACAGTGCGCCATTAGTATGCCAAAGGATACTAATGGAGCATCATTAAATAGTGCACCATTATTATGCCGAAGTTACTAATGGCGCATCTTGTTGTCGTGCGCCATTAGTATGCCAAAGCACCTGGGTATACATGGCCCCTGGGAGGCATACTAATGGCGCGCTGTTGTATATACTAATGGCGCATCTGAGGTGCGTCATTAGTATACCAGATACTAATGGCGCACCAGAGGTGCGCCATTAGTAAAATATACTAATGGCGCACCACTAATGCGCCATTAATGGCCAAATTAGGTGCGCCATTAGTAGGCCTTTTCCTAGTAGTGCCTAGTTTATTTTGCTCCAGTGCTATTGAGCTTCCTCATGCTTATAGCCTTTCTTGCAAAACCCTTAAGTCCAGGAGAGTGGGCCTATTGGGATAGTTTTGGTTCATGAAACAATGCTCTGCATTTTCTATCCAGAACTGAAGATTTGCAAAGCTTGCACTAACAAGTTTCTGGTTTTGCCCAACTAGACTTGCCATCATTTCTTTCACCTAAGGAGGCTATGATCTGGAGAGTTTGGCCACCAGTGGAACAGCCCCTATGCCCATAGCATTCTGTCGAGCACCTTGTGTGAATGACCAATGTTGGCATAGTTTTTTAGTTCACATTGTGGACTTGATTCCCTCACCTAACAGCCATGTCCACTAACCTCCTAGCTGCCTCTAACCTAAGACTGCTGAGTTGCTTTCGCATCCAAGCAGGTTTGGCCGCCCTGGCATTTCGTCGAGCACCTGCCATGCGTGCACAGAGCGCGGCCACAGCGCGCGTTTTGCACGTGCCGCGCCCGAGCCGCCGCGTCCCTGGCATGTCTCCCCTGAGCTTATCCAGACCGCTGCAGCCTGTCGCAACGAGCCAAGCTTCTACCCGCAACTCCTCACAGGCGCCACAGACCCTTGCCACGTCTCCGGCAAGCCAGGAGCTAGCCGCCACCACCGCCTGCTGTGGTCGGCGCTGTACGGGCCACCTGGCGCGCCCCCGAGCGTCCCAGACTGCCGTGCTTATCCACAAGCTCGTCGTTTACCTCTACCAGCTCTGCAAGCCAGTCCCCACCTGCACTGCTGTGCAATAGCACCGCCGCCGTCGTCCTTATCCTCGGCCACAGTCGAACCGACCTTGATCGCCTATTTAAGGGTGCCCCGAACCCCTCCGCAGCAATAGACCATCACTAGACACCCCGCAGAGCAACCCCGTGGGAGCCATTCGTCCCCGGGAAGCTTTCTTCCTCATCTTCGATGAATACGGCCGCCGTCACACTCCAGTCAAATTCATCAAAACATCGCTCCTCCCGTCCAGCCAGCACCACCGTCCGGCTCCCTGTGATCCTGCGGAGCCACCCATCGCCTCAAACTCGCTCGGGAGCCACTGCATCACAAGGCCCCAAATCCACCCGAGGCCGCCATCCGCTGTGAAGCTTGCCGCCGGCGATTCCCTTCGTCACCGCCGTCCACTCGACCACCGGGAGGACCGCCCCAGCCTAGCGAATCCATCCCTGCACTCGAACACCCTCAAAGAGCCGCCATTCGCCGGTGACGATCACCGGAGCTCCGTCCCCATCGGGCGAAGGAGGAAGGAGGCGGGTAGACCAGTCAAATATGACAGGTGGGCCCGCAGGTCCCACTGTCAGCCCCTCTTGTCCCCCGTCCACTGGTTTAAGTGGAGGCGCATTCCCTGGAGTACGTCTTCTCTTCTCTGAAAACGTTTTCTGAGTCGATTCGTTTCCCTTTTCTGGTTTTTATTAAAACCAGAGTTGACTGAACTTTGACTGGCTATATCTTCTAAAATATAAATCCAAATGACTTGATTCTTTTTCTGTTGTTTCCCAAATATTGTCTAGTTTATTTTCATGTTTATATGAAAATTTTCCAGACAACGTTTTTGGACTGTTCTAAGTCTATGTATTGATTCTTCTTTTATTTCTTTTAGGATTTCGAAGAGGGAGAAAACTTCCAAAAAAATTTGGAATGCTTTTCTCCTCCCCTCTACTTGAAGGCAAGCATCTTGAACCCCGTTATGATATACGTTGTGTGTTGTTTGCTAAAACATAAGAACTCCATCGATATACTCAAATGGAGTAACATTATTTCATGTGGAAATCATACTCTTGCATATCATGAGGTGAATAATCTTTTTTCTGTTATGAATGTGATATTGATGACAGCAACCACTTCTCATGCCACATATGCCTGGTGATAGTTCGGATGGAGTCCGAAGGAAGGTTGTGTTCCGGTGAACCGACCACGTGACTGACATCTCGTTATGACGAGGATGTGCAGTAAGGCAGGATGTAGCATGAGGGGTGTGACCCTGTCAGGAACTGTAAAGAGCATTGTGGCACTAACCATGCAGGGTATACATGAACCTCCTGAGTCGGCCGTAGATCGAGTCTCGTTCCAGTAACCCCCATACTTGTGTCGTGCTACCATGTGTCCCTGCTACAGGTAGGGTACGGTTCAATAAATTGTCGACCCCTGTTCTATCACACACCGTACAGAGAGGCCACAGTGGAAGATACCGGCTACATCCGGTAGGTAGGCCACCGGGTCCGGGGGCATGCGTGTTTTGGTTGGAGCCGAAGGGGATAGCTACCCCGGTTTTCGCGCGCGTTATAATTTTTTTTGATCCCATGCTAGTCGAGGTTGTAGCCTCCCCATTTAAAGTTTGGCTTAACTAGTGTCGTGGGTGATTCCAGAGACCGGTAACTTAGGCTGGTGTGTGTAGTCAGGCGCGTCTTCAATTAAAAGACCGTAGACGGAATTAGTCCAGAGGGACTATAGGAAATCCGTTATTCGTGGGTAAAGAGTACACCCTCTGCAGAGAAAAAAATCTATTCGAATAGCCGTGTCCATGGGTAAGGACTACAGTCTGGGATGGGTCGAGTGTCGGTCTTAGTGTCGGTCATCGGAGGAGAAACTATTAAAACAGAGCATTATTTATGACCTGTGATAGGTGGTGATTGCGGTTTATTATTATTATTATGGACTAACCATTCGTATTATTTGGAACAATGAGTATCCTTGGGACGGTTCTACCTCCCGGATACTTACTGTTATTTACTTTCTTTACAAGCCCTTTATGTGATGTCGCTCAAACGTCCGACTGTGGCATTTCGTTATTTACTTTTCTTTATAAGCCCTTTATGTGATATCGCTCAGACGTCCGACTGTGGCATTTTGTTATTTACTTTTCTTTATAAGCCCTTTATGTGATGTCGCTCAGACGTCCGACTGTGGCATTTCGTTTTTTACTCTTCTTTATAAGCCCTTTATGTGATGTCGCTCAGACGTCCGACTGTGGCATTTCGTTATTTACTTTTCTTTATAAGCCCTTTATGTGATGTCGCTCAGACGTCCGACTGTCGCATTCTTGTCTTTTATTCTTCCCTTAAGCCAGTTCTGTGGTGTCGCGCAGACGCCCGACTGTGGCATGCTTGTTATTCATTTGTTTGCTACTCTCTGATTGCATATGCATTTTTACTTGGATGCCCTGCTTGCATTTATAGACTGTCGTATCATTATTATCATAGTGATCATAAATCATCCTCGAGCATGTTTATGTCTCACCCGTCTTCATAATGTTTGCGAGTACATTCAAAGTACTCACTGGCTTGTCCCTGGCTATTGTCTTGGCCAGGTTCCTTGCGTGGGAAGGAATGATGCGATGACAGCCCCGGAACCTATGCTTATGGAGATAGCAGCCTCGCGAAGATAGGAGTTATCCTGGTCAGCTGTTACTGTGGGAAATGGAGTCCCACCATCACCGATGATCCACAAACCGCTTCCGCCATCAGCCGCTAGAAACCTTGTGTTGTACTCACAGGACAGAATGGTCTTGTGCTACATATTTTGTACTTGCTTGGAGTTTCTGTAACAAGTTGGGTGCCTCATCAGCTAACAGTAATCCTGGGGCTGGTGAGCACAAGGGCCGCTTTTTGGGAAATTAATATCCCGAAAAACCGGTCCTGACAAGTTGTAGCCTCTTTCGATAAGTAAGAGTGTCGAACCCAACAAGGAGCTAAAGGTAGAACAAATATTCCCTCAAGTTCTATCGACCACCGATACAACTCTACGCACGCTTAACGTTTACTTTACCTCGAACAAGTATGAAACTGGAAGTAGTTTGTAGTTTAGGTTTGCAAGATAATAAAGAGCACGTTAATAAAACTAGGGGCTGTTAAGATAAAGCCACAACTAAATTAGTTTTAGCGAGTGTGGAAAAGTGGTGGTAGGAGTTGTGAAATTGCCCCTAACTAAGCAATTGACTACGTTACTAGACCGATAGCATGTTTTATGTGGGAGAGGCCACTGCTAGCATGCCATCCCTTACTTGGAATTCTATGCACTTATGATTGGAACTATTAGCAAGCATCCGCAACTACTAACGTTCATTAAGGTAAAACCCAACCATAGCATTAAGAAATATTGATCCCCCTTCAATCCCGTATGCATCAATTTCTATGCTAGGTTGAAGCTTCTGTCACTCTTGCCCTCCAATACGTAGTCCTATCAACATACAACTAACCCTATGGTGTGATCCACGCGCACGCTCATATGATGGGCACCAAAGGACAGCAACATAACCACACGCACATTAAATCAATCATAGAAATTCAAGAATCACCGATAGGACAACGATAATCTACTCAGACATCATAGGATGGCAACACGTCATTGGATAATAATATGAAGTAGAAAGCACCATGTTCAAGTAGAGGGTACATCGGGTTGCGGGAGTGTGGACCGCTGTAGGTAGATGGGGGAAGGTGATGGAGATGTTGGTGAAGATGACGGAGGTGTTGGTGTAGATCGCCGTCACACCATGATGGCCCCGGTGGCACTCCGGTGCCACCAGAAGCGAGGGGGAGAGATCCCCTCCTCCTTCTTCTTCCTTGACCCTCTCCCTAGGTGGGAGAAGGGTTTCCCCTCTGGTACATGGCCTCCATGGCAGCGGAGGGGCGAGAGCCCCTCAGAGATTGGATATGTCTCTTTGTCTCTCTCTGTTTCTGCGTTCCCAAATTCTCGCCTTCCACCGTTTCTTAAATTCCCGGAGATCCATTACTCTGATTGGGCTGATTTTTTGACACGACTTTTATCCGGATATTAGCTTTCTTGCGGTGAAAGAAGGGCATCAACCGCCTTACGGTGTGGCCACGAGGACCCAGGGCGCACCTGCCCCTGGTGGGCGCGCCGCCCCTACCTCGTGGCCCACTCGGGCATCGATTCATGTTGGTTTTGCTTCCCAAAATTCACATATATTCCAAAAAAAAATCTCGATCCATTTTTATTCCGTTTGGACTCCATTTGATATGGATATTCTATGAAACAAAAAACATGCAACAAACAGGAACTGGCACTGGCACTGGATCAATATGTTAGTCCCAAAAAATAGTATAAAAAGTTGCCAAAAGTATATGAAAGTTGTAGAATATTGGCATGGAACAATAAAAAATTATAGATACGACGAAGACATATCAGCATCCCCAAGCTTAATTCCTGCTCGCCCTCGAGTAGGTAAATGATAAAAAAGATAATTTTTGATGTGGAATGCTACCTAGCATAATCTTGATCATGTAATCTAATCATGGCATGAATATTAAGACACGAGTGATTCAAAGCAATAGTTTATCATTTGACATAAAAGAATTTAATACTCGAGCATCCCAACAAACAATCAAGCCTTTCAAAATATCAATGCTAAAGAACGATATCCCTACAAAATCATATAGTCTGTTATGCTCCCTTTTCTTAACACAAGGTACCCCCCATGCCTATCCCGGTGTCAGCCAAGTAATTGTTTTCATACTTTACTTTTTCAAACATTTTCAAGTCTTCACGCAATACATGAGCGTGAGCCATGGACATAGCACTATGGGTGGAATAGAAGGTGGTAGTAGACAAAAGTAGGGAGAAAGTCTCACATCGACTAGGCGTATCAATGGGCTATGGAGATGCCTGATACGTCTCCAACGTATCTATAATTTTTTATTGTTCCATGCTATTATTTATGATGTTTTGGATGTTTAATGGGCTTTGTCATACAGTTTTATATTATTTTTGGGACTAACCTACTAACCCAAAGGCCCAGTATAGATTGCTGTTTTTTTCCTATTTTAGGGTTTTGCAGAAAAGGAATATCAAACGGAGTCCAAACGGAATGAAACCTTCGGGGGAGATATTTTTGGAGAAAATCACGCACGGGAGACTTGAGAACCACGGAGTAGGGGCCACGAGGTGCCCACGAGGGTGGGGGCGCCCCCTAGGGCGCGCCCCCTGCCTCGTGGACCCCTCGTGATGCCTCCGGTGCCCTCCTTCTTCCTATATAAGCCTACGTACCCCGAAACCATCAGACGAAAAGAAAAAACCCGAGTTCCACCACCGCAACCTTCTATTCCCGTGAGATCTCATCTTGGGGCCTGTTTCGGAGCTCAGCCGGAGGGGGGGATCCATCACGGAGTGCTTCTACATCATCATCATCGCCTCACCATGAGTTGTGAGTAGTCTACCACATACCTTTGGGTCCATAGCTAATATCTAGATGGCTTCTTCTCTCTCTCTCTGGATGTCAATACAAAGTTCTCCTCGGTCTTCGAGGAGATCTATTTGATGTAATATCTTTTTGCAGTGTGTTTGTCGAGATTCCAATGAATTGTGAGTTAATGATCAAGATTATCTATGAGAAATATTTGGTTCTTTTCTGTACTCTTTATGTGTGCTCATAATATCCTTGCAAGTCTCTTCGAATTATTGGTTTGGTTTGGCCTACTAGATCTATAGTTCTTGCAATGGAAGAAGTGCTTGGCTTTGGGTTCAATCTTGCGGTCCTTTCCCAGTGACAGTAGGGGCAGCAAGGCGCATATTGTATTGTTGCCATCGAGGATAAAAAGATGGGGTTTATATCATATTGCTTGAGTTTATCCCTCTACATCATGTCATCTTGCTTAAGGCGTTACTCTGTTCTTATGAACTCAATACAGTAGATGCATGCTGGATAGCGGTCGATGTGTGGAGTAATAGTAGTAGATGCAGAATCGTTTCGGTCTACTTGTCTCGGACGTGATGCCTATTTATAATGATCATGCCTAGATAGTCTCACAATTATTCGCTTTTCTATCAATTGCTCGACAGTAATTTGTTTACCCACCATAGAATATCGCTATCATGAGAGAAGCCACTAGAGAAAACTATGACCCCCGGGTCTATTCTCAACATATCAATCTACACTTACTTTACTATTTCGGCTTTTACTTTATGTTCTCATAAACAAAAATACCAAAAATATAAACTATCATCTCTATCAGATCTCACTTTCATAAGTGACCGTAAAGGGATTGACAACCCCTTATCGCGTTAGCTGCGAAGTTCTTATTTGTTTGTGTAGGTGCGAGGGACTCACGCGTGGTCTCCTACTGGATTGATACCTTGGTTCTCAAAAACTGAGGGAAATACTTACGCTACTGTGCTGCATCTCCCTTTCCTCTTCGAGGGAATACAACGCAAGCTCGAGAAGTAGCAAGAAGAATTTCTGGCGCCATTGCCGGGGAGGCTTACACAAAAGTCATATACCAAGTACCTATCACAAACCCTTATCCTCCGCATTACATGTTTTGCCTCTCGTTTTCCTCTCCCCCACTTCACCCTTGCCATTTTATTTGCCCGTCTTTTTTGCTGTGTGTTTATTGTTCACTTGCTTCTTGTTTGCTTGTCTTGCTATGTGCCCTCAATTAGCTTGCATCTTCGCTTGCGAAAGTATGGATCCTCATCCACTTGCTAATCTCTTCAAGAGATCCAATTATGTTGAACATATTGCTAGTGAGATGCGTGCACTAGATTATCTTTATTAGGTTTTGCTTGAAATTTATGAGTCTGAAAATTGTGAGGACTTGTTAAAAGGAAAAGTGATTTATGATAGCTTGTTAAATAAAAAGCATGATTGCAGTGATGCTATTGTAAATTCTATTTATGTCAATTGTGCTAATGATATGCAAAAACCTAAGCTTGGGGATGCTTATTTTGCTATGCCCACTACTTGTTGCAATGATCATGATTGGGGTGATGCTTCTTACGATCTTGAAAACTTATTTAACCCCCATGATTAATATGATATTGATAATAATGTTTGCAATAATATTGAAAGTGGGTTTGGAGAGGTCATGACTTTAGTTAATGCTAATCCCACTATTTTGGAAGAGTGCCAACTTCATATGCATGTGGATCATGTTGAGAATATGTTATGTGATAGCTATATTGTTGAATTTCCTTATGATCCTACATGCAATTATTATGAGAGAGAAAAATATGGTTGTAAAAATCTTCATGTTACTAAATTACTTCTCGTTATGTTGAGATTGCTATTGTTTCTTTCTCCTTCCTTGCTTATGCTAGGTCTTGCTATAAGATGCCTATGCATAGGAAGTATGTTAGACTTAGATGTGTTTGTCACATGTCTTATGATGCTATCTCTGTGCTTCAATCCTTGTCTTTCATGTGAGCATCATTGAATTTTCAAGCCTATCTTAATGGCTATAACGATAGCGCTTGTTGGGAGTGTCGGCGTCCTAGGAACCCGGGTACCCAGACTTGCCTGTCTGAGGGCCGCAGTGCGCTCCTGCCACGGCCTGGTACGGCCTAGCTGATCGACCAGCTGCCCCTGGCCCTCGCGAGGGGGCTAGACCTCGCGAGGAGAACAACGTCAAGACCCCCTCAGGAGCAGCCTCGACAAGGTGCTCCGAAGGGGCGGAGAATCCAAGGCCAAGCTTGCCTCAGGAGGAGGCAGTGACGCACCGCGCCAAGCGGGTGCCAGCGTCCGCCAGCAGCGCAGTTGCCGTTTCGATGCAAAGGAGACAGCGCAAGCGTAGGTTCTCGAGGAGCGGGACAAAGGTTTCCCCATTGATGCAACAAGACCGAAGACCGCAAGGACGACAGGGAGGATGTCACGACCGAGTCCACCACTGCGTCACCGCCTGGTCCTTTTGCAGGCGAAGACTGCTTTTGTTAGGGTAGGAACATCCTTGTGTTCCCGCTCGAAATGGCCGTTTTGGGATCCCTTCCCGCCTAAACATTTCGTGGCAAGAGGACCCTGGCAGCCTATATAAGTAGCTAGGATCCCCACCATGAAGGAGAGAGATCCATAAACTCTGCCGCCACGCAAAGGAGCAAGAAGTCTTGCCTCCCGACCCTCCTAACCTCACCTCCTGAGCTCAGGAACCACTGTACTAGTTCATATTCTAGCCCTCCTGAGGCCAATCCACCAAAGCAAGAAGTAGGGTTTTACACCACAAGGTGGCCTGAACCTGGGTAAACTCTTGCGTGCTTCACTTGTTGTTTGCTTGAATATCTTCACTAGACGAGGGCGAGACTCTAGATAGACGCAAGTGGGAGAGATCTTCGTTCACGCCCATGTGTTCGAACTTCTTGGGTTTTCCGAAGCCCGTAATCCGACATTTGGCGCGCCAGGTAGGGGGCGTGTCAAAATCTCGCCTCTCCGACGACCTCGCCTCCCCTCTCCTGTTTCGCGCCGCCACGATGACCGCGGCCCGCCACATCTGCGTGGGGGTTGGAGGTCTCCCCGTCGTCTGAGCGGTATCGGCGGACCGCCCCACCCATGGGCGCTCCTCCTCCTTCCCCGACAACGTTCTTGCCGGTCGGGCCTCCGGAGAGCGGCCTGCTCCGCCACTCCTGCTCCCGGTGGCCACGCCGGTTGCGCTCTTGGTGGCACGACGG
The DNA here is from genome assembly GCA_902687465.1 of Secale cereale. Taxonomy (NCBI): domain Eukaryota; kingdom Viridiplantae; phylum Streptophyta; class Magnoliopsida; order Poales; family Poaceae; genus Secale; species Secale cereale. The sequence continues at coordinate 712,919,904 of LR738712.1, read as the reverse complement.
CTGCCCCGGTACCGTCCATCTGCGGGAGAGCGCAGCGCTCGAACGGCCCGCGGCAGCGGGCTGCAGGGCATCGCCGGCAGGGAGTTACCCTGCCGCGGGGACGCCTGCATTCTTGGAGGGTCCCAAGCGCCGGCATCGGCTCGGCACGTCAAGTCGCACTTTCGGCAGGTCGGGGCCGCTGCCCAGCCACAGGAGGCCTCGCGGGCAAAGAGTGCGCAGGGGCACACCATCACCTTCGGCCCTAGCGACCTCGCCTCAGAAGCGGCCGGCACGAGCGTCTCCGCACGGTGTGCATGCCCACCATCTGCGGGGTGGCCGTGAGCCTTCGGTCATCTGCCCGTGTCCTACAGGCAGCTCCTCCCCCCCAAGCCCTTCTCTGGGGTCGCGGGCTCGGCCAGATCCGCCTCCCGGTCACCTTCGATACACCGGCTAACTACCGGACTGAGCTCATCGACTTCGACGTCCCACCCATCCACCTGCCCTACAACGCCGTCCTTAGCTTCCCAACCTTGGCGAAGTTCACATCGGCGACTCACCCGGGCTACAACACCGTCAAGATACCCGGGAGCAACGGCGTCATCACCGTCAAAGGGGACCCCAAGGCCACCCTTCAGGTCCTCAGGCACGCTTATAGGGCTGCTGCCGCAGATCACGCAGGAGCAAAGGGGGCTTCGGAGGCGCCAGAAGTCGTGCCTGCCAAGAAGAAGTAGCTATTTTCTCAGGACCCCGCCGAGACAAAGCAGGTGCCGCTGATGAAGAAGGCTCAGGAGCCACCTTCACCATCGGTACGGGCATGAACCCTGAGCAAGAGGCAGCGCTGGTCAGCTTCCTCAGGGCCAACAAGGACAGCTTCACCTGGAAAGCCGCAGACTTGGTCGGGGTGCCTAGGCACGTCATCGAGCATCACCTCACGGTGTGCCCCAATGCGCACCCTATCAAGCAAAAAGCACGCAGATAAGCCCCGGAGAAGCAGGCCTTCATCGTTCAGGAGGTTAGGAAGCTGGAGGAAGCAGGCGTAGTACGGGAAGTATGGCACCCGGAGTGGTTGGCCAACCCCGTCATAGTCCCGAAGAAAGGAGGCAAGGAGCACATGTGCGTTGACTTCACGAGCCTCAACAAGTTCTGCCCTCAGGACCCGTTCCCTCTTTCGCGCATCGACCAAATCATGGATTCAACGGCTGAGTGCGACCTGCTCTGCTTCCTCGATGCCTTCTTGGGCTACCACCAAATCAAGATGGCCGTGGAAGACGTGGATAAGACGGCGTTCCTGACCCCATGCGGGGTCTACTGCTACACTTGCATGCCTTTTGGGCTGAGGAACGCGGGTGCCACCTTCCAGCGCCTGATGCACATCACCCTCGGCCCTCAGCTCGGGAGCAATGCAGAGGCCTACGTCGACGACATCGTGGTTAAAACCAGGAAGGCCAGGACTCTCGTCCAGGACCTAGAGGAAACATTCGCCAACCTGCGCAAGGTGAAACTGTGACTCAACCCGGACAAGTGCGTGTTCGGTGTGCCCTCCGGCCAGCTACTAGGGTTCCTAGTTTCGCACCGAGGCATTGAAGATAATCCGGAGAAGATCAAGGCCATTGAAAGAGTGAAGCCGCCCACGAACCTGAAGGAGATGCAGAAGCTCGCGGGGTGCGTAACATTCCTAGGGCGCTTCATCTCTAAGCTTGGGGAACGCGCCCTCCCGTTCTTCAAGCTCATGAAGAAGAAGGGGCCCTTTGAGTGGACTCCGGAGGCCGATGCCACCTTACAGGACCTCAAGGAATACCTCACCAGCTCGCCGGTTAAGGTAGCACCGCGACCCCTGGAACCCATGACTCTCTACCTTATCGCAACGCCTCACTCCGCCAGTGCGGCACTAGTTGTGGAGCGCGAGGAGAGGCCCCGAAGCTCAAGGCCACAGGGCGGCTCGTCATCTTCAGGGCCCACGCCGCCCCCTGACGCAGTTCCAGAGGTAGATTCAACCACGCTCACTGACGGCCCCGCCACTCAGCAAGAGGTGCCCAAGGTTCCTGAAGCGCCAATGGACCCTGCTGCGCCGACCCTCGTAGAGCACCCGGTGTACTTCGTCAGCACCGTACTGCGCGACGTGCGCTCGCGCTACCCGATGACTCAGAAGCTACTCCTGGCGCTCCTCGTCGCCTCTAGGAAACTGTGCCATTACTTTCAGGGCCATCCTATCAAGGTTGTTTCGTCATATCCTCTGGAGAAGGTACTGCGGGGCCTGAATGTCGTCGGGAGGGTCGCCGAGTGGAACATCGAGCTTCAAGCGTTTGAGTTAGAGTTCAGCACCACGCGAGTGATCAAGGGAGCGGCTCTGGCAGACTTTGTGGCGGAATGGACTGACGCGCCGGAGCGGGGGGCTAGCAAGGACCGCTCGCTGGCCCCTGGCGATGAGGCACCAGATGGATGGGTGGTATACTTCGATGGCGCCTTCTCGCGCCTTGGCGCGGGGGTAGCACCGTGTAGGTATCTCCCACTCAGGACAAGTTGTACTATGCTGTGCAGCTTTGCTTCCAGCAAGGCGAGAAGGTCTCCAACAACATCGCAGAGTACGAGGGCCTAATTGCTGGGCTCAAGGCCGCCACTGCGCTAGGGGTCAAGTGTCTCACCATTAGGGGTGATTCGCAACTCCTCTCGACTTCTCCAACAAGAAATACAAGCCCAAGGACGAGCACATGGAGGCATATCTGGAGGAGGTGCACAAGATGGAGAAGCGATTCCAAGGACTGGAGGTGCAGCACATACCGAGAAGCACCAACAAGGAAGCGGATGACATCGCCAAACGAGCCTCCAGGCGAGAGCCTCAGAGGCCGGGCATCTTCGAGGAGCGACTACTCAAACCGTCGGCAGCACCGTTGGTTCATGATCCGGCATCCCCTCTGCAGGGGTTACCTATGGTGCCTACGAACGGCGCCCTGTCCTGCGGACCGCCCTCCGGAGTCCGCTTGCTGCTCGCCGTAGAGCCCGAGGAGGGTTGCTGGACCCAAGAGCTCAAGATGTACCTGCAACATGACACCCTGCCGTACAAGGAAGAAGACGCAGAGCGCGTGGTCCGACAGGCCTCAGCTTACTGCATCCAAGACGATGAACACCAGAGGAGGCGCCCCAACGACGTCTCGCTAAAATGCATCTCGAGGAAGCAAGGGCGCATGCTGTTGGCTGACATCCATGGTGGAGACTGCGGTCATCACTCGTCGTCCCCCACCCTCGTAGGCAAGGCCTTCCGCAACGGCTTCTACTGGCCCACGGCGCTCAACGACGCCACGGAACTTGTGCGGGCTTGCGAGGCGTGCCAGTTTCACGACAAGCAGATCCACCAACCGGTGCAGGGCCTCCAGACGATTCCGCCCTCCCGGCCCTTCGCGGTCTGGGGATTGGACATCCTAGGTCCGTTTCCCCGGGCAGCGGGGGTCTACCACTTCCTGTACGTCGCCATCGATAAATTCACCTAGTGGGGGAGGTGGAGCCCGTTCGCGCGATCCCAGCCGGGTCGGCTGTCAAGTTCATCCAGGGCCTCGTGAGGCGATTCGGGGTCCCAAGCCGCATCATCACGGATAACGGTTTGCAGTTCACAAGCAATCTCTTGTGGTCATATTGTGCTAACCTCGGAACAAGATCTGCTACGCTTCGGTGGCTCGCCCCAGGAGCAACGGTCAGGCCGAACGCGCCAACGCGGAAGTCTTGCGTGGCCTCAAGACGTGCAACTTTAAGGAGAAGCTTGAGGCTTGCGGCAGGGGCTGGATCGACGAGCTCCAGTCCGTGCTGTGGTCAATCCTAACCACTGCCACCAAACCCATGAGGGGAACTCCTTTCTTTCTTGTCTATGGGGCGCAGGCGGTCCTCCCTCACGAGGTCAAGCACCGCTCCCCACGGGTCTTGGCGTTCAATGAGGAATGCCAGGATGCCGCCTGGCGGATGGACCTCGTGCTCGGCGAGGAGGGCCGCCGCTGAGCTGCCCTCAAGGCGGCGCGATATCAGCAGGCGCTGCGGCGGTACCACTGCCGCGGCGTCCGCGCAAGAACACCTGAAGTTGGTGACTTGGTCCTGAGGCGGGTCCTCTCCAGGGAGGGGTTACACAAGCTCTCGCCCATGTGGGAGGGCCCGTTCAGAATCGCCCGTGTCTCTAGGCCCGGCACTCTGCGCCTGGAGACGCAGGATGGGATACCTATCCAGAACTCCTGGAACATTGAACATCTCAGGAGGTTCTATCCGTAATCAAGTGTCACAACCCTAGTTCTGGTATGCACTAGGCTAGTTTTGGTGTTTGCATCATGTTTTAAATTTTCAAATGAATTTAAAATGGGGACATGTGAAAGCCTTAGGGATCTTTTCGAAAATGACCAAATAAAAATTGCTCCAAAAAGGTCCAAGAAAATGTTCATATTGCTCTCTGAAAATATTGGCTAGAGATAAAAAAGCAAACAAATATTTTTAGGAGCTCATAAATATTTATTTGAGGCATTTGGAATTAATGCAATAATTATTTGCATTGGATATAAATTTATTATATTTTTAATATATGTCCAATAATTCTGGATTTTGTGTGGGGCTTTGGAATACTCCTTCTAGTCCCTACAAAAATGGCCAGAAGTTTTTTAAATGATTTTCTTTAAAATCAAAACAAATGTCAGAAATAGAAAGGAAAACAAAAAAAGGGAAAAACCCTTACCTGTGCTGGCCCAGCACTGTGCGGCCTGGCCGGCCCAGTTGGCCAGCCCAGCCCACTTGTCCCCCCTCCCCTGTCGTCTTCCTCCCGACGTGTGCTCCGCCGCACCGCGCCACCTCCTCCCTCTCTGCCTGCCTGTTTCCTTCTCCGCTGCGTCTGGACGAGCCACGCACCCCCCGGACTCCCTCGCACTCTCCCCCGTCCTCATCCCCCTCCTCTGCTCTCTCCCTCGCTCGGACCCGATCGCCGCCGTCGCCACCGGCCACCATTACCATAGCCACCGCCTCCTCCTCGCCTCTCTGACGAGCCCCCAAGCTCCGCCTCGCTGGCGTGCACCTCTACACCGAACCGCAGGACCCCGGACGCCCTGAGGCCTCGTCCTCGAGCTCATCTTCTCCGCACGGCCGCCGGACGCCATCGACAAATTAGCCGCGTCCTACGCGTCCCCGAGCCCACTGACCCTCCCAACAGACTCGCGGTGAGCCTCCGGGTCGTTTTCCCCTTCTTCCCTGGTCGCGTTCGACCTCTAGGCCATATCTCCGCTGATGTCGAGACCTCGCCAGCGCTGGCCATGTCACTGTCGTCGCTTTAGCTCGCCTCCGTCCAAGCTGAGCACACCATCGCGCTCAACGCATCTCCAGGAGCCCGTAGCCAGCACCAGCTCCTCCCCACGTGCCCTACAGCCACCTGCTCGAGCTCACCGAGCTCCGGCCGCCGCCGCGAGCTCCGTTCCGACGAGCTCCGGCCGCCCCATGCCCTCCCGCTTGCTCCAACCAACGCGGACGAGCTCCAGCTCCTCGCCCGTGGTCTCCGCTGCCCAAATGACCGCCGGAACGGTGATCCCGAGCCCCTTCGCCGCTTCTGTGGACGCCGGCGTCGAGCCGCCTGCGAGTTTGACCCGCTGACCGGCGTGGGTTGACCCCCACTGCCCAGTTTGACTTCCCCTCTCTCTCACTGACTTGCGGGCCCCGCCCGACTAATTACTCTGGTTAGTGCTAATTAACTAGTTAGGTTAGTCACTATAGACACTGACTAGTGGGCCTGCTCAGTTAGTTAGGGTTAACTAACTTAGTTAGTTTGCTGAGCCACTGACGTGTGGACCCCACACGTCAGGTTTGACCTGAGCCAGCACTGCTGACTTGCTGACGCAGGCATGACGCAGTGCTGACGCAATAAACAATTTTCTGGAATTATTTTTGTTTAGGAAAATCCAGAAATTTGTTTAAACTTCAAAAAATCACAGAAATTCAACCGTAGCTAAGCATCAAATAATTTATATATGAAAAATGATCAGAAAAATATGAGGAATCTGTTTATGGCATTTTAATGCATGTTAAACCAACTTATACTTGCGTATAGGTGAAAGAACATAAATGGCACTTTTAAATGTTAATTTTGGAATTGCATTTGAACCCTTGCTTCAAATGGACTTCTTTCAAATAGAATGCTAGTTGCATTAGCTTAAATAACATCACATATTCATTCCATGGTCATGCATCATATTGTTGCATATGCTTGTGTTTGATCGTCGGCACCGTTCTTCTCGATAGGTCCAGCTCCGGAGACCGTTCCAGAGTACCTGTCAAAGGAGCAGTGCTCTGCACGTTGTTTTACCAGGCAAGCAAATCCCCTTGTTCATTCCGATACAACCCCTCTCTCGCTCCTGCTCTCTGTTATTGCGTTAGGACAACAACGACTTCAACTGCTACTTTATGCTGCGGTAGTTGAACCCATTCCTCTGCATGACCTGTCATTGCCACAGTAAATAGTTGAAACCCACTAGCATGTGTAGGAGTTGATTGAAGCCATGTTGTGATCTTACCATGCCATGCTTGCAATTGCTTAGAGTGTGTCGGGTCTGATTCATCGGGAATGAATTGGAGTGCAATGAAATGTTCTGATGCTGAGAGTTAAGTGTGTGAACACGATTTGGTAAAGGTAGCGGTGAGAAGCCATGTAGGAGTACATGGTGGGTTGTCTCACTCGAACCGTCCCTAAGAACTGAGTTTTGTGTATGTTGTCCAATGACCAGCTACTACCACGCATTGGAAGGCTTAAGTGCCCCTCTCGACTTATTAACCGACTTGGTCTCTGTCCAGGAGTTGCAACTAGTTTCTGGTGTTTGTAGGTAGTGTTAGTAGTCTACCAAGTGGCACTCGGCCAGGTGGGCTTGGGACAGACTAGGCACCGTGGCACGGTGTACCAAGCATAAATCCATCCGGCGAGGTGAGCTTTTGAACCCTGCGCACATCATTTGGGGTCCTGAGCGACACCCCGGCCGGATCTCCTTACGGATGGAACCCGAATAGGCGATAAACCTGGACTAGAGTCTTGTGTGGTTAGTCAGGTCGTGGTCGACACCCTCGCCAGGCTTCCGCTTGAATGTTGCCAAGATACACGAGATGCACATGGCGGTAAGTGGCGAGAGCGTGTGTGAAGAAGTACACCCCTGCAGGGTTAACATGATCTATTCGAATAGCCGTGTCCACGGTTATGGACTTCTTGGATGCTTACGTGGTACATAGACAACTTGAAGTGGATACTCTAAAATACTCAAGACAAGTGTGAGTGCTATGGATGGCCTTCTCGTAGGGAGACGGGGATGAATTCATAGTGGTGTATTGTGTGGTGCTTAGTGGACTCGTGTGCGCCACCTCGAAAGAGTTACCAGCAGTCGTAGTACAGGATAGCCACTGAGTCAAAGCTGGCTTGCTGCTACTAAACCCCACTTTGCCTTCTTGATACTAGTGCATGTATGATAGGATCTGATGTAAGTCTTGCTGAGTACCTTTGTACTCATGTTTGCTTAATTTATGTTTTGCAGATGAGAATGCTGTCTCACTAGTAGATCCGCTTGGACTTCGACAAGTAGCTTGTTACCTCAGCTACGATCTTGGACGAGTGTTGTAGATAGTCAGGCTCTTCAGCCTTTTCCATTTGTAGATGTCTATACTCAGACATGTTGTGCTTCCGTTTGTTGCTTGTATGCTCTGAATGTTGGGTCATGAGACCCATGATTGTAATATCCGGCTCCTCGGAGCCTAATGAATAAATACTTTGTTTCTTAGAGTCTTGTTGTGATGCCATGTTGTATTTGCACATATTGAGCATATTGTGTGTATGTTATTGAAATTCTTGGTATGTGTGGGATCCGACACCTAGTTGTTTACCCTTGGTAGCCTATCTTACAGGGAAATGTCTCCTAGTGCTTCCACTGAGCCTTGGAAGCTTGCTACTGCTCCGGAACACTTAGGCTGACCGGCATGTGTCCTTCTTTGTTCATGTGTCTGTCCCTTAGGGCAAATGTCACGTGTTGTTCCTTTAAGTCCTTGTAGCTTGCTACGACTTGGGTTCATACGTTGATGACCGACACGTTCGTTTCTGGGTCATGTATGTCTGTCTCTGTAATTTAGTGCCACTTTTGGTTTATAACTGGTCATGTCGGCCCGGGTTCTCTGTCATATGGATGCTAGCGACACTATCATATACGTGAGCCAAAATGCGCAAACGGTCCCGGGCCAGGTAAGGTGGCACCGTGGGGATACCGTGTGTGAGGCCGCAAAGTGATATGGCGTGTTACATGCTAGACCGGTGTGACTTAGGATCGGTGTCCCGACAGCTTTGGTATCAGAGCCTGACTGCCTATAGGATTACCAAGCCAAACTGGTCGAAGTTGAATCTAGAAATTCCTTAGTTATATAAGGGAATTGATTGTGGAAGGGAACGTAAGGCTCTTTTTACTCCTTATACCTCATGTCTTCTGATCTGAGTCATCCTACCTTTCCTACGGGGTTAAGGAACTAGGCTTCTTATCCGGTTATTAGGATCACGAGTTACTACTCCATAGTTCCATAGGATTGGTTGATCAGAGTCCTACTCCTGTTTTCAAGTTCTTCCAGTGTAGATTGTTTAGTACTATCACAGAACCTTGAGTGATGATGTTGAGTTGTTATACTACCCCTTTTTGTTAGCAGGATGTCTCATTCTGAGCATTTTACTGCCGCTATGCTGCCGGAATTATCCTAGTAGTTCGAGAGATACTAATTTCTTGTTCTACCTTATGCATCCTATAATTGTTGATGTTTCCGTACTCGGTTTCGCTTCTCAGGATGTCTTCAGTTAAGCGAAGCTCAGCTGCTCGTAGACAGAACCACGGAGGTGGTAGGGATGAGGAGGATCCTCCCGACCAGCCTTCGTTGGTAGAGTTAATGTTTGAGATGGAGAGAAACAAGCGTGAGTCTAACCGCTTGTTGACACGTATTGAGGAGAACACCGCACATCAGTGCAAGGATTCAGCAACCATCCATGACTTCATCCGTCTGAAACCGCCCACCTTCCATCATCCCATTGAGCCACTCGATGCAGATGACTGGCTCCATAGTATCACTCACAAGCTGTGTTCCACGAACGTAGCTGAAGATGACAAGGTAATCTATGCCACCTATCACCTGGAAGGTTCTGCTAGTCTTTGGTGGCAGAACTATGAGGCCATGATTCCAGCTGGCCAGATTCCTACCTGGAGAGATTTCACCGAGGCTTTTCGTGAGCATCATATCCTTCAAGCCCTTATTGATCGTAAGAGAGAAGAGTTCTGTAGTCTTATCCAGGCTGACATGGCTGTTGATGCTTATAGTAGAGAGTTTGAGAACCTCGCTCGCTATGCTACAGAAGAAGTGTCCACGGGCGCCAAGAAGCAGGCTAGGTTCCGGAAAGGTCTCAACCCCAAGCTGCGTCGTGATCTCCACTTGCATCATTGCAACACATTTCAGGCTCTTGTGAACAAGGCCATCAATGCAGAGACAGCTCAGCTCACTTACGAGGAGTCTCGTAAGCACACCTTGATTTGGGATCTTCCTCCGCTTCTAGTTCTCAGAAGCGCCGGATTTGGGTTCCGAACTCTGTTCCTCTACCCAGTTGTACACCGAGGCCATCGTATGTGGTACCTCTTCCAGTTCAGCAGTATGCTCCACCCAGGCCTATTGGTGGACCGTTTGCCAATGCGGGTCCACGTCCTACCTCCAGGATTTGTTACAGGTGCGGGGAGCCGGGCCACATTGCCTGTATTTGCACTTAGACCCGTGTTGCTCCACCCCAGTCCGAGAAATCTATTGGCCGTGATAAACCATCACGCAAGATGATCAGTGTCAAGTCAGCTCCCACTGAACATGGACGTGTGCATCACGTCTCAGCCAAAAATGCTCATGATGATCCAGATGTCGTTCTTGGTACACTCCTTGTCAATTGTCATCCGGCATCGGTTCTGTTCGATACTGGAGCATCTCATTCTTTCATTTCCGAAAGTTATGCCCGCTTGCACGACATGTCATTTTGTGATATGCCCTCCCCACTACTCATTCAAACTCCTGGATCCAAATGGCAAACTTCTAGTGCAAGCCATGGAAATGAAATCCTTGTCCACAGACTTGTGTTTCTTGCATCACTTGTAGCCCTCAAGTCTTCAGATATTAATATCATCTTGGGTATGGACTGGATGACAGCTCATCATGCCAAGATTGATTGTTTCACTAGGTTTGTTCAGCTTACACACCCATCTGGCAAGATAGTCACTGTCACCACTAGAGTTGCAAAGCGTCAACTCTATTCTCTTAATGCCAGCCCTCTTCCAGACCTTGAAGATGTTCCGGTAGTCCGTTACTTTCCGGATGTCTTTCCAGAGGAACTGCCAGGTGTTCCACCTAACCGAGATGTAGAGTTTGTTATAGATCTTATCCCAGGAACCGCTTCAATCTCTAAGAGACCTTACAAGATGGCACCCTGAGAACTAGCTGAGCTTAAGAAACAACTTGATGAGTCCTTGCAAAAGGGTTTCATCCATCCTAGTTCTTCTCCTTGGGCTTGCCCCGTTCTCTTCCTCAAGAAGAAGGATGGTACGGATCAGATGGTTGTAGATTATCGTCCCGTTAATTTGGTCACGGTAAAGAACAAGTATCCGCTTCCCAGGATCAACGACCTGTATGATCAGCTCGTTGGATCCTCAGTCTTCTCCAAGATGGATTTGAGGTTGGGATACCATCAAATCAAGATTAGAAATGGGGACATCCCCAAGACGGCTTTTGTCACTCGTTATGGTCAGTACAAGTACACCATCATGTCCTTCGGTCTAACCAATGCTCCAGCCACTTTCTCCCGCTTGATGAACTCGATCTTCATGGAGTACTTAGGCCAGTTCGTCGTGGTTTACCTCGATGATATTCTTATTTACTCGAAGAACGAGGAAGAGCATGCCGAACATCTTAGACTTGTTCTAGAAAAACTCAGAGAGCACCGCCTTTATGCCAAGTTCTCCAAGTGCGAATTTTGGTTGCCAGAAGTGACCTATCTCGGCTATGTAATCTCTGGTAAGGGCATTGCTGTCAATCCCGAGAGAGTTCAGGCCGTCCTTGATTGGACTCCACCTGAAATAGTTAAACAAGTTAGGAGTTTTCTTGGTCTAGCCAGTTATTGTCGCCGCTTTGTTGAGAACTTCTCTAAAGTGGCCAAACCTCTCACGGAACTTCTCAAGAAAGATAAAAAGTTTGAGTGGTCCCCACAGTGTGAGCACAGTTTTCAGGAACTGAAAAGACGCCTGACTTCTGCTCCCATACTTGTGCCACCGGATTTAACTAAGAACTTCGTTATCTACTGTGATGCCTCACGACAGGGACTAGGTTGCATTCTTATGCAGGATCGTCATGTGATTGCCGATGCATCTCGACAGTTGCATCCACATGAGGAGAATTATTCTACACATGATCTAGAGCTTGCAGCCGTAGTCTACGCACTTAAGACCTGGCGGCATTACCTTCTTGGTAACCGTTGCGAGATCTACACCGATCACCAGAGCCTCAAGTATATCTTCACCCAACCAAATTTGAACCTTAGGCAAAGACGTTGGTTGGAGTTGATCTCAGATTACGACTTAGGGATTACCTACACCCCAGGCAAAGGAAATGTCATGGCTGATGCGCTAAGTCGTAAGTCCTATTGTAACAATCTCATGTTGCAGCAGGGCCAACCACTTCTCCATGAGGAATTATGTAAGCTTAACCTTCACATCGCTCCTCACGGATTCCTTTGTACCTTGGTGGCGAAACCTACCCTTGAGGATCAGATCATTTCTGACCAGAAGTTTGATAGGGGTGTTATCCGCATCAAGAGAAACATTAAGAATGGAGTTGGTGGATGTTACTCTATGGATGATTGAGGTGTTGTTTTCTTTGAGAATCGCTTGGTGGTTCCCAAGAATCAACATCTGCGACAGTTGATCCTTAAGGAGGCTCATGAATCTCCTCTCACGATTCATCTCGGTAGTACTAAGATGTATCAGGACCTACGCCAGAGGTTCTGGTCGACTAGGATGAAGAGAGAAATCGCTCAGTTCATTGCTAACTGTGACGTTTGTCGTCGCGTTAAGGCAGAGCATCAAAGACCTGCTGGCACCCTTCAGCCCTTAGCTATTCCTGAGAGGAAATGGGATAAAGTTGGTATGGACTTCATCACCGGCTTTCCCAGGACCAAGAGAGGGAATGATGCTATCTTCGTAGTCATTGATCGTCTCTCCAAAGTGGCTCACTTTCTACCTGTTCGAGAGAGTATCACTGCTAGTGATACATCCAAAACGTATCTATAATTTCTGCTTGCTCCATGCCTCTTTGGGGTGATATTGCTATGTTATTTATACACTTCCATACACTTTTGATCATATTTGGACTAACCTATTAACTCAGTGCACCCCAGTGCCAGTTTCTGTTTTCGGCTGTTTTTGTATTTCAGGTTTTCACATTACGAGAACTGCCAAGAAAAATCCAGAAAAATTATATAAAAAATCAGCGTTCCAGAAGCTACCGTGCGCCCGAAGTACAGCCGGGGGGG
>LR738712.1:712833601-712907186 GCA_902687465.1 Secale cereale | reverse complement strand
CCCGAGGCTCCGCTGATGCCCCCCTTTGGCAGATTTTTAAAGCGTCTCCCGAAACCCTCGAGACGGGAACTCTTTTTTGCGAGCTCATCTCTGTTCCGCCGCCGCCGCCACTTCCAAGATCGGGAGCACCAGGAGAACTCTTCCCGGCACCCTGCCGGAGGGGAGGATCACCACCGGGAGCTTCTCCACCACCATGGACGCCTCCCGGATGAGTTGTGAGTAGGCTCCCTTGGACCATGAGTCCATGACCAATAGCTATGTGATGTTCTCCTCCCGTTCTTGTGCTTCACTAATTAGTCCTCGTGAGCTGCCCTACATGATCGAGGCACATATGTAATGCTTATGCTATTGCTATGATGAGTTTGCTGGGATCCGATGGATTATAAGATTATGTTCAGATTGTTTTTGAGTAATATATTTGATCTACCTCTTTTATATTTATGTTCGTAAGTAATTCTTGCATGTTCTCCGTTGTTATTTATTGCTTTGGCCAAGTAATAGGTAGTGACTCCAAGAGGGAACGTTATGCTCGATTGTGGGTTCATGGCCCTCGATGACTAGCTTGAGTGACAGAAACATGAGTCTAGGGGATGTGCTGTTGCCACAAGGGGGAAAACAACGGTGCTTGTACCCGCGGGTGCAAGGACTGTTTACTTTACGCAAAGTTCTTTTAATGCAGTTGTGTGTTGCTTTGAGTTTACACTATGGGTGGGACTCGCAACTTAATACCAGCGAGATGTTCTGGATAGATATCTCGAGGTGGATGATTAGTAGTAGATGAAGATGGATTTCGGTCTACTTACCTCGGCGTACCGCCCATGCTTTGAACCTCAACCTTTCTTGCAATGTAGTCAGCATTGGTTTGCGCACATGGTCCTGTCAATTGCCCAGCTGTAATTCGTTTACCTCACATAGCTGTTTTATCGTCTTTTGGGAGAGAGACATCACTAGTGAACATCATGAGACTCCGGTCCATATTACCATCATTTTATCACATCCGCTATTTACTTTTCCGCATTTTATTTACTATTGCAGCAATATCTATCACTACTATCACTTGTGTTTGATCCTTTGTAAACTACAAGGCCGGAGGGATTGACAACCTCTCTGTACTCGTTGGGAGCAAAGTTATTTGTATCTGTGTGCAGGTCCACGTTGACTGCTAATATCTGGCGCCGTTAGCAGCTCACACCTTCTTGTTGAAACTGGGAGTCTCAGGGGAAAACGATCCTTGGTATTACCAAGGGAAAACTTCTGCTACACTGCATCTCTAACCTTCCACTTGGGGTAACCAACGAGGGGCGAGAAGCCTAGCAAAGCAATTTCTGGCGCCGTTGCCGGGGACTCCACTCTTCAGGATAGGGGAGTTGCACGCTATCTTTTACTTTTGCTTTTTAGTCTTGTTAGTTTACCTTTCAGTTTTGCTTTAGTATCTTTTATCGAAAATCACAAAAATAGTTATCTTGCTTGCTTGCTACTATGGGTTCCACCGAGAACACCAAGTTGTGTGACTTCACTAGTCACAACAACGATGACTTTATCTGCACAACTATCACTACACCTGCCACTTCAGCACCTTCATATGAAATTAAACCTGCTTTACTGAACTTAGTCATGAAAGATCAATTCACCGGTGCTGGAGATGATGCTGCTTTACACTTAAACAACTTTGTTGAACTTTGTGATATGCAAAAGTACCAAGAAATAGATGGTAATATTGTTAAGCTTAAGCTTTTTCCTTTCTCCTTGAGAGGAGGAGCTAAAATTTGGTTTCAGTCTTTGCCTAGAAACAACATACATTCATGGGACAAGTGCAAAGATGCTTTTATTGGAAAATACTATCCACCTGCTAAAATTATCCAACTAAGAAGTAATATAATGAATTTTAAACAATTGGATAATGAACACGTTGCCCAAGCTTGGGAACGTATGAAATCTCTTATCAAGAACTGCCCTACTCATGGTTTGACTACTTGGATGGTTATCCAAACTTTTTATGCAGGCTTCAACTTTACCTCGCGGAACTTGTTAGATTCGGCCGCGGGAGGAACCTTTATGTCAACTACACTTGGTGCTGCCACAAAGCTTCTCGATGAGATGATGACCAACTATTCCCAATGGCACACCGAACGCGCTCCAACAGGTAGGAAGGTAAACTCTGTCGAGGAGATTTCCTCCCTTAATGAAAAAGTTGACTTGATCATGTCTCTACTTTTGAAGCAATCTTCTATTGATCCTCGTGATGTTCCTTTAAATTCTTTGATTGCTCAAGAACAAGTAGATGTGAACTTTATCTCTAGAAACAATTTTAATAACAATGCTTATAGGAGTAATTTTGGTAGCAATCCTAGACCGTTCCCCTCTAATTCTTATGGGAACGACAATGCTTATCCTAGCACCAGGAACTCCACTACTGAACTAGAGATTATGCTTAAAGATTTCATCACTACCCAAAAAGCTTTTAATAATAGTGTAGAAGAAAAACTAAACAAACTAGGTGATCTCTCTTCAAAGGTAGACCATTTAGCCAATGAGGTAGAAGTGCTTAAAATTAAAACTTCTCCTCTTGAGGAGAGGAAGGTCACTCCTATTAATGCTATTCAAGTGCAAATTAATGAAAATATTAGGATGATGGCTAAACTTAAAGAGAGATGGGCTAGAGAAAGGGAGGAAGAGGATAGAATTAAGAGCCTTCCTACCCACCACACTGTTGCTACTATCCAAGTTGTTGAGGATATCCAAACTCTTAGCACCCAATGCACTCCTGGTCCCGATGGACCTATTAATGGTGATGCTATGACTATAGAAACTACCAAACAAGTGAACCTAAAGGACACCACTACCACTTTACTTGATGCTAGTGACCTTGATTTTGATAATTGCACCCTTACCGAAGTTATTGATTTCCTTCACAAGATGTCTAGAGACCCCCGCACTAGCATGCTTAACCTTGCCTTCACAGAGCATATCACTAATGCTCTCATCAAAAGCTAGGGAGGAGAAACTTAGAGTAGAAGCCTCCATACCTAGAAAGCTAGAAGATGGTTGGGATCCTATGATAAAAATTAAGTTGAATGACTTCTCTTGCTATGCATTATGTGATGTTGGAGCTAGTACCTCTGTTATGCCCAAAAGAATATGTGATATGCTTAAATTGAAACCTTATGATTCTTGTTCTTTTGGTGTTCGTCTCGTTGATTCTTCCATAAAGAAACCTTTGGCGAGGATCGACGATGTTCTTATCGTTGTCAATGATAATTATGTTCCCGTTGATTTCACTATTATGGATATTGAATGTGATCCTTCTTGTCCAATTATTTTGGGACGTCCCTTTTTGCGCACCGTTGGTGCTATCATTGACATGAAAGAGGGTAATATAAAATTTCAGTTTCCTCTCAATAAAGGGATGGAACACTTCCCTCGAAAGAAGATCAAGTTACCTTTTGAGTCCGTTATACGGGCTAGCTATTCTTTTACTCTTGATAAAACTTGATCTATATGCATTATGCCTAGCTTAAAGGCATAAAAGAAAGCGCTTTTGGGAGGCAGCCCAATGAATAAATTTTATTTTGTTTTTGTTGTGTCTTGATGTTGTTTACTACAGTAGCATCATCATTGTATCTTTGCTTTTCAATTTTGTGCCAAGTATAGCCTCTGATTGCTAGAAAGTTGAAAAGTTGTGAGGTGCTGTCCAAGAAACAGATTATGTCCTTGGATAGAAAAATTCGTATAAAATCACCAGATCGTCTTTTTGGTCTGAATTTTTTCGACAGCGTGCTCTATATAATTGTCTTTCGTGCGTCTGTTCTGAGTTTTTTATTAGAGTTGCAGAAGTGCCCCGAACAAATCATTTACTACCTGCTGTTCTGTTTTTCACAGATTCTGTCCTGTTTTGCCTTTCCTTCATTTTGCAAACCTAGAGCTTGCTTTTTCTTTGCAAAAACCTTTTGGCAATCTTGAGAAACAGTAGAACTTCAAGAATATCTTTATTTCCAGCAAGGTACAATTATTTTATTATGGGTACTAACCTCGCTAATCAGATTATGATGAGTTATGTAGGAAGGGAGTTTTCAAGTGTGCGAGGGAAGATGATAAAAAGATTCAGGAGTGTCAAATGCTCAAGCTTGGGGATGCCCCCGTGCACCCCCAAGAAATATTCAAGGAGACTCAAGCGTCTAAGCTTGGGGATGCCCCCGTGCATCCCCTTCTCCATCAACATTATCAGTTCGTCTTTCGTTCCACTATATTTTTATCACTTCATGTGTTATGTGCTATGCTTGGAGCGTCTTGCTTTTTAGTTTCTTTAGCTTTTCATAACGAGTCGGAACTCAGCTTTCTTTATGTGGGAGAGAAACACGCTCCACTTCTACCTAGAACATAACATAGAAATTTCATGTCTATCTTTGCTGTGTGTGTTCTTTGTCTTTCAATAGCTACTATCATGTTCTGCTCTTAACTTTCATGCTTATCTTTTTAAAGAGCTTTTGTCTAGTTGGTTGCTTGAACTCTCTTTAGTTATCATGCTCACCTTATTAAGAGAGTTTGCTTCCGTTGCATTGGTTGATATGTCTATGATAAAGATGCTACGTGCACGATGGCGCTTAGTAGTTCATGTTTTCTTATGGTTAGTCTCAAATAGCTGGGGGATTCCCAATGTGTTATTGGAGTACCAACATGATTTGTTTGCCTATGATGTGGTATGGTTTAGTAATATCTTCCTTCAAGAATTTATTTTGATTGACTTGGCGTATGCTCACGCATATTTAAGACTGTAAAGAAAGTCTGTCAAGCCTTGATGATCTTTTATTTCTGAGTAGCGATATAACTTCCATGCCTGATTCAATGTTGCTTTGTCGCTCTGCATGATTATGACCGTCATTGCTCTCTTAGTTGGTCGCTCCCAGACTTTTGCTAACCTTCGCCTATACTAAGCGGACTGACTGTTTGTGCATCCACATCCTTAAATCCAGTTATGCCATATGAGTCCACCATATCTTCCTACATGGTATTTACCTGCCATTCCTAACGGAGACTTGCATGTGCCATCTCGAAATTATTCAAAGAAAAAGCATTCTTATTTTGTGCCTCTGTTGTAAGTCCATGAGGAAGTAGTAGTTAATTCATGATCTTTTTAAGTTGGACAAGCTTCACCCCGGGATTGCATGTATAATGTGCAAACCCATAATACGAGAAGGAGCTGGCATTGAGTGCGCCCGGCTCAAAATTAATATAACAAACAAACCCTCCTTCACGCTTTGTTCATGAGAAATCAGAAAACTTTGGCAGTGATAAACAAAGGAGATTAAGAGGATGTGATCGTCCTCATTCGGGAGCCGTTCCTCGAAACTTGTCCATCTCAAGAAGTGATTGAGTTATCTGCTAGCATTCGTTGACGAAACATGCATGATCTAAAAAAATTATTACCTCTGTTTTAAAACCAAGAGCTCTAGTACATGTTTTGTCTTTGTTTCTGATTACGGGTTTTCAACCTTGCCAACAAAAGCCACGGTTCGAGAGTCTCCACCTTCTTTTTAAAGCACCAACTACTGAGAGCATGCTTGTCATTCTGAGTGTAATGTGCATTGTCCCAAAGTAGCATTGTCTTTTGCATGATTGTGATATCGTTTATTTTGAAATCATTGTATCTAGTCATCACTTAAACCTTGGAGGTGCCCCTGCATTTATGTTTTGCGTCACTAAAGGGGGCAAGCTAGATATCACTTTATCATATTTGCACACCATGTTCATTACAAATCTTTTTGATGTTTCAATATCATATTGTAAAACTTTCAGTCCTTTGTGATTTTCTCATGAGGCAACTTAATTACTACAGATTCATTGTCTCAGTAAGCTTTTGTCATATGACTATGAAAAAGTCCTATATGGTTAATAGCATGTCACCACAGAAATTATTCTTGTTATCATTTACCTACTCGAGGACGAGCAGGAATTAAGCTTGGGGATGTTGATACGTCCAAAACGTATCTATAATTTCTGCTTGCTCCATGCCTCTTTTGGGTGATATTGCTATGTTATTTATACACTTCCATAAACTTTTGATCATATTTGGACTAACCTATTAACTCAGTGCACCCTAGTGCCAGTTTCTGTTTTCGGCTGTTTTTGTATTTCAGGTTTTCACATTACGATAACTGCCAGGAAAAATCCAGAAAAATTATATAAAAAATCAGCATTCCAGAAGCTACCGTGCGCCCGAAGTACAGCCGAGGGGGGGGGGCACCAGGGCTCCAGGCGCCCTGGCGGCACGCCCCCCCTGGGCCGCGCCGGGGGGGGGGGCGCCTGGCCCCCCCGAGGCTCCGCTGATGCCCCCCTTTGGCAGATATTTAAAGCGTCTCCCGAAACCCTCGAGACGGGAACTCTTTTTCGCGATCTCATCTCTGTTCTGCCGCCGCCGCCGCTTCCAAGATCGGGAGCACCAGGATAACTCTTCTCGGCACCCTGCCGGAGGGGAGGATCACCACCGGGAGCTTCTCCACCACCATGGACGCCTCCCGGATGAGTTGTGAGTAGTCTCCCTTGGACCATGAGTCCATGACCAGTAGCTATGTGATGTTCTCCTCCCGTTCTTGTGCTTCACTAATTAGTCCTCGTGAGCTGCCCTACATGATCGAGGCACATATGTATTCCTTATGCCGTTGCTATGATGAGTTTGCTAGGATCCGATGGATTATGAGATTATGTTCAGATTTTGTTTGAGTAATATATTTGATCTACCTCTTTTATATTTATGTTCGTAAGTAATTCTTGCATGTTCTCCGTTGTTATTTATTGCTTTGGCCAAGTAATAGGTAGTGACTCCAAGAGGGAACGTTATGCTCGATTGTGGGTTCATGCCCCTCGATGACTAGCTTGAGTGACAGAAACATGAGTCTAGGGGATGTGATGTTGCCACAAGGGGGAAAACAATGGTGCTTGTGCCCGCGGGTGCAAGGACTGTTTACTTTACGCAAAGTTCTTTTAATGCAGTTGTCTGTTGCTTTGAGTTTACACTATGGGTGGGACTCGCAACTTAATACCAGCGAGATGTTCTGGATAGATATCTCAAGGTGGATAATTAGTAGTAGATGCAGATGGATTTCGGTCTACTTACCTCGGCGTACCGCCCATGCTTTGAACCTCAACCTTTCTTGCAATGTAGTCAGCATTGGTTTGCGCACATGGTCCTGTCAATTGCCCAACTGTAATTTGTTTACCTCACATAGCTGTTTTATCGTCTTTTGGGAGAGAGACTAGTGAACATCATGAGACTCCGGTCCATATTACCATCATTGATCACATCCGCTATTTACTTTTCCGCATTTTATTTACTATTGCAGCAATATCTATCACTACTATCACTTGCGTTTGATCCTTTATAAACTACAAGGCCGGAGGGATTGACAACCTCTCTGTACTCGTTGGGAGCAAAGTTATTTGTATCTGTGTGCAGGTCCACGTTGATTGCTAATATCTGGCGCCGTTAGCAGTTGACACCTTCTTGTTGAAACTAGGAGTCTCAGGGGAAAACGATCCTTGGTATTACCAAGGGAAAACTTCTGCTACACTGCATCTCTAACCTTCCACTTGGGGTAACCAACGAGGGGCGAGAAGCCTAGCAGCTAGTCAGCTTGCTGACTTGTATATTTCTCGAATAGTGTCACTTCATGGTGTTCCACTAGAGATCAATTCAGACCCTGGTAGTCTTTTCACATCTCATTTCTGGGAGAGTTTTCAAACTGCCATGGGCACCCATCTTTCCTTCAGTACCGCTTTCCACCCTCAGTCAAGTGGTCAGGTGGAAAGGGTTAACCAAATTCTTGAAGACATGCTTAGAGCTTGCGTCATCTCATTTGGTATGGATTGGGAGAAATGTCTTCCTTTCGCCGAGTTTGCCTATAACAATAGCTATCAATCCAGTCTCAAGAAAGCTCCTTTTGAGATTCTCTATGGACGAAGATGCCGGACACCTTTGAACTGGTCAGAAACCGGTGAAAGACAATTCTTTGGACAGGGCATGATCCAGGAAGCAGAAGAGCAAGTTCGCATCATTCGTGAGAATTTGAAAACAGATGAGTCTCGTCAAAAGAGCCAGTATGATTGTCATCATAAGGAAGTGGCTTATGAAGTTGGCAACAAAGCTTACCTTCGGGTTACTCCTTTGAAGGGTACCCATCGTTTCGGTATCAAGGGCAAGTTGGCTCCTCGTTACATTCGTCCTTTTTGCATTCTCGCTAAACGAGGAGAGGTTGCCTACCAATTGGAACTACCCCCACATCTTTCTCGAGTTCATGATGTCTTCCACGTCTCCCAACTCGGGCGTTGCTTCTCGGATCCCGTCCGTGGAGTGGACCACGAAACGCTTGATCTCCAAGATAACCACACATATCGCGAGTATCCCGTTCGCATTCTGTATCAAGCAGAGCGTGGCACTCGACGTCATAACATCAAGTTTCTAAAGGTTCAATGGTCTCATCATTCCGAGAGAGAAGCTACCTGGGAGCGAGAAGATCGTCTCCGATTGGAGTACCCCACTTTCTTTCCACCGACTCCTGAATCTCGGGACGATATTCTTTCGAGTGGGGGCGAGTTGTCACAACCCTAGTTCTGTATGCACTAGGCTAGTTTTGGTGTTTGCATCATGTTTAAATTTTCAAATGAATTTGAAATGGGGACATATGAAAGCCTCAGGGATCTTTTTGAAAATGACCAGATAAAAATTGCTCCAAAAAGGTCCAAAAAAATGTTCATGTTGCCCTTTGAAAATATTGGCTAGAGATAAAAAAATCAAACCAGTATTTTTAGGAGCTCATAAATATTTATTTGGGGCATTTGGAATTAATGCAATAATTATTTGCATTGGATATATATTTATTATATTTTTAATATATGTCCAATAATTCTGGATTTTGTGTGGGGCTTTGGAATACTCCTTCTAGTCCCTACAAAAATTGTCAGAAGTTTTTTAAATGATTTTCTTTAAAATCAAAACAAATGTCAGAAATAGAAAAGAAAACAAAAAAAGGGAAAAACCCTTACCTGTGCTGGCCCAGCACTGTGCGGTCTGGCCGGCCCAGTTGGCCAGCCCAGCCCACTTGTCCCCCCTCCCCTGTCGTCTTCCTCCCACCAGGAGGACGGGCGCGTGCCCGACGCGTGCTCCGCCGCGCCGCGCCACCTTCTCCCTCTCTGCCTGCCTGTTTCCTTCTCCGTTGTGTCTGGACGAGCCACGCACCCCCCCGGACTCCCTCGCACTCTCCCCCGTCCTCATCCCCCTCCTCTGCTCTCTCCCTCGCTCGAACCCGAGCACCGCCGTCGCCACCGGCCACCGTTGCCGTAGCCACCGCCTCCCCCTCGCCCCTCCGACTAGCCCCCGAGCTCCGCCTCGCTGCTGTGCACCTCTACGCCGAACCGCAGGACCCCGGACGCCCTGAGGCCTCGTCCTCAAGCTCATCTTCTCCGCACGGCCGCCGGACGCCATTGACAAATTCGGCGCCTCCTACGCGTCCCCGAGCCCATTGACCCTCCCAACAGACTTGCGGTGAGCCCCCGGGTCATTTCCCCTTCTTCCCTGGTCGCGTTCGACCTCTAGGCCATATCTCCGCTGATGCCGAGACCTCGCCGGCGCTGGCCATGTCACCGCCGTCGCTTTAGCTCACGTCCGTCCAGGCTGAGCACACCACCGCGCTCAACGCATCTCTAGGAGCCCGTAGCCAGCACCAGCTCCTCCCCACGTGCCCTACAGCCACCTGCTCGAGCTCACCGAGCTCGGGCCACCACCGCGAGCTCTGTTCCGATGAGCTCCGGCCGCCCCGTGCCCTCCCGCTTGCTCCAACCGACACGGACGAGCTCCAGCTCCTCGCCCGTGGTCTCCGCTGCCCAAATGACCACCGGAACGGCGATCCCGAGCCCCTCCGCCGCGCCTATGGACGCCAGCGTCGAGCCGCCGGCGGGTTTGACCCACTGACCGGCGTGGGTTGACCCCCACTGCCTAGTTTGACTTCCCCTCTCTCTCACTGACTTGCGGGCCCCGCCCGACTAATTACTCTGGTTAGTGCTAATTAACTAGTTAGGTTAGTCACTATAGACACTGACTAGTGGGCCCTGCCCAGTAAGTTAGGGCTAACTAACTTAGTTAGTTTCCTGAGCCACTGACGTGTGGACCCCACACATCAGGTTTAACCTGAGTCAGCGCTGTAGACTTGCTGACGCAGTGCTGACGCAATAAACAATTTTCTGGAATTGTTTTTGTTTAGGAAAATCCAGAAAATTGATTAAACTTCAAAAAATCACAGAAATTCAACCGTAGCTCAGAATGAAATAATTTATATATGAAAAATGATCAGAAAAATATGAGGAAACTGTTTATGGCATTTTCATGCATGTTAAACTAACTTATACTTGCTGTATAGGTGAAAAAACATAAATGGCACTTTTAAATGTTAATTATGGAATTGCATTTGAACCCTTGGTTCAAATGGACTTCTTTCAAATAGAATGCTAGTTGCATTAGCTCAAATAACATCACATCTTCATGCCATGTTCATGCATCATATTGTTGCATATCTTGTGTTTGATCGTCGGCACGGTTCTTCTCGATAGGTCCAGCTCCGGAGACCGTTCCAGAGTACCTGTCAAAGGAGCAGTGCTCTGCACGTTGTTTTACCAGCAAGCAAACCCCCTTGTTCATTCCGATACAACCCCTCTCTCGCTCTTGCTCTCTGTTATTGCATTAGGACAACAACGACTTCAACTGCTACTTTTTGATGTGGTAGTTGAACCCATTCCTCTGCATGACCTGTCATTGCCACAGTAAATAGTTCAAACCCACTAGCATGTGTAGGTGTTGATTGAAGCCATGTTGTTATCTTACCATGCCATGCTTGCTATTGCTTAGAGTGTGTCAGGTCTGATTCATCGGGAATGAATTGGAGTGCAGTAAAATGTTCTGATGCTGAGAGTTAAGTGTGTGAACACGATTTGGTAAAGGTAGCGGTGAGAAGCCATGTAAGAGTACATGGTGGGTTGTCTCACTGGAACCGTCCCTAAGAACTGAGTTTTGAGTATGTTGTCCAATGACCAGCTACTACCACGCATTGGAATGCTTAAGTGCCTGTCTCGACTTATTAACCGACTTGGTCTCTGTCCAGGAGTTGCAACTAGTTTCTGGTGTTTGTAGGTAGTGTTAGTAGTCTACCAAGTGGCACTCGGCCAGGTGGGCTTGGGACAGACTAGGCACCGTGGCACGGTGTACCAAGCGTAGATCCATCCAGCGAGGTGGGCTTGGGAACCCTGCGCACATCATTTGGGGCCGCGAGCGACACCCCGGCCGGATCTCCTTACAGATGGAACCCGAATAGGCGATAAACCTGGACTAGAGTCCTGTGTGGTTAGTCAGGTCGTGGCCGACACCCTCGCCAGGCTTCCGCTTGAAGGTTGCCGAGATACACGAGATGTACATGGCGGTAAGTGGCGAGAGCGTGTGTGAAGAAGTACACCCCTGCAGGGTTAACATGATCTATTCGAATAGCCGGGTCTACGGTTATGGACTTCTTGGATGCTTACGTGGTACATAGACAACTTGAAGTGGATACTCTAAAATACTCAAGACAAGTGTGAGTGCTATGGATGGCCTTCTCGTAGGGAGACGGGGATGAATCGATAGTGGTGTATTGTGTGGTGCTTAGTGGACTCGTGTGCGCCACCTCGAAAGAGTTACCAGCAGTCGTAGTACAGGATAGCCACTGAGTCAAAGCTGGCTTGCTGCTACTAAACCCCACTTTGCCTTCTTGATACAAGTGCATGTATGATAGGATCTGATGTAAGTCTTGCTGAGTACCTTTGTACTCATGTTTGCTTAATTTATGTTTTGCAGATGAGACTGTTGTCTCACTAGTAGATCCGCTTGGACTTCGACAAGTAGCTTGGTACCTCAGCTACGATCTTGGACGAGTGTTGTAGATAGTCAGGCTCTTCAGCCTTTTCCATTTGTAGATGTCTATACTCAGACATGTTGTGCTTCCGTTTGTTGCTTGTATGCTCTGAATGTTGGGTCATGAGACCCATGATTGTAATATCTGGCTCCTCGGAGCCTAATGAATAAATACTTTGTTTCTTAGAGTCTTGGTGTGAAGCCATGTTGTATTTGCACATATTGAGCATATTGTGTGTATGTTATTGAAATGCTTGGTATGTGTGGGATCTGACACCTAGTTGTTTACCCTTGGTAGCCTATCTTACAAGGAAATGTCTCCTAGTGCTTCCACTGAGCCTTGGTAGCTTGCTACTGCTCTGGAACACTTAGGCTGACCGGCATGTGTCCTTCTTCGTTCCTGTGTCTGTCCCTTAGGGGAAATGTCACGCGTTGTTCCTTTAAGTCCTTGTAGCTTGCTACGACTTGGGTTCATACATTGATAACCGGCACGTTCATTGCTGGGTCATGTATTCATGTCTCTGTAATTTAGTGCCACTTTCGGTTTATAACTGGTCATGTCGGCCCGGGTTCTCTGTCATATGGATGCTAGCAACACTATCATATACGTGAGCCAAAATGCGCAAACGGTCCCGGGCCAGGTAAGGTGGCACCGTGGGGATACCGTGTGTGAGGCCGCAAAGTGATATGGCGTGTTACATGCTAGACCGGTGTGACTTAGGATCAGGGTCCCGACATCAAGGCTTTGTGCCCGTGAAGGTCTCCTCCCGTGACACTCTCACGTAATAATGAGTTGGGGTTGTACACGCCTCGGAGTCTCCTGTGCGTTGCCTACGGGCCCTCAGACGGGGCTCCCACCCACGCCCCAGTGGCAGTCCTTAGCTTTGTGTTGGGAAGAAGACGTAGTGTACGGGTCGGACGCGACCTTTTTCCTTTTTTGGCTAGGTGTTTGGCTGTCAGCCTTTTCTACTTCCTAGGCTATCAGCCCTTCCTCTACCCCGTGCTATGAAGTTCTCGTGTTTCTCGCGTTTCTTGCATTTGGTTCAAAGTCTTGTTTGGGATCTTTCTCTCCAGCTTTAAATTCAGTTTGTTGAGAAAGGGTTGCATCGCCCGCTCTTCTTCGCGCGCCTCGCGCGTGGGGGCTGGGGCACGGTCGGTCACCGGCCTTCGTCTGCCACGACCCCGTGACCTTGCCTAGCCAAGCCTGCTCAGGCTCTGGCATCGGGCTTCTCAGTCCGCACAATCTACCCTACCGAGCCGGCTCAGGCTTTGGTGCTTTAACCCGTGCTCGGCACTCTCAACAGCCCTCAGCGGCTCACCCATGCTTGGGGTTGCACGAGCTCTCTAGATTTGGCCGTCCTCACGACCCGATGGGGCTCACGACGCGAAAGAGTTAGGAGCACTCCGCCTCAAGACGTTGCGAAGCATAAAAGCTAAGTAATCTCACCAAGACCAAAAATATGACAGCAAGTTCTCGCTTCATACATATATCACAGTCCATTACACGCCTTCTCGAGGCAACTTGAAATTTTTACACAGGAAGGACATGACGGAAAAAGAAGGAGAAAAAGCAGGGGCCGCTCCCACGCAGTCGGAGTCTCCCAGTTCCTCCGACTTCACCGAGCCACAGCGGCACGACAACCCTCTCCCCTCGCGTGGCCGGGCTCGGCGGCGTGGTGGCTCGTCGCGGCCGCCACTGCTGGAGGAGCTGCTACTGCCACAGAGGGGGGACCCGCGGCGCCCCCAGGACTAAGATCATCTCCGGAGGAGGAGCTGCTCCTCCGGACACTGTCCCCGTCGTCCTCTTCGTCATCGGCCTCAGAACAGCACCCAAGGCGCCTCCCTTCCTCCGAGAAGACCCTGACAAACAACATGGAGGCGCCATCGTACCTGAAGTGGAGCGTACACCTCCCCTGCAATCAGCGCGTGTGAGCGAATGATTGCCAGCCGCGCTCCAAGAACACGTCACCCAAGGGAGCTAC
Organism: Secale cereale; assembly: GCA_902687465.1. Lineage (NCBI taxonomy): Eukaryota > Viridiplantae > Streptophyta > Magnoliopsida > Poales > Poaceae > Secale > Secale cereale. The sequence continues at coordinate 712,893,278 of LR738712.1, read as the reverse complement.
ATCAACCTCCACCCAAGAGGCACCACTGCAGCAACCGTGAGCCTGCAGCCAGAGCCACGAGCAACCGAGCTTCTCTTCCCACACCACGAACTCCGACGACATGTCGAAGGAGTGGAGCTGCTGGCGCGGAGGACGCGCGACCGCCATGCGTCGTCTCTCGCCTCCTCTCCCGCCACGGCCACGACCACCTTCACCACGGGAAGACGTACCACGCCTCTCACCAGTGGCCGTGATAGGACCCAGAAGGCCGTGCCCGCTTCCCCGAGGAGTCGCTGCGGGAGCGGCGGCATGCTTGCGGGGACGCCCGTGGCCCCTCTTCGGCGGCAGTAGGGCCAGATCCTTTGGTACCTTCCCTTTCTCCGTGGCGGACGGCTTCCTCGACGGTGCCATGGAGATCTCGCAGCAAGAGGGAGAGCGGGGATGTAATGCCCAGTATGAGATTATACCTCCCACGTGTCGAGGCACGACTTAAAGGTATAAGCTCATACTAGAATGATCTCAAGTATGGTATCTTTGCACGACTCATGTAAAAGAGGGATGAAATTGCAAAAGAGTAGTTGGCTTACACTCGCCACGTCACACAATACATTACATAAACATTCATCATCCAAATAACATCACAGTCCGACTACGGACGAAGATCCTAATGAAAGATACCATAAATAAAGCCACAAGGTCTGAATCGTCCCTAGTAGAAGCCACTACTGATCGTCGGGATAAGACACGTAGTATCGCCCACGCTCTTCATCGAACTCCGAGTACAACTCTGTGCCATCACCTGTGTAGTTCACCATGGTACCTGCATCTGGTGTTGTGTAGAAAATGTGAGCCACGGAGGACTCAGCAATCCCGTTCCCGGTTAGCAAAACTATCTAAGCCTTGGGTGTGGTACAAGGCTGAAGAACAAGGTTGCAGCTGCACTAGCACTATCTTACGTGTTTAGAGCGAGAAGAGAAGTGCCAACGATCGTCAAAGTGATCACGAAGTGATCCTATCTAAGCACGTCAAACATAACCCCACCATGTTCACTTCCCGAACACCTTCGGAAAACGACCGTCACGGTTACTCACGCTGGTAGTGTAATCATAACATGGTGTCAAGTTTTCTACAACTGGATATTAAAAAATTCCCATCTGCCACATAACCGCGGGCACGGCTTTCGAAAGTTCAAAACCCTGCAGGGGTGTCCCAACTTCGCCCATCACAAGCTCACGATCTGCGGAGTCGCAACTCCAAGGTGGGAAGACCCGAGTATTCTCAAAATATCGTGCTCAAGATATTCCGACATAGGTAAAACTAATCCAGCAAGACCTCCCGGCGTGCCGACACCCTGACAGTAGCCGCGCGTATCTAGTCTCAGGCCACGACCGGATGAGCACAGCGTACAGTGACCAAAACCCAAGTTGCCAAGGGGGCTACCGCACACGACTCTAGTTTGGACCAACACTCAAGACGAGCACTGGCCCAGGGGGGTTGATTAATAAATCCTCGGGTTAATTACTCCCTCGGCAAGTTTTAGTTGTTAGGAAAATGTAAAACCAATGTCGGGCCTCGCTGGAAAAGCTTTAGCGCTAAGCGGGTTATCGTGGGGGTCCCATAACCCCAATCATGTTAGGAACGCATAATCAAGGAACATAACACCGGTTTAAACGGTTCCTAGGGTGGCATGAGTGGAACAAAACACCAAGCGAGAGACTTAGCCTTCCACCCATTACCAATATATAGATGATTTAGTTTAACAGATTATACATTGTGATATCCCAACAATAACTTCAACATGAAGCAAGAATCTTCAAATCTTCTCCTGCAACTAGCAATGCTATAAGAGGGGCTGAGCGAAGCTTACATAGCCAAACAATGGTTTGCTAGGTTGGGTAGTTAGAGAGGTTCATGGCAACAATAGGAGGCTGACAAACAGACATGGGCATCGAGGCAATAAGCTAAAGAGCGAGACATCTAGCAATAGGCAAAGATAGTAATGATATCTGGGTCAGGTCATCTTGCATGTTGAGTCGTCGATGGGATCGTAAGAAGGCTCCTCGTACTCAACCTCGGTAGGACCCTCGTTCTCGGACTCGGCGCCCGGCTCTACTCAACACAAGAACACAACATGGCACAATATCAAACACGGTGCAATGCACAATCAAGATAATGCAAGTATGATGTGCGTATGCATGTGGAAGCACTTGAACCTAAGGAGAAGATGATGGAGGAGGTATCATCTTGGAAAACCAAGCATGCCACTAGATAGAGGGGAAGATTTCGGTTGAAATCGATATAAGGATCGCCGGAAACGGACACACGGTTTGCAAAAGGCAAGCAAAACAATATTCACACAAAGCTGCAGTTTACAGGCACATGGCATGTTTGGAGCAAGAAATAATTTTGCTACAACACTCAAACATTGAGACAACGGGCATGGACATGAAGTAGAGATGTTACTTAACAAGCATGAACTTAGAAAACACCCAAAAACCTACTGGAACATAATTAACCAAGCATGGCAAGTTGCAATAAAATTATCCAGACTTAGCCAAAATCTAGGAAGGCAAAAACATCATCACGATGCTGCCTTCGGAGGCACAAAACAACATGCATATCAACTCCACTAAGTATATAAATATCATGGACATGTAAAAGACATATCATACAGCAAACAACTCCATTGGAGAGACTCCATAGGAGGCATAGATCAATAGCAACAAGCTACACCAAATTGATCATGCTGATAAAAACCTGACAGGTATAATTTATAGCAACTTGAGAGCAAGAAAAAATAAGCTACAACAGGCCATATGTGCAAGTAAAGGCATGGATGGATAGATCATAACATGGACAACAAGGTATGACCATTGGCCACTCCAAAACAAGCATGGAATTGAGTGAGGCATCAAGCAAACATGGCATCAGGTTAACAGATTTCCAGACTTTGCAGCTTTTCACTGTTACAAGTATAAAACAGTAACATTGGCATGGCATGATTACAAGCTTTTTTAAGTCACCTCAAGGCATATCATGGAAAATGGATTTCACCACAGCAAGACCATATGATGGTGCTTCTAAAACATATTGACATGTGACATGAGGACAAACACATCAATAGCAATGAGCACTTCAAATCAGCATATCATAAGAAGTTTCAGCACTTAACAGCCACATGCACTTTTGCAACAGAGATTAACATGGCAATATGACACCTAACATAAATGCTATAGCAACCATCATGTAGAGCACTTCACAATGAACATTTTGACATATCATATGCTCCATTTGGAGAAACATGCACCAAGTTATCACATCTCAAACATGGCAAGAAATTAACAAGTAACATTAGTTTTAAACATATAGCACTCTTGCAACGATGATTAGGGCATCAAGATAATCTCAAACAAACATGCCACAGTGGAACAAAATGTGGAGCATATCACCACGATCATTTCGATATATTACACGCCCAAAACGGATATACGAGCACGAAGTTACAACCATGCAAAGGAGGCAACAAAATATAGCAGATCTGGGGACTTAGTCGTTTTTATACCTCACGAAAAGTCAAACGGGATGGAGGAGTTCCGGGACGGAGAGATCCGGGATGCGGGATTAGCGTTTGGATCAATGGATCGGTGGATCTGATCCTCCCGGATCCAGATCTGGGGCGGCTCACCGGAGCGGGGCTGCGGCTCGCCGGAGAAGGAGCGGCGGCGGCGGAGGCGAGGCCAGTGGCGGTGGGGGCCGGCGGTTGTGAGGCCGAGGCGGCGGCTCGCCCCGGCGGTGGAGGCGGCCCGCGGTGGTGCCCGAGGCGCCCGGGGCGGCGCGCCAGCGGAAGGCGGAGGCGGAGTGCCGGGGCGGCGCGGCGGCGGGGTCCGGCGACGAGGTGTCGTCCGGCGGCGGGGAAGAAGGCGCGCGGTGGCTTCGGCCCGGGAGGCGGCCCGGGGCGGGCCGGAGACGGGCCGCGGCGGGCCCTGGCGGCTGGTGGGAGGCGGACGCGACACGTGGCGCGCTCCGGTTGGCCGGGCGCGTCCGGCGGACGTGTCCGCGGCGCCGTCCGGACGTGTCCGGCGCCGTCTGGACGTGTCCGGCGGCCGGAGGAGCTGCGGGGCGCGGGGAAAAAGGGGAAAAAGGATAGGACTAGGGTTTCGCCCGAAAATGGAGGGGATGGGGCATTTTATAGGCATAGGGAGGTAGGAGACTCCAAATGGGGAGCGGTTTTCGGCCACATGTTCGCGATCCGACGACCGAGGTGATGGGAGGGGTTGTGCTGGGTTAGTGGGCTGTTGTGGAGGGGGGTCTTGGGCCAAAAGGAAGAAGTGCTTTTAGCCCACTAGGTTAACCGTAGGAGTACCAAACGAACTCCAAACGTGATGAAATTTGACAGGCGGCCTACACGTACCGAAACAACAATGCACGACAAGTCTCACCTCACTCCGGGAATGTTACATGGCTACACACGAAAGAAGGACTCGGGGGTGCCACGGGCACGTGTGTGAGTGTCGGAACTCGAAACGGACAACAGGAAGGGGCGAGTGGGACCGGGTGCAAGTGACAACACGAATGCAATGCAATGCATATGATAACATGACATGGATGAAATGCACACACGCACGCGACAAAACGAAGAAACCCGAAATGGAAGAAGAGCCCAGAATGGAATTGATGAAGTCAACGATTCGTATATTGCCATAATTGGAAGGTGTTACATCTGGGTTGTTACAAACTCTCCTCTACTACGAAAAGATCTCGTCCCGAGGTCTAGGACTCAAAGAAGGAACGATACTCGGAACGAAGGTGATCTTCTCGTTCCCACATAGCTTCTCGGTCGGTATGGTGTGACCACTTAACTTTCAAGAACTTGATTGACTTGTTGCGGGTTTTGCGCTCAGTTTCTTCAAGAATAGCAACAGGGTGCTCACGGTAAGATAAGTCTTGTTGAAGATCAATCTCCTCGAATGGAATGGTGCATTCAGGTGTCTTGAAGCACTTGCGGAGTTGAGACACGTGAAACACATCAAGAACATTTGCAAAGTTGGAGGGGAGCTCAAGATGATAGGCAAGATCGCCTCTTTTGCCAAGAATCTTGAAAGGGCCCACGTATCTAGGAGCAAGATTTCCTTTGATACCGAATCTTTGGGTTCCTTTCATAGGAGAAACACGGAGATAGACATTATCCCCAATGTCGAAAGCCAAATCACGATGCTTGCCGTCATAGTAACTCTTTTGACGCGACTGAGCGGCCTTGAGATTCTCACAAATGACTTTGCACATTTCTTCGGCTTCTGAGATCAAGTCATTGCCAATAAGTTGACGTTCACCAGTCTCAGACCAGTTGAGCGGGGTACGACACTTTCTACCATAGAGGATTTCAAAAGGAGCTTTGCCGGCACTTGCTTGGAAACTGTTGTTGTAAGAGAACTCGGCAAAGTGGGAGACAATCTTCCAACTTCATGCCAAAAGAGATGACACAAGCTCTGAGCATGTCTTCGAGGATCTGGTTCACTCTTTCGACTTGACCACTAGTATGAGGGTGAAACGCCGTGCTGAAACGGATCTTAGTGCCCATGGCTGACTGAAATGAGTCCCAGAACTTGGATGTGAACAAACTTCCACGGTCAGAGGAGATAACTTGAGGAATGCCATGTAACGACACAATTCTGGAAGTGTACAACTCTGCCAACTGAGCTGCATTGATGGATTCTTTGACGGGAAGCAAGTGAGCTACTTTGGTTAGCTTGTCAATCACACCAAAGATAGCATCATTCCCCTTCTTCGACTTGGGAAACCGAGTGACGAAATCCATTTCAATGTGGTCAAATTTCCACTTGGGAATAGGAAGAGGTTGGAGGAGACCGGCTGGACCTTGATGTTGTGCCTTCACTCTTCTGCAGACATCACATTCATTCATGAATTGGGCAATCTTCCTTTTCATGCGAGTCCACCAGTAAGATTGCTTGAGGTCTTGGTACATCTTGGAACTTCCGGGATGAATCGAGAGGAGGGAGTCATGTGCTTCGTTCATTATGAGCTTCCTGAGATCACCCTTTGGAACCACAATTCTGTCCTCAAAGAACAAGGTGTCTTTCTCATCAACACGATAGCACTTGTATTTGGGAGGACCCTTAGCAATACCATGTTTCACTTTCTGCACCATAACATCACTTAGTTGGGCCTCACGGATCTGATCTTCCAAGGTAGGAGCAACTTGAAGGTTTGCAAGAAAGCCTTGCGGAACAACATGGAGGTTGAGCTTCCTGAATGATTCACAAAGCTCGGGCTGAAACGGCTTGAGAAGGAGACTGTTGCAATATTCCTTTCTGCTCAAGGCATCTGCAATGACATTGGCCTTGCCAGGTGTGTATTAAATGCTTGGATCACACTCTTGGATCATCTCAACCCAACGAGTCTGGCGAAGGTTCAGGTTTGGCTGTGTGAAGATGTACTTCAGGCTCTTGTGATTGGTGAAGATGTCTACTTTTCTGCCCAACAGAAGGTGTCTCCACGTGATCAAGGCATGTACCACTGCTGCTAGCTCGAGATCATGTGTGGGGTAGTTCTTCTCATTTGGCTTCAATTGACGAGAAGTGTATGCCACAATCTTCTTGTCTTGCATGAGAACACCACCAAGTCCATGTAAAGAAGCATCACATAAGACTTCATAGGGCTTGGACTCATCCAGAGGAGTAAGAACCGGAGCAGAAATGAACTTCTCTTTGAGTGTTTTGAATGCCACATCACAATCAGGAGTCTAGTTGTACTTGACATTCTTCTGCAGCAAGTTGGAGAGAGGCTTGGCAATCTTGGAGAAGTTCTCAACGAACCTTCTGCAATAACTTAAGAGACCAAGGAAGCTTCGGAGTTGCTTGACGTTATGCGGGGGTTCCCAGTTTACAATAGCTTCAACTTTCTCGGGGTTGACAGAAATACCCTCAGCAGAGATGATATGGCCAAGATATAAGACCTTATCCAGCCAGAATTCACACTTGGAGAACTTCGCATAGAACTTGTGTTCACGGAGCCTGTCCAGGACCAAACGGAGGTGCTTGGCATGGTCTTCTTCATTCTTGGAGAATACCAAGATGTCATCCAGATAGACGAGAACAAATTCATTGGTGTAGGGGTTGAATATGAAGTGCATCATCCTTGAGAAGGTGGGTGGAGCATTTGCGAGGCCAAAAGACATGACCGTGTATTCATAGGAGCCGTAGCTTGTTCTGAATGCGGTCTTGTGAATATCCTCTTCACGGATACGAATCTGGTGGTAACCCATCCGGAGATTGAGCTTTGAGAACACCTTTGCTCCTTTGAGGTGCTCGAGCAATTCATTGATATTGGGGAGCGGATACTTGTTCTTTATTGTCTTCTTGTTCAATGGTCGGTAATCAACGCAAAGGCGCTCCGTGACATCCTTCTTCTTGACAAATAGAACCCCACAGCCCCAAGGAGAAGTGATAGGCCTGATTAGACCCATACGCTCTTCCTCATCGAGTTTCTTCTTCAGCTCCTTCAACTCATCAGGGGAAAGCTTGTACGGACGCCGGCATGCTGGCTCGGTACCGGGCTCGAGTTCAATGAAGAATTAAACTTGACGATGCAGAGGCATGCCTGGAAGCTCTTCAGGGAAAACATCTTCATATTCATTAACCACCGGAATCTGAGAGATGGCATTAATCTCGCCCTTGTCATTGAGAGAGAATGGCCTGATTGTGTTATCTCGAGAGGCGAAGATAATCACGTCTTCGTCAGGATGAGTAATCTTGACTTCCTTATTTGCACAATCAATGTTTGCATCATGCTTGGAGAGCCAATCCATCCCAAGAATAAGATCAATGTCGGAGTTGCCGAGAATAACCGGAGAAACCAGAAAGCGGTAATCACCCATATGAATAGATACATTCGGAACAAAGTTGTTGGGGTTCATTAGCAAACCTGGAGAAAGCACATACATTGGACTAGGAAAAGCTTGCTATGGCATATCATGTGACAATGCAAAAGGTCTTGACATGAAAGAATGTGATGCACCTGAATCAAACAAGACTTTTGCAGGAATAGAGTTAACTGGAAGGTTACCAAGTATCACATCTGAAGAATTCTCTGCTTGAGTTGCATTCATCAGATTCATTCTTGTTGACTTGGGGTTGTGCTTGACAATAGCAGTGCTGACAGGTGGAGGAGGCAGAAGGCGCCTTGGGTTGGGACACTTGTTAGCATAATGACCCTTCTGAGTGCAATTGTTGCAAACCACTTCTGAGAGAGGACGATGATAAGGACCACTTGACTTCGAAGCTTGAAAGTTATTCTTGGACTGATTGCTTGGGTTGGGTGGGTGGGAGAAACCACGGCCACCAGAGTGCTTGTTGTTGTTGTTGTTGTTGGGAGGGCGGAGCACTGGAGGAGGTGGAAGCCAAAACTTCTGCTGCTTTGCAACCACTTGGGAAGAAGAGGAGGAGTTGACAGCATCTCTGATCCTCTTTTTGGAAGCTTCAACCTTGAGCTGGGCTGCCTATTGCTTAAGAGCCATGTTATAGAATTGATCAAATTCATCCGGCTCGAGCAAGGTGAGAGCTAGTTGGAGTTCATCCTTCAGACCACCACGGAACTGATAAATCTTGCTCTTGGAATCTGGGATGTCTTGCTTGGCATAGTGGGCAAGGTTCTGGAACTTGACATTGTAATGATAAACGGACATGGTGCCTTGCTTCAGGTTGCGGAATTGCTCACGCATGCCTTCGATGACACTAGTTGGAATGTGGTGAGGGCGGAAATCCTTGCAGAAGTCAGTCCACGAGATTTCACGTCCTTCTCTGGAATCTTTGTACTATTGCCTCCAATCAGCGGCTTGATCCTTGAGTTGGAAGGCGGCAAACTTGACATAATCCTCAGGTCTCACGTTATAGCATTCAAAGTGCTTCTTGATGTCTGTTATCCAGTCTTCAGCATCTAGCGGATCCACACAGTAACTGAGCGCCTTCGTTTGGTTTGCCAGGAACTGGTTGAGGGTAGCAAAGTGAGGTTGATTGAACAAATTACCTTGGCCTTGGTTCCCATGACCACCTTGATTTGCTTGATTTACTTGAATGTTCTGCATCATTTGCATAAGCATCTGGGTGTTCTGGTTCGTCGCCTGCATAATTGCTCTCCAGGCCTCAGACGGAGGAGGAGGGGAAGGAGGACGATTGGCAACTTCTTCACCCTCTGGCTTAGCGTTGGGAACCCTTTTAGGAGCCATCCTGAATGAGATGACAACCATTAGCCATTGATTGAATATATATAAGCTGAATCAACGGCTAGAATTTGCAACATAAGTCTTCACAAGAATCATTCGAACAAAATGAACAAATGTAATCCACAGTTTAATGGTAATAACAATCTTCACGAGAAGTCACTTGGGAGAATAAAAGGTAAATAAAAACAACAAGGAGCAGATAGAACAAATACAAGATAGAATCTTCGTTCGACATATTAATGCTGAAAGCTTATGGAACGTGTTACAAAAGGGTTTTGCAATCCCCGGATCAGCATAGCCAAGGACCCTTTAAGATGCAACTCCCGATCGGAACAAACTCCCATAAAACTACTTCACTCAATGCAGAACCCCGAACTCCATATCATGCATTCGTTGGAAGAATGCCTACAAGCTACTAGATGAACCCACCTATTAATTTTTGAAAGTTTCCAGTTATGCAATCAGGTGTTGGGGATACAGGGGAAGCACCGCGCACTCAACTCTAATCCTACATCCAGCTGTATCCATCCTTCAACACATAACCAGTTATTTCCGGAAACCATTTACCTCGGACCTTCGAAACGCATCTGCTATACAAGCTATGGCAATACTCCCGAACTACCTCCCCAGTACTGGGTGATGTCGGGGTTATCTTGACACTTACCGCATAGAAGAGTTTTCGATGTCGGCCGTCTTAAGTATTCCAGAACTGCTGCCATAGATTTGTGACGACAACACCTCGGAGCTCAACTCCCCGGGACACTGCCACAACCCCTAATTCACAGGAGGCATCGAGAACAATGTTCTCGTCACAAAGACATCGGAACAATCCAAACAATACTCGTGTGATCGTAAAAAAAATTTAGTGAATTTTTGAGAGTAGAAGAGATAAGCAATTGTCAGGAGTCCTCACCAGAGATAAAGGGATGAGGAGTAAAAAGAAATCCTACTCTCTGATATATATAGGACTCAAAACATTTTCAAGTGTGTGCCTAGACTCAACCATCAATGATTCGATCAATCAGTGGGGGCTCCTAGGTCAGAGAAGGCTCTGATTACCAACTTGTAATGCCTAGTATGAGATTATACCTCCCACGTGTCGAGGCATGACTTAAAGGTATAATCTCATACTAGAATGATCTCAAGTATGGTATCTTTGCACGACTCATGTAAAAGAGGGAAGAAATTGCGAAAGAGTAGTTCGCTTACACTCGCCATGTCACACAATACATTACATAAACATTCATCATCCAAATAACATAACAGTCCGACTACGGATGAAGATCCAAATGAAAGATACCATAAATAAAGCCACAAGGTCCGAATCGCCCCTAGTAGAAGCCACTACTGATCGTCGGGATAACACACGTAATATCACCCATGCTCTTCATCGAACTCTCAGTACAACTCTGTGCCATCACCTGTGTAGTTCACCATGGTACCTGCATCGGGTGTTGTGTAGAAACTGTGAGCCATGGAGGACTCAGCAATCCCGTTCCCGGGTAGCAAAACTATATAAGCCTTGGGTGTGGAACAAGGCTGAAGAACAAGGTTGCAGCTGCACTAGCACTAGCTTACGTGTTTAGAGCGAGAAGAGAAGTGCCAACGATCATCAAAGTGATCACGAAGTGATCCTATCTAAGCACGTCAAACATAACCCCACCGTGTTCACTTCCCGAACCCCTTCGGAAAATGACCGTCACGGTTACTCACGCTGGTAGTGTATTCAGAACATGGTGTCAAGTTTTCTACAACCGGATATTAACAAATTCCCATCTGCCACATAATCGTGGGCACGACTTTCGAAAGTTCAAGCCCTGCAGGGGTGTCCCAACTTAGCCCATCACAAGCTCACGATCTGCGAAGTCACAACTCCAAGGTGGGAAGACCCAAGTATTCTCGGAATCCTGTGCTCAAGATATTCCGACATAGGTAAAACTAATCCAGCAAGACCTCCCGGCGTGCCGACACCATGACAGTAGCCGCGCGTATCTAGTCTTAGGCCACGACCGGATGAGCACAGCGTACAGTGACCAAAACCCAAGTTGCCAAGGGGGGTACCGCACACGAATCTAGTTTGGACCAACACTCAAGATGAGCACTGGCCCAGGGGGGGTTGCTTAATTAATCCTCGGGTTAATTACTCCCTCGGCAAGTTTTAGTTGTTAAGCAAATGTAAAACCAATGCCGGGCCTCGCTGGAAAAGCATTAGCGCTAAGCGGCTTATCGAGGGGGTCCCATAACCCCAACCGTGTTAGGAACACATAATCAAGGAACATAACACCGGTTTAAACGGTGCCTAGGGTTGCATGAGTGGAACAAAACACCAAGCAAGAGGCTTAGCCTTCCACCCATTACCAATATATAGATGATTTAGTTTAACATATTATATATTGTGATATCCCAACAATAACTTCAACATGAAGCAAGAATCTTCAAATCTTCTCCTACAACTAGCAATGCTATAAGAGGGGCTGAGCGAAGCTTACGTAGCCAAACAATGGTTTGCTAGGTTGGGTGGTTAGAGAGGTTCACGGCAACAATAGGAGGCTAACAAACAGACATGGGCATCGATGCAATAAGCTAAAGAGCGGGACATCTAGCAATAGGCAAAGATAGTAATGATATCTCGGTCAAGTCATCTTGCCTGTTGAGTCGTCGATGGGATTATAAGACGGCTCCTCATACTCAACCTCGGTAGGACCCTCGTTCTCGGACTCGGCTCCCGGCTCTACTCAACACAAGAACACAACATGGCACAATATCAAACACGGTGCAATGCACAATCAACATGAAGCAAGTATGATGTGCGTATGCATGTGGAAGCACTTGAACCTAAGGAGAAGATGATGGATGAGGCATCATCTTGGAAAACCAAGCATGCCACTGGATAGAGGGGAAGATTTCGGTTGAAATCGATATAAGGTTCGCCGGAAACGGACACACGGTTTGCAAAAGGCAAGCAAAACAATATTCACATAAAGCTGCAGTTTACAGCCACATGGCATGTTTGGAGCAAGAAATAATTATGCTACATCACTCAAACATGGAGACAAAGGGCATGTACATGAAGTAGACATGTTACTTAACAAGCATGAACTTAGAACACACCCAAAAACCTACTGGAACATAATTAACCAAGCATGGCAAGTTGCAATAAAATTATCCAGACTTAGCCAAAATCTGGGAATGCAAAAACACCATCACGATGCTGTCTTCGGAGGCACAAAACAACATGCATATCAACTCCACTAAGTATATAAAGATCATGGACATGTAATAGACATATCATACAGCAAACAACTCCATTGGAGCAACTCCATAGGAGGCATGGATCAATAGCAACAAGCTACACCAAATTGATCATGTTGATAAAAACCTGACAGGTATAATTTATAGCAACTTGAGAGCAAGAAATAAATAAGCTACAGCAGGCCATATGTGCAAGTAAGGGCATGGGTGGATAGAGCATAACATGGACACCAAGGTATGACCATTGGCCACTCCAAAGCAAGCATGGAATTGAGTGGGGCATCAAGCAAACATGGCATCAGGTTAACAGATTTCCAGACTTGGCAGTTTTTTCACTAAGTATAAAACAAAAACATTGGCATGGCATGATTAAAAGCTTGTTTAAGTCACCTCAAGGCATATCATAGAAAATGGATTGCACCAAAGCAAGACCATATGATGGTGCTTCTAAAACATATTGACTTGTGACATGAGGACAAACACATCAATAACAATGAGCACTTCAAATCAGCATCTCATAACATGTTTCAGCACTTAACAGCCACATGCACTTTTGCAACAGAGATTAACATGGCAATATGACACCTAACATGAATGCTACATCAACCATCATGTAGAGCACTTCACAATGAATATTTTGACATTGTGCCATGTTGGATAAACATGCACCAAGTTATCACATCTCAAACATGGCAACAAATTAACAAGTCACAGCAGTTTTAAACATATAGCACTCTTGCAACGATGATTAGGGCATCAAGATGATCTCAAACAAACATGCCACAGTGCAACAAAATGTAGAGCATATCACCACAATCATTTCGATATATTACACGCCCAAAACGGATCTACGAGCACGAAGTTACAGCCATGCAAAAGAGGCAACAAAATATAGCAGATCTGGCGACTTAGTCGTCTTTATACCTAACAAAAAGTCAAACGGGATGGAGGAGTTCCGGGACGGAGAGATCCGGGATGCGGGAGGAGCGTTTGGATCAATGGATCGATGGAACTGATCCACCCGGATCCAGATTTGGGGCGGCTTGCCAGAGCGGGGCGGCGGCTCGCCGGAGAACGAGCGGCGGCGGCGGAGGCGAGGCAGGCGGCGGTTGAGGCGGCCCGCGGCGGCGGAGGCTGGCGGTGGCGAGGCCGGGGCGGCGGCTCGCCGCGGTGGTGGAGGCGGCCCGCGGTGGTGCAGTAGGCACCCGGCGCGGCGCGCCGGCGGAAGGCGGAGGCGAAGTGCCGGGGCGGCGCGGCGGCGGGGTCCGACGACGAGGTGGCGGTGGGCGGCGGCAGGCGGCAAGCCGGCGGCGGGGAAGAACGCGCGGGGGCGCGCGGTGGCTTAGGCCCGGGAGGCGGCCCAGGGCGGGCCGGAGTCGGGCCGCGGTGAGCCCTGGCGGCTGGTGGGAGGCGGACGCGACACGTGGCGCGCTCCGGTTGGCCGGGCGCGTCCGACGGCCGGAGGAGCTGCGGGGCGCGGGGAAAAAGGGAAAAAGGAGAGGACTAGGGTTTCGTCGGAAAATGGAGGGGATGGGGCCTTTTTATAGGCATAGGGAGCTAGGGGACTCCAAATGGGGAGCGGTTTTCGGCCACACATTCGCGATCCGACAACCGAGATGATGGGAGGGGTTGTGCTGGGTTAGTGGGCTGTTGTGGAGGGGGTCTTGGGCCAAAAGGAAGAGGTGCTTTTATCCCACTAGGTTAACCGTAGGAGTACCAAACAATCTCCAAACGCGATGAAACTTGACAGGCAGCCTACACGTACCGAAACAACAACGCACGACAAGTCTCACCTCACTCCGGGAACATTACACGGCCACACACGGAAGAAGGACTCGGGGGTGCCACGGGTACGTGTGTGAGTGTTGGAACTGAAAACAGACAACGGGAAGAGGCGAGTGGGACCGGGTGCAAGTGACAACACGAATGCAATGCAATGCACATGATAACATGACATGGATGAAATGCACACACGCACGCGACAAAACGAAGAAACCCGAAATGGAAGAAGAGCCCAGAATGGAATTGATGAAGTGAACGATTCATATATTGCCATAATTGGAAGGTGTTACATCTGGGTTGTTACAGGGGAACAAGCAAGGAGGAAGACGGCGCTGGCTTGAAGATGGCATGGGGGCTCCCCCCTAGTCCCATTTATAGGGCGGAGGAGCCCAGCCGCCAGCCACTGGCGTCGCAGCCATAACAGCCCCGTCATCTGCGCCGGGGAGTTTTCAAGTCACACGATTACCAAGACTGCGTGGGGAGCAGAGTCGACATGTCCCATCCAACCGTCGCACGCCAGCCTGACCCGTAGCCTTTAGGGCCCGCGGCACTTCGTCCTCGACTAAGGCTTTGCCTCGAAGCCAACTCCGCACGCGCCTTGGGCCCGGGGGCTACTGTCGGCGTCCTGGGAAATAGGGTACCCAGACTTGCCTGTCTGCGGGCCGCAGCGCGCTCCTGCCACGACCTAGTACAGCCCAGCTGATCGACCAGCTGCCCAAGGCCCTCATGAGGGGGCTAGACCTCGTGAGGAGAACAACATCAAGACCCCCTCAGGAGCGGCCTCAACAAGGTGCTCCGGAGGGGCGGAGAATCCAAGGCCAAGCTGTCGCCACCGGTCCTTCAGTAAAATAATTACCGGAAGACCGGTCGCTTTATTAAACCGGCGAGGAATAATATTCCTGCTGGCAGACAATTCCTTGATACAGAATTTCCAGTACGCTGAATATTACACAAGGTTGAGCTAGGGATGGCTCAACTGATTTTATTACAAGCGCGCCAATATATTACATAGAGGCGGATATGGCACAAGGCAGGGTGGCATACTACTGACTCGTAATAAAAGGCGGTGGAATATGTCACAGCGAAGTGGGTGGTGTGACTCCAATATTTTACAGTTCATCGAGTGTCGGAGTGAGACCCGATGAATTTATTTGGTGGTAGGCGGAAGCGGTTATAAAATAGTGATTAACTCCAGGATCGCAAGGGACTGACTGGGACTCCTCTAAGCGTCGGACTCGCTATCGAACTCTTCATCCATGAGATCGCCTTCGTCCACATCTGGCCAAATCAACAAGCCAGGTGAGTACTCTGAATGTACTCGCAAGACAGTTCGGACTGCAGATATAACAAATGTCAACATGAATGCATATGAGTATTCCAGCATAAATGCAACCGGAACAAAATATGAATGCACTGAAAGTAAAGACTGGAAGTCGGGCTGTAATCCTCCCGAAATCCAAAAGATAAAAATAACGGGACCAAACAAGGGTCTGGGTGACGCCTTGTAGGAAAAATAATGAATGATAACAGGCCACAGTCGGGCGTCTGAGCGACACCACATAAAGGGCTTATAAATAAAAAGAATGCCACAGTCGGACGTCTGAGCGACATCACATAAAGGGCTTATAAAAGGAAATAATGCCACAGTCGGACGTCTGAGCGACATCACGTAAAGGGCTTATAAATAAAAAGAATGCCATAGTCGGACGTCTGAGCGACATCACATAAAGGGCTTATAAATAAAAAGAATGCCACAGTCGGATGTCTGAGCGACATCACATAAAGGGCTTATAAAAGGAAATAGTGCCACAGTCGGACGTCTGAGCGACATCACATAAAGGGCTTATAAAAGGAAATAATGCCACAGTCGGACGTCTGAGCAACATCGCATAAAGGGCTTATAAAGGAAATAATGCCACAGTCGGACGTCTGAGCGACATCACATAAACGGCTTATAAATAACCGTAGTATGATGATGAAATACTTCTGAAAATAAATACTGAGATGGTTAGTGTGTTCATCTACCAAATGAACTTAACAGAAATATTACTCTGGTTACTTCCGAGAATATACTAGGGGCGGTCACCGGGTTGATACGAAGATTGACCCTAGGCCATAAACATGGCTACTGAAAGAATTTAACTCTGCAGAGCTTGTACCATTAACTCATAGCCAACGGGTTCTACTAGCCACGTGGGCTAGTCCCGTCTACGGTGTTTTAGCAGAAACTTAACTAACCGGTACACACCCATTTAACATCCTGTCGTCCGGAATCACCCGCGACGACATTCACGGAAAACTTTAAGACGGGGAGGCTACAACCTCGAATAGCATGGGATCAAATTTATATATGCGCGCTCTAAGGGGTGCCCCCCTCTCGGTCCCAACCGGAAACACCCATGCCCCCTGACCGGATGACGGGCTTTAATCCAGGGCCATGGAACCCTCATCCCGGCCCCTCTACTTGGTGTGTACTCGGAAAGTGGCTTACAACCGACTAGACCGTAATCCCAACGGACGGCCTATGATAGTACTGAAAAGGAGTCGAACGGAATCGTGACATGATCTCCGTTGATACTGAGTTGACCAGACTACTGGCATGCTCCAACAATACCAGTATTCCACCCCATCATATCACCATATGACCGAGGTGGTTCAACATTCTCCTTCGGGACTCACCAGAAGCATCGCTTGCATGAAATATGCCATACACATATGCTCACATAATCATGCTTATGAATGAGCTACTCGAGCAAACATGAAATAGACTGATCATATCAAGAGTTCAAACATGCTTGCCTGGTTCTAAAAAGTCGGAGTCTAACTCGGCGTGATTCGCGTCTCCGTCACGGCCTCCGGTATCTATGTATTCAAACAAAATGCATACTAACATAAATACCGTGCGTGCAAATAAAGTTGCTCAAAATATTTCCACATAAATATGACAAAAAACTAGACAGAAAACCAAGATGGACAGAAAAGGAATCAACTCAATATCACTTTTAGTTTTAAAGATATTAAGGTTTCTGTCTAGGGACCTATCTGTAATGAAACAAAAAAGATCCAGGGGCTAGAACAGAAAAGGACAAAACGAACCGGTACGCAGTACGTCACCCGCGGAGGGAAAACGCACTTTGCGTAATTACGCCAACAGAAAACGGTTCGAGGGGGAGATGTGAGAGACTGACAGAGGGACCCCACCTGTCAGGTTTGAAAAACGAAACAGAGCCGCGTCGGCGACGGTGCTGCTGTGATCGCCGGCGTCGATCCACGGCGAGATAGGGGAGGGGAATGGTACTTATAGCTTCACGGTGATCTTCCGCGTCGAACGGTGGTGGAGTTGGGTGCTGGCGAGTCCCACGTCGACGGCGAGCTTAACTCCGGCGGACGGCGGCTCGGGTGTTCGTGGACCTCGTCAGAGAAGGTTTCTGGAGAGAAATTGGGCTGTGATTTAGTACTAGGTGGATGCCAGGGTACTACATTCAAGCTCACGGCAGCGGAGGAGCCCTCACCGGAGTGAACGGAGCTGGAGCCCGAGGCAGAGGCAGTTGGCCGGAGCCGGGAAAGAAAAGCCTCTCGGGGCTCTTCCAGAGGTTTGGCGTGGTCTAGGGAAGTAGTGGAGGCGTGTGTGCTCGAGCACGAGCTCGGGGGTGCCTTTTATAGGCGGCTCGAGGTGGCTACCGCGAACGGATAAGTCCGGCAAGCTAATTACGGCGCTGCAGTGGTCGGACGGCGGGGCTAGGGGCTTGAGCACCATCTATGGTCTGTAGAAGCTCCATTCCCGTGCTTAACCTTGTAGTAGAGGTGGTGTTACGGTCTGTCACCGACGGAACGGCCGTGCGGCACGTCGGCGACAGAAACGGCGCTCTACGCGTGCCAGGCCACGGGGTGCGCTGGCTGTGGAGAAGGACACGCGGGGCGCTGGGGTGGTCTGGGCGGCGCAAAACGGTGTGGAGCTGCGGCATTGCGTCTGTCAGCCGCCACGGGTGACGCTGTGGCCGTGGCAGCCAAGTGACCGTGCGGCGCGTGGATAAGAAGGAGCTGCAGTGCAGCATCGAGCCAAGGGAGCACAGACGCGTTTAGTCGCCGCGCCCGTCGACTGTCGGAACTGACGAAACTGACGAAGTGTTCGACTGTCGACAGTTTCAGTTAACAGCTAACAGTTCACTGCAGACTAGGTGTTTGATGAAATGATTCTGGTATTTGTGCAATGTCTCTGGATCTGATTTTTGGTGGAGTGGCCTCTTGATGTATCTAGAGGCTGCATGATTTTTCACAGAATTTTTGGATGAAGGTAAATATGAATTTCACCAAATTTTGCAAATCTGGTCCAAATTTGCAGCAGGTGAAATTTGAAAAATTTGAACTGTGGACCAGTGAAACAAGATGGATCTAGGTTGTGGGTACTAAGGACTAACTAGGAGAGTTGGTTTGGAGTCGAATAGGTAGATGACAAAGGTGGTTCCTTTGTAAATCACTAAGGTCCACTATAAAAGACAGAATTTGTTTTTGAAGTGAAATAAATAGGAGAAAAATCCCAATAAGGTTCAAACTTGCTGGAATTGATGAAATGCTTGTCCCATGGTGTGAAGAGAGTCTTGCACAGGATTGTTCCTGTTGGGATCATGGCAAGAGGAAGTTTGGGGGGGGGGAGATAGGTCAAGACTGAACATGAGAATTTTAAAAAAAGAAGTAGTGAACTCAAACAACTCCATTTGAATCTCAACTTGTCCTTGAGATAAACACAAGAGGAGAACTTCAAGGCTAAAAACCAAGCTTGAGAAGACACACAAACTTTGGCAAAAAGGGATTTTAGAAGGGCAAAAGAAAAGATCAAACAATCCCCTTTCAAAAAGGCCAAAATTTTGCAAGAAAAACCAAATCAAAAATTTGGGGTGTTACAACACCTACCCCTTAGGAAAAATCTCATCCCCGAGATTTCAGCTGATCCTCAAATAGGTGCGGATGTTCTGTCCGAAGGAAATCTTCCCTTTCCCATGTTGCCTCATCCTCTGTGTGGTTACTCCACTGAACCTTGAGAAATTTAATAGTTTTCTGACGGGTCCTCCTTTTAGACTCCTCGAAAATCTTCACTGGGTGTTCTCGGTATGTAAGATCTGGTTGCACGTCAAGATTTTCATATGGCACATGTTTCTCTGGGTTGCTTACACACTTCCGTAGTTGCGAGACGTGGAACACGTCATGTACGTCGGACATTTCCTTGGGAAGGTTCAGCTGGTAAGCTACTGTGCTTCTTCGTGCAATTATACGAAAGGGTCCGATGAATCGTGGTGCTAGTTTCCCTTTGACTTTGAATCGTTGTAGTCCTCTCATCGATGACACACGCATGTATACGTCGTCACCGGGCTCGAAACTTATTTCCCAATGCTTATGATCGTAATAGCTCTTTTGCCGGCTTTGGGCGGTCTTGAGTCGATCCCGTATCAGTTTTACTCTCTCCTCGGCTTCCTTTAACATATCAGGGCCGAATATGCGGCTGTCCCATGTTTCCGACCAATTCAATGGAGTACGGCATCTTCGTCCGTACAGTGCTTCGAAAGGTGCCATCTGCAAGCTAGCTTGGTAACTATTGTTATATGCGAACTCGGCATATGGTAGGCTTTCCTCCCAACTGGCCCCATAGGTGAGGACACATGCCCTTAGCATGTCTTCGGGTATTTGATTTACTCGCTCTGTTTGTCCTCCTGTCTGGGGGTGGTAAGCCGTACTGAATGTTAGTTGCGTCCCGAGGGCTTGCTGCAACTGGTCCCAAAATTTTGAGACGAACTGAGTACCCCTGTCGGATATTATAGTCTTGGGAACACCATGTAGGCATACTATCCGGGCGAGGTAAAGCCTGGCGAGCTTTTGGCTGGTGTGTGTTGTCTTGACAGGTATGAAATGTGCCACCTTGGTCAGTCTATCTGTGATGACCCATATGGCATCGTTACCGTGTTGTGATCGTGGTAGTCCAACAATAAAATCCATCCCGATATCATCCCATTTCCATTCTGGTATCTTATTTGGCTGTAATAGCCCTGCGGGTTTTTGGTGCTCGGCTTTAATGCGTTGACATGAATCGCAACATGCAATAAATGTGGCTATATCCCTCTTCATGTCGTGCGACCAAAATCTTTCTTGAATGTCCTTGTACATTTTCATACCTCCAGGGTGGATTGAGTATGGGGCGGTGTGGCTTTCTGCTAGAATTAGCTATCTGAGGTCGTTGTTGTTGGGGACGCAAAGTCTGTCTCCGAACCATAATATTCCATCACTGTCTATGGTGAATTCTGAAGCCTTGCCTTGACTTACTTTTCTTTTTATTCCTTCGATGCTGGGGTGTCCGAGTTGAGCCTTCTTTATTTGCTCTAATAGTGTAGGTTGTATTTCTAGCTTGGATACTTCGCCTTCCGTGACCATCATTGGGTTGAGTCTGGCGAATTCTCACTGAAATTCGGGTCTCAGGTTCTGTATGCTGCCGCTGTTCGGGTAACGGCTGAGAGCATCGGCTACCACATTTGCTTTCCCGGGGTGATAGTGGATACCAACGTCGTAATCTTTTACCAGTTCCAACCAGTGTCGTTGTCGTAAATTTAGATATGGCTGTGTGAAAATATAGCTAAGGCTCTTATGGTCCGTATATATTTCACAGTGATTTCCAAGTAAGAAGTGCCTCCATTCCTTGAGCACATGAATGACTGATGCCAACTCCAAATCGTGAGTAGGATAATTTTCTTCATGTTTTCGCAGTTGCCGGGATGCATAGGCGACTACTTTTCCTTATTGCATCAGTACGCATCCGATGCCTTTCCGAGAGGCGTCGCAATATACTTCAAAGCTCTTGTGTATGTCTGGCACAATTAATACTGGGGTTGTCGTTAATCTCTTTTTGAGCTCTTGGAAGCTTTTCTCACATGCTTCGGTCCACTCGAATTTCTTATCCCTCTTGAGTAGCTGGGCCATTGGTTTGGCTATGGTGGAAAATCCTTCAATAAACCTTCTGTAATATCCGGCCATACTGAGGAAACTGCGTATATCCGTCACACTGGCTGGCGACTTCCAGCCAAGTATAGCCTTGACTTTATCTGGGTCCACAGCAACTCCTTCTTGCGTTAATACGTGTCCTAGGAAACCCACTTGTCTCAGCCAAAATTCACATTTGCTGAATTTGGCGTAAAGTTGGTGTATCCTTAATTCTCCCAGTACAATGCGGAGGTGTTCAGCATGTTCTTCCGGTGTTTTGGAATATACCAAAATATCACCAATGAATACCACCACAAATTTGTCCATGAATTTCATAAATACTTTGTTCATGAGGTGGACGAGAAATATGTGGGGGCGTTGGTCAGTCCGAACGGCATTACTGTAAATTCATAAAGTCTGTATCTTGAGGTGAATGTTGTTTTCGGAATATCTTATGTGCGTACTTTCATCTGATGATAACCTGACCTTAAGTCAACTTTTGAGAAAACCTTGGCTTGTGCAAGCTGGTCAAATAAATCATTTATCCGTGGCATCAGATATTTATTTTTGATTGTGACCATGTTGAGTGCTCAGTAGTCTATACACAGCCTCATGGTCCCGTCTTTCTTTTTGGCAAATAATACCGGCGAGCCCCAAGGTGAGCTGGCCCGTATAAATCCCTTGTCCAGCAATTCCTTTATTTGCTTCTTTAATTAAACCAACTCGGATGGCGCCATTCTGTATGGTTTCTTATATATGGGTGTGGTTCCTGGTGCTAGCTTAATAATGAACTCTATTTCCCTGTCTGGCGGCATGCCTGGTAATTCCTCGGGAAATACGTCTGGAAATTCACACACAACTGGAACCTTGCTTAACTCAGAGGCTTCAACTTTGTTCAATTTTGGTTGCCGAGATACTGGTCTCTCCTGAGTTGCGACTCTTATGGTTTTTCCATGATGATGAGTAAGAATCACTGTTTGGTTGAAGCAGTCGATAAATCCTTTATTGGTGGTCAGCCAGTCCATACCCAGGATAACATCCAGTCCTTTGTTTTCCAATACGATGAGGTTTGCGTGAAATTTTAATCCCTCAATCTCAATGGTCAAACCTCGGCAGTAATTTTGAGTGATCTGCTTACTTCCAGGGGATTTGATGGTCATTGATTTTCCCAAGGGAAGCATTGAAAAACCTTGTTGCAAAGCAAAACTCTTCGAAATGAACGAATGAGAAGCTCCAGAATCAAACAAAACCGTGGCAGGTATTGTGTTGACAGGGAACGTACCGAGTATGATATCCGGTGCATCCTGTGCCTGCTCCTTGGTCACATGGTTCAGGTGGCCTTTCCTGTGATTGTTATTGGGGTTGAAATTGTTACACTTGGGCACGGAATTGTTCCCGTTGCTGTTCGGCTTTGGCGCTGAGTTTCTTGGCTTAGGGCACTGTTTAGCATAGTGTCCTTCTTCTCCACATGCATAGCAGGTAACACCCGGGCGATAGGTGAAATCCTTGTCTCTTGCATGAAAATTCTTATTTGGACGTGTGTCGTTGGTCGTGGGTCTGTTCACAATGTTCCTCTGGAAATTCATTTTATTCTTGTTGTTGCGGGGGTGGTTGGTCTGATCCCTTTTCCTCTTGCGAATATCCTCCAGACTACGACGTTCGTTTTCCAGTGTAATAGCTTTGTCTACCAGTGTCTTGAAATCTGGGAAAGTGTGTACGACTAACTGGCACTTTAGTGCTGGTGCTAGTCCGTCCAGGAATTTCTCCATCTTTTATTTTCTGTCATTCGCTCTTCATTGGCATATCGTGATAACTACGCAAACTAACTGTTGTACTCATGTACTGTCATGCCTATTTGCTTGAGATCATCAAATTCTCTTTTCTTGATTTTCATGATACTCTTAGGGATGTGTGCCCCACGAAAGCCTTCCTTGAAATCTTCCCAGGTGATATCATTTATGTCGGGATGCATAAGTAGAAAATTTTCCCACCATGATGCGGCTGCTCCCGTGAGATAATGCGGTGCGTACAACACTTTTTCGCGGTCTGGGCATTGTGCCACGATTAATTTCCTTCCAATATCTCGAAGCCAGTCTTCGGCCTCAAGAGGCTTGTCTGTGTGAGAAAATGTTGTTGGACGCGTCTTCTGGAATTCAGCCAATTTTGAGTGCTGCTGGTATGGCTCGCGGTGACTTCCCATGTTAATGACATGGTTCATCATTTCTTGGTGTTGTTGCTGACTTTGCTCGTAAAGGCGACATACTTGAGAAAATGTTGTCTCACTGCACTGCTGACTTGACTGCCTGTAATGCCCCGGATGTAATACTTTCCCTTTTTGGCAATATATAACTTTGGCTTCATCAATTCCATTCCGGGTTATTCGTCTTTTCGGGTTCTCGTCGTTTTGTCGTGTGCGTGTGTGCATACATCCTTGTCATGTTGTCATGTGCATTGCATTTTGTTTGTGTGTCGTTTGCATCCGGTCCCACTCGTTCCTTCCCGTTGTCCGTTTCGAGTTCCGACGCTCTCACACGTGCCCGTGACATCCCCGAGTCCTTCTTTTGTGTTTTGTCGTGTAACGTTCCCGGTTTGGCGTGAGATTTGTCGTGCGATGTTGTTTTGATACGTGTAACCCGCCTGTCAAGTTTTGTCGCATTTGGAGTTCATTTGATGCTCCAACAATTATCCTCGTGGGCTAAAAGTACCTCCTCTTTGAGGCTCAAGACCCCCCCTCCATCAGCCCACCAACCCAGCTCAAACCCTTCCCATCATCTAGGCCGTTCAATTGTGATCTCGTGGCCGAAAACCCCTCCTCATTTGGACTACCCTAGCTCCTTGTGCCCATATAAACGTGCAATCCCCTCCATTTTTGCGTCCAAAACCCTAGTGTTTCCACCTCCGCCACGCAGTGTTTCCACCGACCGCCGTCCGTGCTTCCACCGTCGCCGCGTCGTGCTTCCACCGCCACCGCACCATGTTTCCACCGTCGCCGCGTAGTGCTTCCGACCCCCGTCGCCAGTGCTTCCGACCCCGCCGCGTGGGCCCGCGGGGCCCGAAGCAAGCCCGCGGATCTGGGCCGAGCTCCCAGCC
The DNA here is from genome assembly GCA_902687465.1 of Secale cereale. Lineage (NCBI taxonomy): Eukaryota > Viridiplantae > Streptophyta > Magnoliopsida > Poales > Poaceae > Secale > Secale cereale. The sequence continues at coordinate 712,868,974 of LR738712.1, read as the reverse complement.
GCGACGCGCACCCGCCGCCGCGCCCTTCTTTCCCACCTCCGATTCGGCGCCGCCGCCGCCAGGAGCTCACCGCGCCGCCCTCCGCCGCCGTTCCCTCCTCGCCGCCGTCGTTCTCCTCCGCAGCCGCCGCCACCTCCGGCCAGGGCTGCGCCCCGCCGGCCAGCCGCCGCCCGGCCTCCCTTCTCGTCGGCCGAGGCCGCGCCGCCCCTCGCCGCCGGGCTCCCAGCCGCCCCTCGCCGCCCGGCCTCCTTCTCGCCGACGGGATCGAAGCAGCCAGCCGCCGCTGCCCCGACGGGATCGGGATCCCCGAGCAATCCCCCGATCGATCCGATCTGGCGGCCTGGAGAACCCTAACGTGCCGACCCGCCCGATCCGCGCCCGTTAGCCCGTTGACCGACCCGTTGACCCGACCCGATCCAGATCCGATCGGTTTGACCGGAGGTTGACCTCGTTTTTCCTTCTAAGTCTTTAGTTTTTCAGTGTCTGATGCATTTTTGTGATGAGGATATCTTTTACTGTGCATGTCCGTTTTGTGTGTATGATATGTCAAAATGATCGTGGTGACATGTACTATGTTTTGTTCCATTGTGTCATGCATGTTTGAGTCCATCTAGATGTATTAATCTTCATGAGAAGAGTGCTACTTGTTATAATCTGCTGCTATTAGTTGTTTTCATGCCATGTTTGTAATGTGATAACTTGGTGCATGTTTATCCAAATGAAGCAAATGATATGTCCACATGTTCATCATGATATGCCCTACATGTTGGTTGCTTTAGCTTGCATGATAGATTTCATTTTGCCATGTTTCTCTCCTTTGCAAAAGTGCTTGTGGTTGTTAGGTTGTTCAACTTGTTACGAGATGCCTAGTTGAGGAGCTCGTTGCTATTGATGTGGTTGTCCCCTTGTTGCATGCTTATATGTTTTGGACTCCCCATCATGTGTACTTTGCTGTGGTGCAAACCACTTGCCATGTTATGCTTTGAGGTGACTTAAACTTGCTCACAAACATGCCATGATAATATTGTTGTTTTCACACTTAATGAAATTTCACTAAGTCTGGAATCTGTAATTTCTAGATGCTATGTTTGCTTGTTGTTCTAGGCAAATCCATGTTAGTTTTGGGGTGACTATTGATGATTCCTTGTTGTATATGTTGTTGGCTATCCATTCATGCTCTTACATGCTCATTTGGGTGGCTGTAGCATATTTAATTCTTGCTCCCAAGTTGCTATAAATTACTGCTGTCAGGTTTTTGTTGTCATGTTCAAAATGTTGTAGCTTGTTGCTATTGATCCATGCCTCCTATGGAGATGCTCCAATGGAATTGTTTGCTGTAGGATATGTCTACTTCATGTCCATGCTTCTTGTCATGATGTTTGAGTGCTGTAGAGTATATATTTCTTGCTCCGAAGTTGTTATGTGGCTGTTAATTTCAGCTTTGCATTGTTTCTTGTTTCGGGAGTATCTTTTAGCCCGTTGCTCCGTTTTGAGCAAGTCCTATATGAAACTTGTGTGGTTTTGCATGTAGATTCATAATATCCTCTTGTTAACATGTTTTGAAGTATCTTGCTTGATGCACATTGTCATGTTCCTTGTGATGTATCTCTGTGTTTCCTATGTTGTCTTTCTGTGCATCCTTAGTGCATCTGCAGTGCTTCCTTAGTGCATCAGCCATGCATCCTGTAGTTTTGTGCATTGCATCTTGTTTGATTTCGTGCCTCGTCTTTTTTGTGTTGAGTAGAGCCGGAAGCCGAGAAAGAGTACGAGAATGAGGTTACTACCGAGGTTGAGAACGAGGAGCCCCCTTACGATCCCATCGACGACCCGACAGGCAAGATGACCTGACCCGGATATCATTACTATCTTTGCCTATTGCTAGAAGTCTCGCTCTATAGCTTTTGCCTCGATGCCCATGTTTTTCCTGTCAGCCTCCTATTGTAACCATGAATCTGTCTAACCACCCTACCTATGCAAACCTTTGATTGGCTAAGTAAGCTTCGCTCAGCCCCTCTTATAGCATTGCTAGTTACAGGAGCAGATTTGAAGATTCTTGCTTCTTGTCGAAGCTTGTTGGGATATCACACTACATAATTCTTAAATGAAATCATCTATATATTGGTAATGAGTGGAAGGCTAAGCCTTTTCCTTGGTGATTTGTTCCACTCATGCCGCCCTAGGAACCGTATAAACCGGTGTTATGTTCCTTGATTTTGTGTTCCTCACACGGTTGGGGTTATGGGACCCCCTCGTAAACCGCTTAGCGCTAAGTCTTTTCCAGCAAGTCCCAACATTGGTACTATTTGCCTATTAACTAAAAACTTGCATCGGGAGTAATTAACCCTCTTCTTAATCAACAACCCCGGGCTAGTGCTCCACATGAGTGTTGGTCCGAAACGGGGAGCCTCCGGGGCCACCTTGGGGGAACCCGAGGTCTGGTAAAAACCCGTAGCTTCACCCATCCGGTCGTGGCCTGAGACTAGATACGCGCGGCTACTGTCAGGGTGTCGGCACGCCGGGAGGATTTGCTGGATTAGTCTTACCTTAGTCGGAGTATCTTGAGCACGGGATTCCGAGGATACTCGGGCCTTCCCACCTTGGAGTTGCGACTCCGCGGATCGTGGGCTTGTCATGGGCCAAGTTGGAACACCCCTGCAGGGTTATGAACATTCGAAAGTCGTGCCCGCGGTTATGTGGCAGATGGGAATTTGTTAATATCCGGTTGTAGAAAACTTGACACCATGTTCAGAACACACTACCAGCGTGAGTACCGTGACGGTCATTGTCCGAAAGGGGTTCGGAAAGTGAACACGGTGGGGTTATGTTTGTCGTGTTTTAGTTAGGATCACTTCGTGATCACCTTTTCGTCTGAGGCACTTCTCTTCTCGCTCTCTTTTACGTAAGTTAGTGCTAGTGCTGCTGCAACCTCTTGTTCTTTCTTCAGCCTTGTTCCACACCCAAGGCTTGGATAGTTGTGTTACCCGGGAACAGGATTGCTGATTCCTCTGTGGCTCACAGATTCTACACCACACCAGATGCAGGTACTCAGGCGATCTATTCAAGTGACGGTACCGAGCTGTACTGGGAGTACGATGAGGACCGTAACCGTTACTATGTGCACTATCCCGACGATCAGTAGAGGTTTCTACTAGGGGCGATTCAGACCTGTGGCTTTATGTATGTTTGGTATCTTTCATTTGGATCTTCACCCGTAGACAGGTTGTGATGTTATTTGAATGATGTTTGGCTATGTAATGAATTGTGTGACGTGGCGAGTGTAAGCCAACTATCTATTCGCTTTCATCCCTATTTTTACATGAGATGTGCAAAGATACCAAACTTGAGATCATTCCAGAATGGGCTTATACCTTTAAGTCATGCCTCGACACGTAGGAGGTATAGTACCATCCTGGGCATTACAAGTTGGTAATCAGAGCCTTCTCCGACCTAGAAGCCCCCACTGTTTGATCGAATCGTTGACGGTTGAGTCTAGGCACACACTTATAATGTTTTGAGTCCTATATTTATATCGGAGAGTAGGATTTCTTTGCTCCTCATCTCTTTTCACTCTGGTGAGGACTCCTGACGATTACTCTTGCTCTTCTACTCTCAAAATTGCACCAAATTTTTTTTGGGAATCTCGCGAGTATTGTTTGGATTGTTCCGATGTCTTTGTGATGAGAACATTGTTCCCGATGCCTCCTGTCATTAGGGGTTGTGGCAGTGTCCCTGGGAGTTGAGCTCCGAGGTCTTGTCGTCACAAACATATCACGGCAGTTCTAGAATACTTAAGACGGCCGACATAAAAAACTCTCCTATGCGGTTAGTGGCAAGATAACCCCGACATCACCCAGTACTGGGGAGGTAGTTCGGGAGTATTGCCATAGCTTGTATAGTAGATGCGTTTCGAAGGTCCGAGGTAGACGGTTTCCGGAAATAACTGGTTATGTGTTGAAGGATGGATACAGCTGGATGTAGGATTAGAGTTGAGTGCGCGATGCTTCCCCTGTATCCCCAACACCTGATTGCATAACTGGAAACTTTCGGAAATTAATAGGTGGGTTCATCTAGTAGATCGTAGGCATTCTTCCAACGAATGCAGGTTATGGAGTTCGGGGTTTTACATTGAGTGAAGTGGTTTTATGGCCGTTGTTCCGATCGGGAGTTGCATCTTAAAGGGTCCTTGGCTATGCTGATCCGGGGATTGCAAAACCCTTTCGTAACACGTTCCATAAGCTTTCAGCATGAATATGTCGAACAAAGCTCCTATCTTGTATTTGTTCTAGCTGCACCTTGTTGTTTTTCTTATTTACCTTTTGTCTCCCAAGTGGCTTCTCGTGAAGATTGTTGTTATCATTAAACTGAGAATTTCATTCGTTCCTCTTGTTCGAATGATTCTTGTGAAGACTATGTTGCAATTCTAGCCGTTGTTTCAGCTTATATCTTCTTTCAATCAAATGGCTAATGGTGGTCATCTCTTTCAGGATGGCTCCTAAAAAGGTTCCCAACGCTAACCCAGAGGGTGAAGAGGTTCCTGATCGTCCTCCTCCTCCGTCTGAGGCCTGGAGAGCCATTATGCAAACTACGAACCAGAACACCCAGATGCTTATGCAGATGATGCAGCAAATGCAGGCAAATCAAGCAAATCAAGGTGCTCATGGGAACCAAGGCAATTTGTTCAACCAACAGCATTTTGCTACGCTCAACCAGTTCTTGGCAAATCAACCAAAGGCTTTCAGTTACTGCGTGGACCCTCTGGATGTTGAAGACTGGATAACAGATATCAAGAAGCATTTTGAGTGCAGTAACGTCAGGCCCGAGGACTATGTGAAGTTTGCAGCCTTCCAACTCAAGGACCAAGCAGCTGATTGGTGGCAGCAGTACAAAGACTCCAGAGAAGGGCGTGTAATCTCCTGGGATGATTTCTGCAAGGACTTTCGTTCTCACCACATTCCAACAAGTGTCATCGAGGGTATGCGTGAGCAATTCCGCAACCTGAAGCAAGGCTCTATGTCTGTCTACCAATATAATGTCAAGTTCCAGAACCTTGCCCGCTATGCCAAGCAAGACATTCCAGATGCCAAGAGCAAGATCTATTAGTTCCGTGGTGGTCTGAAGGATGAACTCCAACTTGCTCTCACCTTGTTCAAGCCTGATGAGTTTGATCAATTCTATAATATGGCACTTAAGCAAGAGGCAGCCCAGCTCAAGATGGAAGCTTCCAAAAAGAGGATCAGAGACGCTGTTCACTCCTCCTCATCTTCTCAAGTGGTCGCGAAGCAATAGAAGTTTTGGCTTCCACCTCCTCCAGTGATTCGAGCTCCCTACAACAACAACAAGAACTCTGGTGGCCGTGGTTTCTCCCACCCACCCAACCCAAGCAACCAGTCAAAGAATCAGTTTCAAGCTTCCAAGTCAAGTGCTCCTCATTACCGTCCTCTCTCAGAAGTGGTCTGCAACAAGTGCACTCAGAAGGGTCATTATGCTAACAAGTGCCCCAACCCAAGGCGCCTTCCGCCTCCTCCACCTGTCAGCACTGCTATTGTCAAGCACAATCCCAAGCAAGCAAGAGTGAATCTGATGAATGCAGCTCAAGTAGAGAATTCTTCAGATGTGATACATGGTAACCTTCTAGTTAACTCTTTTCCTGCAAAAGTGTTGTTTGATTCAGGTGCTTCATGTTCTTTCATGTCTCAACCATTTGCATCCAAGCATAATGTTGACGTCCAAAGCTTACCTCAGAAGTTGCAAGTTATTTCTTCGGGGAGACGTATGACTTCTAATATATATGCTCCGGATGTATCTATTCGCATGGGTGATTACCGCTTTCTGGCTAAACCGGTTGTTCTCGGCAACTCCGACATTGACCTCATCCTTGGGATGGATTGGCTTTCTCAGCATGATGCTCACATTGATTGTGCAAATAAGGAAGTCAAGATTACTCATCCTAACGAAGACGTGATTATCTTCGCCTCTCGGGATAACACAATCAGGCTTTTCTCTCTCAATGACAAGGGCGAGATTAATGCCATCTCTCAAATTCCGGTGGTTAACGAATACGAAGACGTTTTTCCTGAAGAACTTCCAGGCATGCCTCTGCATCGTCAAGTTGAATTCGTCATTGAACTCGAGCCAGGTACTGAGCCAGCATGCCGGCGTCCGTACAAGCTCTCCCCCGAAGAGTTGAAGGAGTTGAAGAAACAGCTTGATGAACAAGAGCGTATGGGCCTGATCAGGCCTAGCACGTCTCCTTGGGGCTATGGTGTCTTATTTGTCAAGAAGAAGGATGGCACGAAGCGCCTCTGCGTTGATTACCGGCCATTGAACAAGAAGACAATAAAGAACAAGTATCCACTCCCCAACATCAATGAATTGTTCGAGCGGCTCAAAGGAGCTAAAGTGTTCTCAAAGCTCGATCTCCGAATGGGTTATCACCAAATTCGCATTCGTGAAGAAGATATCCACAAGACTGCCTTCAGAACGAGCTACGGCTCCTACGAATATACAGTCATGTCTTTTGGCCTCGCTAATGCTCCACCTACCTTCTCGAGAATGATGCACTACATTTTCAACCCCTACACCAACGAGTTTGTGCTTGTGTATCTGGATGACATCTTGGTATTCTCCAAGAATGAAGAGGATCACGAAAAGCACCTCCGTCTGGTTCTCGACAGACTCCGTGAACATAAGTTCTATGCCAAGTTCTCCAAGTGCGAATTCTGGCTCGATAAGGTCTTATATCTAGGGCATATCATCTCCGCTGACGGTATTGCTGTGAACCCCGAGAAAGTTGAAGCGATTGTCAACTGGGAACCTCCTCAGAACGTCAAGCAACTCCGAAGCTTTCTTGGCCTTGCTAGCTATTGCAGAAGGTTTGTTGAGAACTTCTCCAAGATTGCCAAGCCTCTCTCCAACTTGCTGCAGAAGAATGTCAAGTACAACTGGTCTCCAGATTGTGATGTGGCATTCAAAACTCTCAAAGAAAAGCTCATCTCTGCTCCAGTTCTTACTCCTCCAGATGAGTCCAAGCCCTACGAAGTATTCTGTGATGCTTCTCTTCAAGGACTTGGTGGTGTGCTAATGCAGGACAAGAAGATTGTGGCATACACTTCTCGTCAACTGAAGCCAAGTGAGAAGAACTACCCCACACATGATCTCGAACTAGCAGCTGTGGTACATGCTTTGATTACGTGGAGACACCTTCTGTTGGGCAGAAAAGTCGACATCTTCAACGATCACAAGAGCTTGAAGTACATCTTCACACAGCCGAACCTGAACCTTCGCCAGACTCGTTGGGTTGAGATGATCCAAGAGTATGATCCAAGCATCGAATACACACCTGGCAAGGCAAATGTCATTGCAGATGCTTTGAGCAGAAAGGCATATTGCAATAGTCTCCTTATCAAGCCGTTTCAGCCTGAGCATTGTGAAGCATTCAGGAAGCTCAACCTCCAAGTTGTTTCGCAAGGCTTTCTTGCAAATCTTCAAGTTGCTCCTACCTTGGACGATCAGATCCGTGAGGCCCAACTCAGTGATGCTATGGTGCAAAAAGTGAAACATGGTATTGCAAAGGGTACTCCCAAATACAAGTGCTATCGCGTTGATGAGAGAGATACCTTGTTTTTTGAGGACAGACTTGTGGTTCCCAAAGGTGATCTTAGGAAGCTCATAATGGACGAAGCACATGACTCCCTCCTGTCGATTCATGCTGGTAGTTCCAAGATGTACCAAGACCTCAAGCAATCTTACTGGTGGACACGCATGAAAAGGGAGATTGCCCAATTCGTGAATGAATGTGATGTCTGCGGAAGAGTGAAGGCAGAGCATCAACGTCCAGCCGGTCTTCCCCAACCTCTTCCTATTCCCGAGTGGAAATTCGACCACATTGAAATGGATTTCGTCACTGGCTTTCCTAAGTCCAAGAAAGGGAATGATTCTATCTTTTGTGGTGATTGACAAGCTTATTAATGTCGCTCACTACCTTCCAGTCAAAGAATCCATCAATGCAGCTCAACTAGCAGAGTTGTACACTTCCAGAATTGTGTCCTTACATGGCATTCCTCAAGTTATCTCCTCAGACCATGGAAGTTTGTTCACTTCCAAGTTCTGGGACTCCTTTCAGTCTTCCATGGGCACTAAGATATGTTTCAGCTCTGCATTTCACCCTCAGACTAGTGGTCAAGTCGAGAGAGTGCATCAGATTCTAGAAGACATGCTCAGAGCCTGTGTCATATCTTTTGGCATGAAATGGGAAGATTGCCTTCCATTTGCCGAGTTCTCTTACAACAACAGCTTCCAAGCAAATGCCGGCAAAGCTCCGTTTGAAATCCTCTATGGCAGAAAGTGTCGTATCCCTCTCAACTGGTCCGAGACTGGTGAACGTCAACTTCTTGGCAATGACTTGATCTCAGAAGCCGAAGAAATGTGCAAAGTCATACGTGAGAATCTCAAGGCCGCTCAGTCGCGTCAAAAGAGCTACTATGACGGCAAGCATCGTGATGTGGCTTTCAACATTGGAGATCATGTCTATCTCCGTGTTTCTCCTATGAAAGTCACCCAAAGATTCGGTATCAAAGGAAAGCTTGCACCTAGATACGTGGGCCCTTTCAAGATCCTTGGCAAAAGAGGCGATCTAGCCTATCAACTTGAGCTCCCTTCCAACTTCGCTAATGTTCATGATGTGTTTCACGTGTCTCAACTCCGCAAGTGCTTGAAGACACCTGAACGCACCATTCCGTTTGAGGAGATTGATCTACAACAAGACTTGTCTTACCGAGAGCATCCCGTTGCTATTCTCGAAGAAACCGAGCGCAAGACCTGCAACAAGTCAATCAAGTTCTTGAAAGTCAAGTGGTCACACCATACTGATGGCTTCTCGCCCCTCGTTGGTTACCCCAAGTGGAAGGTTTGAGATGTAGCGTAACGGCAAGTTTCCCTTGGCAAATATACCAAGGATCGAATCCCGTGAGACTCCGAGGGTCGACAAGAAGGTGTCAAGGGCGCCAGAATCTTTCGCTTGACAGGACCTGCACACAGATACAAATAACTTTGCTCCCAACGAGTACAGAGAGGTTGTCAATCCCTCCGGCCTTGTCGTTTACAAAGGATCAAACGCAAAAGATAATAGTGATAGATATGAATGCAACTAGGAAATAAGAACAGGAAGTAAATAGCGGGTGTGATCAGTGATGGTAATATGGTGTCACATCCCTAGTTAGCACTTGCATTAGGATCTAGCTAGAGTGTGCATCATGTTTACTTTCAAAGAAACTTGAAATGGGATTAACAGAAACCCCAGCACCCCTCTCCTAACAACTAGGGTTTGTTAAAATATTTTCCAATGTACCCAAAATGCCCTTCAAAAATGTTCATCATTTCTGCCTTGGTCTTAAACCTCTGCCCAAAATGGTGCACATTTCTCTAGGACACTCAAGGGCTTTGGATTAAATCATATGTTATTTGTATTTGGGCATTTAAATACTTTAAAATATTTTAAATGCTCAAATAATCATGAACTATAATGTTTCCTACTGTTCATATTATATACAGTGGGCATGACAAGTTTTATGAGTTATAAAAATGTTATGGCATTTTTATTAATTAAACAAAGTTGCAAAACAAATGAAACAGAAAAAGAAATAGGAAAAAGAGAGAAAGAGAAAGCACTTACCTTGGGCCCATCACTGTTGCAGGCCAGGCCCAGCCCACCAGCCCTCCTCTGTCGCCTTCCTCCTCGCGCCAGAAGGACGCGCGCGTGGCCGCCGCGCGCCGGCACGCGTCCGGCCACCTCCACGCTGCTAGCCTGCCTCCCCGATGGCCTGGATGACTCCATGAATCGACACGCAGCTGCCCCGACCGCTCTCACTTCTCCCCCTCATCTCCATCGCCCTCCCCTGGCTCTCTCCTCCTCCATCACCGAGCCGCCGTCGCCGCCGCTCGCCGTAGCCGCACTTAGAGCCACCCCCTCGCCGCCGCGTCGTCCTTTTCCTCCTCGCTGAGCCACGAGCCGCCGGAAGCCCTCCAACGCCTCCACGCCGTCGTCCCCTTCCTCGGATCGCCGGAGCACCTCGCCATCGAATAAGAAGCTGCAGCGCGTCCCTGACCCCTCTGTCGAGCTCGTTAGCACCGCAGTGAGCCACTACGCCGTTCCCCTCTCTTCTCCGCCTCGTTTGCACCATGTAGCCGTCGCTCCGTTGATCAGCGTAACTCACCGCCGCCGTGCTCGCCGCCGGTGACGCTCCGGTGACCATTTGGTCACTGGCACACATCCATCACACTCCCCGCAGCGCGTAGATGCGATACGTACTACGCACGCAACGCCCAGGCCTCTGTAGCCGCGTCTCCACACACGCCCGACGCCGGTCGCCGCCGTCGAGCTTGTTGCCGTCGTCTCCGGCCACCCCAAGTCCGGCGACCACCACCATCCGACGCACAATGGCAAGAGCTTTCCAACGCGCCTAGCCGCAGCTCGAGCCGTGCTTCGTAGACGATTTCCGAAGCACGCCGCCGTACTCGGCCTCGCCGGCGTCACGTCGCCGGTGGGTTTGACCTGTCTGACCGGGGGGTTGACCACCCCTGGGTCACTGACGTGTGGGCCACCTTTTACTAATTAGTTAGTTTAATTAAGTTTCTGTTAATTTAATTAGTTAATTAATTTAGTCACTGACCCGTGGGCCCAGGCCCCACTGACAGCTAATTAGTTTTAGTTTAACTCTAATTAACTTTGTTAGTTAGCTGTGACACTGACATGCTGGGCCCACATGTCATGTTTGACTTCGATTAGCTCATGTTGACTGACTGACGTCAGCATGATGTCATGCCGACGCAATAAAGGTTTTCTGGGATTTTTAGATTAAAAATAATTCAGGAAATTCCAGAAATTACCCAAAACTTCTAAAAATCATATAAAATCAACCATAGCTCAGATGGAAAAGATTTATATATGAAAAATGATCAGAAAAATCCAATCTTCCCAATGGCACTGGTTTCATGCATGTTTGAACAAGTTAACTTTCTGTATACATCAAAAACATGATAATGCACTTATTTAAATAATAGTTTGAACTCCAATTTGAATCTTTGATTCAAATAAGCTCAAACCCTTCTAGTTTTAGTTGCATTAGCCAACACACATGCATCTTGCCATGTCATGAGCATGCATCATATTGCTGCATTTGTTTGTTAATGATTGTATCGTCGGTATTCTCTGTGTTAGGTCCTGCTCCCGAGGATACTGCTGCGTATCCAGTGGAAGAGCAGTACCCGACAACTACTTTGTCAGGAAAGCAATCATTGATCATTCCGATACAAACCCAATCTTCTCACTCCTGCTCTCTTTTACTGCATTAAGGCAACAGCGTGTGAACTGCTACTTGCTGCGGTAGTTGAACCCTATCCCTTGCATGACCTGTCATTGCCACAGTAAATAGTTGAAACCCACTAGCATGTGTAGGAGTTGATTGAGCCATGTGATGTGTGATCCACCATGCTATTTGTTTATGTTGCCTGCTATGCTTAGAGTTGTGTCTAGTCTGGTTCATCTGGGTGATGGATCAGAGTGAAATGATCATACCGGTAAAGAGAAGGAAGTGTGGAATACGCTTGGTAAAGGTATCGATGAAAGGCCATGTAGGAGTACATGGTGGGTTGTTTCATTGGAATCGTCCATAGGACCTGAGATCTGAATGTGTGGTCCAAGTTGCAGTTACTACCATGCATTGGGCCCGAAACCAATGGACCCTCTCGGCTTACTAATTACCCTCGATCTCTGTCCAGGAGTTGCAACTAGTTTCTGGTGTTTATAGATTACTGGAGGTCGTGCACAATGCTGACCCTCGGGGTGGGTTGTGATGCGACAGGTACGTGGCACGGTGTACCGGTTGCCCGTTTGGTGACCCGGGAACCCTGTACACATCGTTTGGGGCCGTGAGCGACACCCCGGCCGGATCTCCCCACGGATGGAACCCAAATAGGCGATAAACCTGGACGAGAGACTTGAGTAGTTAGTCAGTTTGTGGCCGACACTCTCGCTGGGCTTCCGCTTGAAGGTTGCCGAGTACACGCCGAGTAAACGGCGATAAGTGGTGGAAGCGTGTGTGAAGGAGTACACCCCTGCAGGGTTATCAAACTATTCGAATAGCCGTTGTTCGCGGTATGGACTACTTGGTTACTCTTACAGTTCATAGACAAGTTGATGGATACTACTAAAAGCCTCAAGATAAGTGTGAGTGACGTGGATGGCCCTTCCGTAGGATGACGGAAGAGGATCCTTGGTAGTGTATTGATGTGGTGAGTAGAGGACTCGTGTTCGTAATAACATCTTGCAATCTGTTGAGAGTTGTAGTATAGGTTAGCCAAGAGTCAAAGCTGGCATTCTGCTATGAACTCCACTACCCCCTTTGATAATGTTGCATGTATGATAGGTTCTGTGGTAAGACTTGCTGAGTACCTTTGTACTCATGTTTTCTTAATAACTGTTCCAGAGGAGAACCCTGCCCCTGCTGATGGGTTCTACATAGACGTTGACGTCGACGAGTAGCTTGACACCCAGACGGAGATCTGGAGCTTGTGAAGGGCCTTGTAGATAGTCAGGCTACACCAAGCCTGTTTTATTTTCTAAGTTGTCTGTACTCAGACATGTAGCTTCCGCTTGTTCTTGTATGACTGTATGACTTGAGTGTTGGGTCATGTGACCCCTACCTGTATGGATATGTTATGTATGGCTCTTGGAGCAACTTAAATAAAGTACTTTGAGTCATAGAGTTCTGTTGTGATGCAATGTTGTATTTGCACATATTGAGCATATTGCGTGTATGATTGAAATGCTTGGTATGTGTGGGATCCGACACCTAGTTGTTTTCCTTTGGTAGCCTACCTTACAGGGAAATGCCTCCTAGTGATTCCAATGAGCCTTGCTAGCTTGCTACTGCTCGGAACACGTAGGCTGGCCGGCATGTGTCCTTCTTCGTTCCTGTGTCTGTCCCTTAGGGGAAATGTCACGCGTTGTTCCTTTAAGTCCATGTAGCTTGCTACGACTTGGGTTCATACGTTGATGACCGACACGTTCGTTGCTGGGTCATGGATGCATGTCTCTGTAATCTAGTGCCACTTTTGGTTTATAACTAGCCATGTCGGCCCGGGTTCTCTGTCATATGGATGCTAGCGACACTGTCATATACGTGTGCCAAAATGCGCAAACGGTCCCGGGCCAGGTAAGGTGGCACCCGTGGGGTTACCGTGCGTGAGGCCGCAAAGTGATATGACGTGTTACAGCTAGATCGGTGTGACTTAGGATCGGGGTCCTGACAGCGTTGGCATCAGAGCTGGACTGCCTGTAGGTTTCTCAAGCCAACCTGGTCGATGTTGAGTCTAGAATAATTCTTAGTTATATGTAGGGGAATTGATTGTGGAAGGGAACGTAAGGCTCTTTTTACTCCTTTACCTTATGCCCTTCGGATCTGAGTCAGTCTATTCTTTCTACGGGGATTTAGGACTAGGCCTCTTATCCTTACTAGGTTCACGTGTTACTAATCCCTAGACTCCTAGGATTGTTGGTTTCAAGCCTTAGTACAGTTTCTATCCTTTTAGTATGATGATTGTTGGACCCGGAACCTTGATATGGATTGTTGAGTGGCTATGCTATCATTTGTATGATGTCTCAAATCTTTGTTTGAGCATTTACAGTTGTTACGCAGCCCGATTTCTTCCAGAAACACTAATGCCTTTGCATTATTTCGTGTTTCAGATGTCTAGCCGCATCCCTCACCAAGTGGTTCGTTTGACTCGGTGCATTAACGTGCCCGGTCACACGGCCATGCTAGTCCGTGTGCTGACTGAGACCGGTTATCGCTGGTATCCTGAGGACACCGTGGAGGAACAGTACCGGGATTTCAAACAGAGACAGTATTTCTGCACAGTCCGGATATACTCCTCATATCCTGGAGCTAATGACCCCATCCATTGGTCTTAAGGACTCGGGGTTACCATCGAGATGGCAGTGCAGGATGCCGCTTATTCCATGATGACCATTCTCCGGGCTAGGCATGCCCTGTTGCTGAACACAGAGTTCTGTTACATGCCAGCCTCACTTCCCGGAGAGGAAGGCTACTACACTGGTCTGTATACTGATGCTGCTCATGAAAAGCCACTGCTTCAGACTACTGTTCAGATGCTGGAGGATAGGGACCGTGAGGTCCGTGCCCTCCGAATGGAGCTATATAACACTCGGGCCGCCCACTGGACTACTTTTACACGGCTTGCACCTGCTGTGCACGCCGAATATCTGGACATGCGGGATTTGTACCCCGTGCGGACTCGTCTGCCTGATCGCATGGATTGGCGTGACGTTGGGGGTATTACACCTCCACGTGGGCGTCGGTTACCACCAGCATCGGGACCGAGACCACATCCATGTCCCTATGGTCCACAGCCTTCGAGTGCTCGCGAGTTTCAAGATCCATCTGTTCCACTTCCAGGCTACGGTGGTAATCTTTATGAGGATTACTACGCGAATGTCTGAGCTAGACCGTGGTAGTAGTAGTATCGTAGTAGTTGTATTTCCACAGTCCTGCACGTCTTGTGGAATATGACTTAGTGTGTACTGAGTTCCGGAGGTGTAGTTAAATAATGTATAGGAGCTTGGAATGCCTGTGATGGGATGTATCGTCTTTCACCGCAGTTGTACTTTAGCCTTGGCTTGTACTAAACTATGTATGGTGTGTATGACCACTAGTCTATATATAGCAGTTTCTATATTACCATGTCGTACGGATGAACATCTCTGCATTCCGTGTCATCCATTACATTCTGCACTTCTATGTCAAATTTTGCCATCCTTGTCTAAACCGTTGTTTTGTTTTCCTAGGATGGTCAACACTCGCAACACTCCTGCTGCTCAGGAGCAGGGTGAGGCTAGTGGGGCTAGAGATGGGAATCTGCCCCAGCCACCCTCCTTGGCGGAAGTTATGCTCGAGGCAGAACGGAACAAGAGAGAGACCAACCGTCTGCTGGAACGCATAGAGCAGAACACTGGGTTCCGTCAGAGGAATGACGTGGTGTCAATCAATGACTTTATCAAGATGTGTCCCCCGAAGTTCCATCACTCCACTGAACCTCTGGATGCGGAGGACTGGCTACGTAGTATCACCCATAAGCTACACTCTGCCCGTGTGGCCGAAGCTGACAAGGTTACCTATGCCGCCTACCATCTTGAGGGCCCTGCCAGTCTTTGGTGGGAAAACTTTGAAGCTATGCGTCCTGCTGGCCAAATCACTACTTGGATTGAGTTCAGTGAGGCATTCCGTGAACATCACATTCCGGAAGGTCTCATGGATCGCAAGCGGGAGGAATTCTGCAATTTCACTCAGGGCCGGTTAACTGTGGATGGCTATAGTCGCGAGTTTGGCAACTTGGCACGCTATGCACCTGAGGAAGTATCCACCGATGCCAAGAAGCAGGCGAGGTTCCGCAAGGGACTCAGCCCTGAACTCCGCCGAGATCTGCGTCTGCACGAGTGCAGTTCCTTCCAGAAGTTGGTAAACAAGGCTATCAGTGCTGAAACAGGCCAGACCGACTTCGAGGCCACACGCAAGCATACTTGAGACTTTGGTTCCTCATCCGGCTCTGGCTCTCACAAGCGCCGTGTGTGGGTTCCTAACACTGCTCTGCCACCCAAATACACACCGAGGCCATCCTATGAGGCGCCTCGCCCAACTCAACAGTTTACACCTGCTAAGACCTATGGAGGACCACCTTCCAACTTTGCTCCACGCACTACCACTGTAACATGCTTCAAGTGTGGAGAACCGAGGCACTACATGCGTGAGTGTCCTCAGAACCAACCAGGAAAACCCGTTGGCCGTGGTAAGCCAACCGGCAAGGTGAATTATGTCAAGCCAATCCCCACTACACGTGGTCATGTCAACTATGTCTCCGCCGAGGAAGCTTATGAGGATCCTAACGTCGTCCTTGGTACGCTTCTCGTAAACTGCCATCCGGCATCTGTTCTTTTCGATACTGGAGCATCACATTCGTTCATATCTGAGAGCTATGCTCGATTGCACAACATGACTTTTTGTGACATGCCTACTTCCATGGTTATTCAAACTCCTGGTTCAAAGTGGCAAACTTCTAGGGTAAGCCATGGAAATGAAATCCTTGTCGATAGACTTGTTTTCCTAGCATCTCTAATCGCTCTCAAGTCCTCGGACATAAACATCATTTTGGGTATGGATTGGATGACAACTCATTACGCCAAAATTGATTGCTATACTAGGACCGTTCAACTTACACACCCATCCGGCAAGATAGTCAATGTCTTGACCCGAATGGCTGAGCGCTAGCTCTACTCTCTTAATGCCAGCCCTCTACCAGAACTCGAAGATATCCCGGTAGTCCGTGACTTTCCGGATGTTTTCCCAGAAGAACAGCCAGGAATTCCACCTGACAGAGATGTCGAGTTTGTGATAGATCTTATTCCAGGAACTGTCCCAATCTCTAGGAGACCTTATAAGATGGCACCACTAGAATTAGCTGAGCTAAAGAAACAACTTGATGAGTCCTTGCAAAAAGGTTTCATCCGTCCTAGTTCTTCCCCTTGGGCTTGCCCCGTCCTCTTCGTCAAGAAGAAGGATGGAACGAAGCGGATGGTTGTAGATTACCGACCTGTCAATCTGTTCACCATAAAGAATAAGTATCCGCTCCCCAGGATCAACGACCTGTATGATCAGCTCGCTGGATCCGCAGTCTTCTCTAAGATGGATTTGAGGTTGGGTTACCATCAAATCAAAATCAAGAACGGGGACATTCCTAAAACGGCTTTTGTTACTCGTTATGGCCAATATGAGTACACCGTCATGTCCTTCGGGTTAACCAATGCCCCAGCTACCTTTTCTCGGTTAATGAATTCTATATTCATGGAGTACTTGGATAAATTCGTCGTGGTATACCTCGATGATATACTCATCTATTCCAAGAACAAGGAAGATCATGCCGAGCATTTAAGTCTGGTATTGACGAAACTTCGAGAGCACCGCCTGTATGCTAAATTCTATAAATGTGAATTTTGGTAGCCAGAAGTAACCTATCTAGGTCATGTGATCTCTGGCAAGGGTATTGCAGTCAATCCCGAGCGAGTTCAAGCCGTCCTTGATTGGACTCCCCCTGAATCGGTCAAGCAAGTTAGGAGTTTTCTTGGCTTAGCGAGCTATTGCCGACGCTTCGTCGAGAATTTATCCAAGGTTGCTAAACCTCTAACTGAACTCCTCAAGAAAGATAAAAAGTTTGAGTGGACCCCACAGTACGAGTCCAGTTTTCAGGAACTGAAAAGACGCCTGACATCTGCACCTGTACTGGTACCACTAGACTTTTCCAAGGATTTTATAATCTATTGCGACGCCTCGCGACAAGGACTAGGTTGCATACTCATGCAAGATCGTCAAGTGATTGCATACGCATCTCGATAGTTGCGTCCACACGAGGATAACTATCCTACTCATGATCTAGAGCTTGCAGCTGTAGTCCATGCACTCAAAACATGGCGACATTACCTCCTTGGTAATCGCTGTGAAATCTTCACTGATCACCAAAGTTTGAAGTATATCTTCACCCAACCGGATTTGAATCTCAGGCAAAGACGTTGGGTTGAGTTGCTCACAGACTACGACTTAGGAATCACTTACACTCCTGGAAAGGCCAATGTCATGGCTGATGCACTAAGTCGTAAGTCTTATTGTAACAACTTGATGTTAGAACAAGGGCAACCACTTCTCCACGAGGAATTTCGTAAGCTTAACCTTCACATTGTTCCTCGAGGATTCCTTTCCACCTTGGTGGCGAACCCTACCCTTATGGATCAAGTCATCAAAGCACAGAAGGTTGATCCCGGAATTTAACGTATTAAGAGGAACATCAAGAAAGGAGTCGCGGGATGTTTCTCAATTGATGACCAAGGAGTTGTATTCTTTAGCAACCGTTTAGTGGTTCCTAAAGTACGAAACCTAAGACGTTTGATCCTTAAGGAGGCTCATGAATCTCCTCTCGCGATTCTTCCCGGTAGTACCAAAATGTATCAGGATCTACGTCAGAGATTCTGGTGGACTAGGATGAAGAGAGAAATCGCTCAATTCATTGCTAACTGCGACGTTTGTCGTCGAGTCAAAGCAGAGCATCAACGGCCTGCTGGCACCCTTCAACCTTTAGCTATTCCTGAATGGAAATGGGACAAAGTCGGTATGGATTTCATTACCTGGTTTCCCAGGACCAGGAAAGGGAATAATGCTATCTTCGTCGTTATCGACCGCCTCTCTAAAGTAGCTCATTTCCTGCCTGTTCGGGAGAGTATTACCGCTAGCCAGCTAGCAGACTTGTATGTCTCTCGAATAGTATCACTTCATGGTGTGCCGTTGGAGATTAACTCAGACCGTGGAAGTCTTTTTACTTCACGATTTTGGGAAAGTTTCCAGAATGCTATGGGAACTCATCTCTCCTTCAGTACCGCCTTCCATCCCCAGTCAAGTGGTCAAGTGGAACGAGTCAATCAAATTCTGGAAGACATGCTTCGAGCCTCTGTCATTTCTTTCGGGATGGAATGGGAAAAATGTCTTCCATTTGCCGAATTCTCTTATAACAATAGTTATCTAGCTAGCTTGGGCAAAGCTCCCTTCGAAGTTCTATATGGACGAAGGTGTCGAACACCTCTTAACTGGTCAGAAACCGGGGAAAGACAATTCTTTGGTCCGGATATGATCCAGGAGGCAGAGGAACAAGTTTGCATCGTTCGTGAGAGATTGAAAACAGCTCAGTCTCGCCAGAAGAGCCAATATGATAGTCAACATAAGGCTGTGACTTTTGAAGTCGGCGATAAGGCTTACCTTCGAGTTACTCCTCTTAAGGGAACCCATCGCTTCGGTATCAAAGGCAAATTGGCCCCTCGTTACATTGGTCCTTTTCGCATTCTTGCCAAACGAGGAGAAGTTGCCTACCAATTGGAACTACCTCCGCACCTATCCAGAGTTCATGACGTGTTACACGTATCTCAACTCAGGCGTTGCTTCTCGGATTCTATCCGCGGAGTGGATCACGAAACGGTTGATCTCCAGGACAATCTTACATATCGAGAATACCACGTTCGTATTCTTGATCAAACTGAGCGCACCACTAGACGCCACAATATCAAGTTTCTCAAGGTTCAATGGTCACATCATTCCGAGAGTGAAGCTACTTGGGAAAGGGAGGATCGTCTTCGACTTGAGTACCCCACCCTCTTTCCGGAGGAACCCGAATCTCGGGACGCGATTCTTTTAAGTGGAGGTGAGTTGTCACATCCCTAGTTAGCACTTGCATTAGGACCTAGCTAGAGTGTGCATCATGTTTACTTTCAAAGAAACTTGAAATGGGATTAACAGAAACCCCAGCACCCCTCTCCTAACAACTAGGGTTTGTTAAAATATTTTCCAATGTACCCAAAATGCCCTTCAAAAATGTTCATCATTTCTGCCTTGGTCTTAAACCTCTGCCAAAAATGGTGCACATTTCTCTAGGACACTCAAGGGCTTTGGATTAAATCATATGTTATTTGTATTTGGGCATTTAAATACTTTAAAATATTTTAAATGCTCAAATAATCATGAACTATAATGTTTCCTACTGTTCATACTATATACAGTGGGCATGACAAGTTTTATGAGTTATAAAAATGTTCTGGAATTTTTATTAATTAAACAAAGTTGCAAAACAAATGAAACAGAAAAAGAAATAGGAAAAAGAAATAGGAAAAAGAGAGAAAGAGAAAGCACTTACCTTGGGCCCAGCACTATTGCAGGCCAGGCCCAGCCCACCAGCCCTCCTCTGTCGCCTTCCTCCTCGCGCCAGAAGGACGCGCGCGTGACCGCCGCGCGCCGGCACGCGTCCGGCCACCTCCACCCTGCTAGCCTGTCTCCCCGATGGCCTGGATGACTCCATGAATCGACACGCAGCTGCCCCGACCGCTCTCACTTCTCCCCCTCGTCTCCATCGCCCTCCCCTGGCTCTCTCCTCCTCCATCACCGAGCCGCCGTCGCCGCCGCTCGCCGTAGCCGCACTTAGAGCCACCCCCTCGCCCCGTGAGTGTGTCCAGAAGACGATCCGCCGCGTCGTCCTATTCCTCCTCGCTGAGCCACGAGCCGCCAGAAGCCCTGCAACGCCTCCACGCCGTCGTCCCCTTCCTCGGATCGCCGGAGCACCTCGCCGTTGAATAAGAAGCTGCAGCGCGTCCCCGACCCCTTGGTCGAGCTCGTTAGCACCGCAGTGAGCCACTACGCCGTTCCCCTCTCTTCTCCGCCTCGTTTGCACCATGTAGCCGTCGCTCCGTTGATCACCGTAACTCACCGCAGCCGTGCTCGCCGCCGATGACGCTCCGGTGACCATTTGGTCACTGGCACACGTCCATCACACTCGCCGCAGCGCATAGATGCGATAGGTACTACGCACGCAACGCCCAGGCCTCTGTAGCCGCGTCTCCACACACGCCCGACGCCGGTCGCCGCCGTCGAGCTTGTTGCCGTCGTCTCCGGCCACCACAGGTCCGGCGACCACCACCATCCGACGCGCAATGGCAAGAGCTTTCCAACGCGCCTAGCCGCAGCTCTAGCCGTGCCCCGTAGACGATTTCGGAAGCACGCCGCCGTACTCGGCCTCGCCGGCGTCACGTCGCCGGTGGGTTTGACCTGTCTGACCGGGGGGTTGACCACCCCTGGGTCACTGACGTGTGGGCCACCTTTTACTAATTAGTTAGTTTAATTAAGATTCTGTTAATTTAATTAGTTAATTAATTTAGTCACTGACCCGTGGGCCCAGACCCCACTGACAGCTAATTAGTTTTAGTTTAACTCTAATTAACTTTGTTAGTTAGCTGTGACACTGACATGCTGGGCCCACATGTCATGTTTGACTTGGATTAGCTCCTGTTGACTGACTGACGTCAGCATGATGTCATGCTGACGCAGTAAAGGTTTTCTGGGATTTTTAGATTAAAAATAATTCAGGAAATTCCAGAAATTACCCAAAACTTCTAAAAATCATATAAAATCAACCATAGCTCAGATGGAAAAGATTTATATATGAAAAATGATCAGAAAAATCCAATCTTTCCAATGGCACTGGTTTCATGCATGTTTGAACAAGTTAACTTGCTGTATACATCAAAAACATGATAATGCACTTATTTAAATAATAGTTTGAACTCCAATTTGAATCTTTGATTCAAATAAGCTCAAACCCTTCTGGTTTTAGTTGCATTAGCCAACACACATGCATCTTGCCATGTCATGAGCATGCATCATATTGCTGCATTTGTTTGTTAATGATTGTATCGTCGGTATTCTCTGTGTTAGGTCCTGCTCCCGAGGATACTGCTGCGTATCCAGTTGAAGAGCAGTACCCGACAACTACTTTGTCAGGCAAGCAATCATTGATCATTCCGATACAAACCCAATCTTCTCGCTCCTGCTCTCTTTTACTGCATTAAGGCAACAGCGTGTGAACTGCTACTTGCTGCGGTAGTTGAACCTATCCCTTGCATGACCTGTCATTGCCACAGTAAATAGTTGAAACCCACTAGCATGTGTAGGAGTTGATTGAGCCATGTGATGTGTGATCCACCATGCTATTTGTTTATGTTGCCTGCTATGCTTAGAGTTGTGTCTGGTCTGGTTCATCTGGGTGATGGATCAGAGTGAAATGATCATACCAGTAAAGAGAAGGAAGTGTGGAATACGCTTGGTAAAGGTATCGATGAAAGGCCATGTAGGAGTACATGGTGGGTTGTTTCATTGGAATCGTCCATAGGACATGAGATCTGTATGTGTGGTCCAAGTTGCAGTTACTACCATGCATTGGGCCAGAAACCAATGGACCCTCTCGGCTTATTAATTACCCTCGATCTCTGTCCAGGAGTTGCAACTAGTTTCTGGTGTTTATAGATTACTAGAGGTCGTGCACAATGCTGACCCTCGGGGTGGGTTGTGATGCGACAGGTATGTGGCACGATGTACCGGTTGCCCGTTTGGTGACCCGGGAACCCTGTACACATCGTTTGGGGCCGTGAGCGACACCCCGGCCGGATCTCCCCATGGATGGAACCCAAATAGGCGATAAACCTGGACGAGAGACTTGAGTAGTTAGTCAGGTCGTGGCCGACACCCTCGCTGGGCTTCCGCTTGAAGGTTGCCGAGTACACGCCGAGTAAACGGCGATAAGTGGTGGAAGCGTGTGTGAAGGAGTACACCCCTGCAGGGTTATCAAACTATTTGAATAGCCGTTGTTCGCGGTACGGACTACTTGGTTACTCTTACAGTTCATAGACAAGTTGACGGATACTACTAAAAGCCTCAAGATAAGTGTGAGTGCCGTGGATGGCCCTTCCGTAGGATGACGGAAGAGGATCCTTGGTAGTGTATTGATGTGGTGAGTAGAGGACTCGTGTTCGTAATAACATCTTGCAATATGTTGAGAGTTGTAGTATAGGTTAGCCAAGAGTCAAAGCTGGCATTCTGCTATGAACTCCACTACCCCCTTTGATAATGTTGCATGTATGATAGGTTCTGTGGTAAGACTTGCTGAGTACCTTTGTACTCATGTTTGCTTAATAACTGTTGCAGAGGAGAACCATGCCCCTGCTGATGGGTTCTACATAGACGTTGACGTCGACGAGTAGCTTGACACCCAGACGGAGATCTGGAGCTTGTGAAGGGCCTTGTAGATAGTCAGGCTACACCAAGCCTGTTTTATTTTCTAAGTTGTCTGTACTCAGACATGTAGCTTCCGCTTGTTCTTGTATGACTGTATGACTTGAGTGTTGGATCATGTGACCCCTACCTGTATGGATATGTTATGTATGGCTCTTGGAGCCACTTAAATAAAGTACTTTGAGTCATAGAGTTCTGTTGTGATGCAATGTTGTATTTGCACATATTGAGCATATTGCGTGTTTGATTGAAATGCTTGGTATGTGTGGGATCCGACACCTAGTTGTTTTCCTTTGGTAGCCTACCTTACAGGGAAATGCCTCCTAGTGATTCCAATGAGCCTTGGTAGCTTGCTACTGCTCGGAACACGTAGGCTGGCTGGCATGTGTCCTTCTTCGTTCCTGTGTCTGTCCCTTAGGGGAAATGTCACGCATTGTTCCTTTAAGTCCATGTAGCTTGCTACGACTTGGGTTCATACGTTGATGACCGACACGTTCGTTGCTGGGTCATGGATTCCTGTCTCTGTAATCTAGTGCCACTTTTGGTTTATAACTAGCCATGTCGGCCCGCGTTCTCTGTCATATGGATGCTAGCGACACTGTCATATACGTGTGCCAAAATGCGCAAACGGTCCCGGGCCAGGTAAGGTGGCACCCGTAGGGTTACCGTGCGTGAGGCCGCAAAGTGATATGACGTGTTACAGCTAGATCGGTGTGACTTAGGATCGGGGTCCTGACATATGGACCGGGGTCCCATGATGTTCACTAGTGATGTCTCTCTCCCAAAAAATGATAAAACAGCTAAGCGAGGTAAACAAATTACAGCTGGGCAATTGACAGGATTATGTGCGCAAACCAATGCTAACTATGCTGCAAAGAAAGGTAGAGGCTCAAAAGCATGGGCGGTACGCCAAGGCAAGTAGACCGAAATCTATCTGCATCTACTACTAATCATCCACCTTGAGATATCTATCCAGAACATCTCGCTGGTATTAAGTTGCGAGTCCCACCCAAAGTGTAAACTCAAGGCAACAGACAACGGCATTAAAAGAACTTTGCGTAAACTAAACAATCCTTGCACCCGCAAGTACAAGCACCGTTGTTTTCCCCCTTGTGGCAACAGCACATCCCCTAGACTCATGTTTCTGTCACTCAAGCTAGTCATCGAGGGGCATGAACCCACAATCAAGCATAACGTTCCCTCTTGGAGTTACTACCTACTACTCGGCCAAAGCAATAAATAGCAACGGAGAACATGCAAGAATTACTCAAGAACTTAAATATAAAAGAGGTGAATCAAATATATTACTCACACACAATCTGAACATAATCTCATAATCCATCGGATCCCAGCAAACTCAGCATAGCAACAGCATAAAGATTACATATGTGCCTCGATCATGTAGGGCAGCTCACGAGGTCTAATCCATGAAGAACAAGAAGGGGAGGAGAACATCACATAGCTACTGGTCATGGACCCATGGTCCAAGGGAGACTACTCACGGCTCATCCGGGAAGCGTCCATGGTGGTGGAGAAGCTCCCGGTGGTGGTTCTCCCCTTCGGCAGGGTGCCGGGAAGAGTTCTCCTGGTGCTCCCGATCTTGGAAGCGCGGCGGCGTCGGAACAAAGATGAGATCGCGAAAAAGGGTTCCATCCTCGAGGGTTTCGGGACGCGTGTTAAATATATGCCAAAGGGGGGCACCAGAGGCGTAGAGGTGGGCCCAGGCGCCCCCCCAGCGCGGCCAGGGGTGGGGCCGCCCCCCCATGGCGCCTGGAGCCCCTCTGGCCCCCCTCTGGCCCTACTTCTGCCGCATGGAAGCTTCTGGAGCGCTGATTTTTTATGTTTTTTTCCCGGAATTTTTCTAGCAATGTAAGTAATGGGAAAACCTGAAATACAAAAACAGCAGAAAACAAAGGCTGGCACTGGGGTGCACTGAGTTAATAGGTTAGTCCAAATATGATCAAAAGTTTCTGGAAGTACATAAATATCATAGCAATATCACACAAAAGAGGCATGGAGCAAGCAGAAGTTATAGATACGTTTTGGACGTATCAACATCCCCAAGCTTAATTCCTGCTCGTCCTCGAGTAGGTAAATGATAACAAGCATAATTTCTGTGGTGAGATGCTATTAACCATATAAGAACTTTTAAGTAAAGTAATCAAGGCATGTAATCCAATTCAAGTCATAACAAGCAAGAGTCTATATTAGCATTGTAACAAGTAACATAAGAACATAAAGGTGCAAGAGCTCTCGCTGTCCGTGACTCGAATGTCTCCAAATGGTGTTTGCGTGCAAGAAAGGGGATAGGGATATATGAGAGTAAAACATAGTTTTTATATTGTTGAGAACTTAATCTACTAAAATTTCACACTTGATCTTCTTTGGAATCTTATCTTGACTCATCCCCAGACCGTCAGCCAGGTACAAGTCAAAATGATCCACTCCCTTTTGATATTTTGAGCACTCATGCAATGGATGAGCGTAAGCAAGAAAGTCGACACTTAGGATGGAAAAGAGAAAAATGATAGAGGGGGAAGACAAAAAAGGTGTCAAAGGCTCACATCAATGAGGACAATCATCGGCGAGAGAAAGCCAAATGATAGATATGATGCGAGGAGTAGGGATTGCCATGCAACGGATGCACATATGAGCTAAGGTAAGCTCTCCAATGGAACTAGTGGGGGTGCATCCAACTTGCTTGCTCAAGAAGACCTAGAGCTCTTTTGAGGAGGCTCATCATTGGAATATACAAGCCAAGTTCTATAGTGTAAAGGTCCCCACATAGCTATATGCATAAATGATAATCTCTATGGAGTACAAGGTATAAGATGGAGTACGAGTGTGGATCTCTCAAAAGAAATAGTAGTGTGCCCCCTTCTCTCTTTTTATTTCTTTTTTTCTTTTTCTATTTTATTTTTATTTTTTTGTGGCCTCAATGGCTCTTTCTATTTATCTCTCATTTGTCCTCTTTGGGATCTTTTGATTTTGTCCTCTTTGGGATCTTTTGATTTGTCCTCTTTGAGATCTTTTCCTCACTTTAGGGGCAACACTCTATGTATTACAAGAAGTATAGAAGATCTTTCACACTTTACAAAAGTACTCAACATAAAGAAAATGAAACTATCATGATGTATGCAAATGTATGCCTTTGCCAGTGTAGCATGATATGCAATGATACTAGCGCGTCATGTAGCAATGATTAGGGCAAGGCCCAACTAGCATGCGGCTCATCGATCAAGCAAAAAGCATGTATGACATGAAGATCAAGTCATGAGAGGATGGCTGTTGCATGGCAATGTATCTCGAAAAGGCTATGGAAATGGCTTAATAGGTAGGTATGGTGGCTGTTTTGAGGAAGGATATAATGAGGCTTATGATGACAGAGCGTATCGTGCCAAGTATTTGGATGCACCGGCGAAGTATGCACCAACTCTCAAGGTGAGAAAGGCCAATGCACGGTACCGAAGAGGCTAGAAAAATGTGGATAGGTGGAAGTGTCAACTTTCGAATACTCACATTAGTCCGAAGAACTCATGCACTTATTATCGGTAACTCTCAATCTAATTAGGAGGTTCACAAAGAGACAAGTACCCCGAGGAGGAGTGTATGGGGGTTTCGTTATCCTTGCGCATCCTCGACTCATGGTACGTGAGTGTACTCTAATATTCGATCCCTCCAAAGATTAGTGATCCATCTAGTAGCTAAAGTTCTCAACTATTTTGTAGGTTTTCGAAAATAAACACAGATTGCCCAAAATACGACATCTATCACTAATAGGCTAAAGCTCTTGACACCAAAAGTTCAGACATTACTCATGGCAATACCTCAAAACTATTGCAAGTTACTACTAAAATTAAATAGCAACCTCAATTACCTACTTTAAGTTAAGACACACAACTCAGTGCAACAGACAAACTCTCTTCACAAGATAAACATGAAAACTCAAGAGAGTTCAGCAACCAACTAAACAAAAGCTCTTTAAAAGGAAAAGCATGAAAACTAAGAGCTAAACATGACAGTAGCTATTGAAAGACAAAGAACATACACAGCAAAGATAAGCATGAAAATCCTATGTTGTGTTCTAGGTTGAAGTGGAGCGTGTTTCTCTCCCACACAAAGAAAGCTGGGTTCTAACTCGTTATGAACAGAAAGCAAAGCTAAAGAAAAACTAAAAAGGAAACTAAAAGCAAGACGCTCCAAGTATAGCACATAACGCATGAAGTGATTAAAATATAGTGGAACGAAAGACGAACTGATAATTGTTGATGGAGAAGGGGATGCACGGGGGCATCCCCAAGCTTAGACGCTTGAGTCTTCTTGAATATTTCTTGGGGGTGCACGGGGGCATCCCCAAGCTTGAGCGTTTGACCCTCCTGAATCTTTTTATCATCTTCCCTCGCACACTTGAAAACTCCCTTCATACATAAATCATCATAATCTGATTAGCGAGGTTAGTGCCCATAATAAAATAATTTTTTCCTTGCTGGAAATAAAGATAATCTTGAAGAGCTATTGTTTCTCAAGATTGCCAAAAGGTTTTTGCAAAGAAAAAGCAAGCTCAAGGTTTGCAAAACGAAGAAAAGGCAAAACAGGACAAAATCTGTGAAAAACAGACCAGCAGGTAGTAAATAATTTTTTCGGGGCACTTCTGCAACTCAAATAAAAAAACTCAGAACAGAAGCATGAAAGCCAATTGTATAGAGCACGTTTTCAAAAAAATCAGATCAAAAAGATGATCTGGTGATTTTATACGAATTTTTCTGTCCAAGGACAGAATCTATTTTCTGGACTGCACATCATAACTTTTGAACTTTCTTGCAATCAGAGGCTAAACTTGGCACAAAGTTGAAAAGTAAAGATACAATGATGATGCTACTGTAGTAACAAACATCAATACACAACAAAAGCAAAATAAAACTTTATTCATTGTGGGCTGCCTCCCAAAAGCGCTTTCTTTTATGCCTTTAAGCTAGGCATAATGCATAAAGATCAAGTTGTATCAATTGAAGCATCATCAAGATCATCAAAAAGCTCTTCAATAGTACAACTAGTCTTAAGAGGACTTTCAAAGAAAGGCCTAATAGAGATACTTCTAGGGAGAAGACCAAAAGGTAAAAAGTCAAAGGAAGATTCATTTATAAATTTATCAAAGAGAGGTGTTTCTTCCAAAGTCTTCACAGTTTCAACCCCTTTGGCAATAAGTGGATTACTTTTGGAACGAGGAGCCTTTGGAACGTAAAAGAACTTAGGCTCCTTCTTTGCCGGAGTTTCTACCTTTTTGGTTTTGATTGAGGAGAAAGTAGTTCCTAAAGTGTCAAAGATTTCCTCAATCTTGTCTATTCTAGAAGAATCCAAGTCATGGGGTTTGATGGTCTCAAAAGTTTTGAGAATTTTATGCATGGAGCTATCAAGCCTATTTAAATTCCCTTGGATCTTACGATCCAACTCATTTATCTTATTAATGTTTGGCATCTCTATCTCTATCTTTTCAAGTTTTTTCATAATGTGAGCTAGGGTAATGTCCTCTTGAATGCTAACAAGAGGGGGGTTTCCAACAAGATTTTCCATAATACTAAGAGATTCCCAAACTGGGGCTTCTAGGAAATTTCCATTGATAGCAGAATCTAGAATAAACCTATTCCAAGAAGTAATTCCAACATAAAAATTTCTAAGCAGGATAGTAGTAGGTTGCTTCTTGGTGGCTCTTTTATGAGAATCATTAATTCTATACCAAGCATCTTTTAGACTTTCACCACCTCTTTGTTTAAAGGTGAGAACTTCTGCCTCACCAAAGGCAAAAGGACCAGACATAATACCAACTAAAAGCGAGATAAATATTTTTGTGATTTTTGGTAAAGGAAACTAAAGCAAAACTGAAAGGTAAACTAACAAGACTAAAAAGCAAAGATAAAAGATAGCGTGCAACTCCCCTATCTTGAAGAGTGGAGTCCCCGGCAACGGCGCCAGAAACTTTGCTTGATGGCTTCTCGCCCCTCGTTGGTTACCCCAAGTGGAAGGTTTGAGATGTAGCGTAACGGCAAGTTTCCCTTGGCAAAGATACCAAGGATCGAATCCCGTGAGACTCCGAGGGTCGACAAGAAGGTGTCAAGGGCGCCAGAATCTTTCGCTTGACAGGACCTGCACACAGATACAAATAACTTTGCTCCCAACGAGTACAGAGAGGTTGTCAATCCCTCCGGCCTTGCCGTTTACAAAGGATCAAACGCAAGTGATAATAGTGATAGATATGAATGCAACTAGGAAATAAGAACAGGAAGTAAATAGTGGGTGTGATCAGTGATGGTAATATGGACCGGGGTCCCATGATGTTCACTAGTGATGTCTCTCTCCCAAAAGACGATAAAACAGCTAAGCGAGGTAAACAAATTACAGCTGGGCAATTGACAGGATTATGTGCGCAAACCAATGCTAACTATGCTGCAAAGAAAGGTAGAGGCTCAAAAGCATGGGCGGTACGCCAAGGCAAGTAGACCGAAATCCATCGGCATCTACTACTAATCATCCACCTTGAGATATCTATCCAGAACATCTCGCTGGTATTAAGTTGCGAGTCCCACCCAAAGTGTAAACTCAAAGCAACAGACAACGGCATTAAAAGAAATTTGCGTAAAGTAAACAATCCTTGCACCCGCAAGTACAGGCACCGTTGTTTTCCCCCTTGTGGCAATAGCACATTCCCTAGAATCATGTTTCTGTCACTCAAGCTAGTCATCGAGGGGCATGAACCCACAATCAAGCATAACGTTCCCTCTTGGAGTTACTACCTACTACTCGGCCAAAGCAATAAATAGGAACGGAGTGTTGGAAATATGCCCTAGAGGCAATAATATAAGAGTTATTATTATATTTCCTTGTTCATGATAATCGTTTATTATCCATGCTATAATTGTATTGATTGGAAACTTAAATACATGTGTGGATAAATAAACAAACTTTGTGTCCCTAGTAAGCCTCTTCAGGACTAGCTCGTTGATCAAAGATGACCGCGGTTTCCAGGTCATAGACATGAGTTGTCATTTGATATCGGGATCACATCATTAGGAGAATGATGTGATGGACGAGACCCAAACGTTAAACATAGCTTTTGATCGTATCAGTTATCGCTATAGTTTTCGGCATGTCATGTATAAGTTCCTATGACCATGAGATCATGTAACTCACTGACACCGTAGGTGTGCCTTGTGTGTGCCAAACGTCGCAACGTAACTGGGTGACTATAAAGGTACTCTACAGGTATCTCCGAAGGTGTCTGTTGAGTTGACATGGATCGAGACTGGGATTTGTCACTCCGTGTGACGGAGAGGTATCTCCGGGCCCACTCGGTAATACGTCATCTCAATGAGCTCAAAGTGATTAAGTAGTTAGTCACGGGATTATGTATTACGGAACGAGTAAAGAGACTTGCCGGTAACGAGATTGAACTAGGTATAGAGATACCGACGATCGAATCTCGGGCAAGTAACATACCGACGAGACAAAGGGAACTGTATACGGGATTACCTGAATCCTTGACATTGTGGTTCATCCGATGAGATCATCGAGGAACGTGTGGGAACCAATATGGGTATCCAGATCCCGCTATTGGTTATTGACCTGGGAGTATCTCGGTCATGTCTGCATAGTTTCCGAACCCGCAGGGTCTACACACTTAAGGTTCGGTGACGCTAGGGTTGTTAGTGAGAACAGTGCATGGTAACCGAAGGTTGTTCAGAGTCCCGGATGAGATCCCGGACGTGACGAGGGTCTCCGGAATGGTCCGGGGACGAAGATTGATATATGGGATGAGAGTAAACGGAGTCCGGAATTGTTCCGGGGAACATCGGGAAGGAATCGGAGAACCGAAAGGTGTTTCGGGGGCCACGGTAAATGTTACGGGCCCTATGGGCCATAAGTGGGGAGACGCAACAGCCCACACAAGGACTGTGCGCCCCCCCCTAGGCTCCTCCACCTGCGCCTAAGGGGCTGGGCCCCCCTAGGGCAGCCGCACCCCTAGGACTTGGGGGGCAAGGCGCCTGGGGGGGGGGAACCCTAACCCTGGCCGCAACCCCTCCCCTTGGCCGCCGCCCCCTAGGGGGAACCCTAGGGGCGCCCCCTCCTCTCTCTCCCCCCTATATAAAGAGAGGTAGAGGGAGTGCAGCAAGACAAGTTCGTGCCTCGGCATTGCCCTCCCTCTCCACGAATATCTTCGCCTAGTTTGCAGTGCTTGGCGAAGCCCTGCTGAAATTCCTTCACCACCATCTCCACCACGCCGTCGTGCTGCTGGGTTTCTCCGTCAACTTCTCCTTCCCCCTTGCTGGATCAAGAAGGAGGAGACGTCCCCGAGCTGCACGTGTGTTGAACGCGGAGGCACCGTCCGCTCGGTGCTGGGATCTTCGGCGATTTGAATCGCGGCGAGTACGACTCCATCAACCGCGTTCTTGAACGCTTCCGCTTAGCGATCTACAAGGGTATGTGGATCCGACTCTTCTCTCGTAGATGCATCTCCTAGATTGATCTTGGTGAGCGTAGGAAAATTTTTGTTTCCCATGCAACGTTCCCCAACAGTGGCATCATGAGCTAGGATCTTGCGTAGATGCTTTCACGAGTAGAACACAAAGGGGTTTGTGGGCGTTGATGTTTAGATTGCTTCCCTCTTTGGTCTTTCTTGATTCAGCGGCATTATGGGATGAAGCGGCCCGGACCAACTTTACATGTCCACGTACATGAGACCGGTTCCATCGACAGACATGCGACTTTTGTTGCATAAGATGGCTGGCGGGTGTCTGTCTCTCCTATCTTAGTTGAATCGGATTCAACGAAGGCGGTCCTTGTAGAAGGTTAAATAGCAACTTAAATATCACCGTTGTGGCTTTGCGTAGGTAAGAAGCGTTCTTGCTAGATACCCATAGCAGCCACGTAAAACATGCAACAACAAATTAGAGGACGTCTAACTTGTTTTTGCAGGGTATGTATGTGATATGATATGGCCAAAGACATGATGAGATATATTTGATGTATGAGATGATCATGTTGTAATAGTTAATATCGACTTGCATGTCGATGTATACGGCAACCGGCAGGAGCCATAGGGTTGTCTTTAATTTTTGTATGACCTGCGTGTCAATCATTAAGCGCTATGTAATGCTTTACTTTATCGCTAAACGGTAGCAATAGTAGTAAGAGCATGGTGGGCGCGCGACAACCCCGATGGCGACATGATGATGGAGATCATGATGATGGGGATCATGGTGTTACGCCGGTGACGATGAAGATCATGCCGGTGCTTTGGAGATGGAGATCAAAAGCACGAGTTGATGGCCATATCATGTCACTTATGATTTGCATGTGATGTTAATCCTTTTATGCATCTTATTTTGCTTAGGACGACGGTAGCATTATAAGATGATCCCTCACTAAAATTTCAAGATAAAATTGTGTTCCCCCCGAGTGTGCGCCGTTGCGAAGGTTCGTCGTTTCGAAGCACCACGTGATGATCGGGTGTGATAGACTCTACGTTCGCATACAACGGGTGCAAGCCAGTTTTGCACATGCAGAACACTCGGGTTAGACTTGACGGGCCTAGCATGTACAGACATGGCCTCGGAACACGGAAGACCGAAAGGTCGAGCATGAGTCATATAGTAGATATGATCAACATGAAGATGTTCACCATTGACACCACCTCATCTCACGTGATGATCGGACTTGGGTTGGTAGATTTGGATCATGTCACGCTCGGATGACCAGAGGGATGTCAATTTGAGTGGGAGTTATAAGTAATTTGATTAGTTAAAACTCACTTATCATGAACAATAGTCTAAGATGTCTTTGCAAATCTTTTGTTGTAGATGGCTCCCGCAGTAGCTCCCCTAAATTTTAATGCGTTCCTAGAGAAAACTAAGCTGAAAGATGATGGGAGCAACTTTGTGGACTGGCTCTGCAATCTGAGGATCATCCTCACAGCTGCCCAAAAGGTTTATGTCCTAAATGCACCGCTAGGTGAACCCCCCGCTCCGGCCTCTGTGGACGTTATGAACGCCTGGCAGTCGCGTGCGGATGACTACTCAGTAGTGCAGTGTGCCATGTTGTATAGCTTGGAAGGAGGACTTCAAAGGAGTTTTGAACATCATGGAGCATATGAGATGTTCCAGGAGTTGAAGTTCATCTTTGAGAAGAATGCCAAGATCGAGAGGTATGAGACCTCCGATAAATTCTTTGCTTGCAAGATGGAGGAGAATTCGTCTGTCAGTGAGCACTTACTGAAGATGTCTGGGTACTATACCCGCATAGCTGATCTGGGACTTGTGTTCCCGGAGGAGCCTATCATTGACAGAATTCTCCAGTCACTCCCACCTAGCTACAAGAGCTTCGTGCAGCATTATAACATGCAAGGGATGAACAAAACCATCGCCGAGCTGTTTGCGATGCTGAAAGTCGCTGAGTCAGACATCCAGAAGGAGCATCAAGTGTTGATGGTCAATAAAACTACCAGTTTCAAGAAGAATGGCAAGGGCAAGAAGGGTAACTCTAAGAAGGGTGGCAAGGCAGTTGCTCATCCAGTGAAGAAACCCAAGGCTGGGCCCAAGCCAGAGACTGAGTGTTTCTATTGCAAGGGGAACGGCCACTGGAAGCGGAACTGCCCCAAGTATCTGGCAGACAAGAAGGGGGCCAACAACAACAACAAGCAAGGTATATGTGATATACATGTTATTGATGTGTACCTTACCAACTCTCGTTGTAGTGCCTGGGTATTTGATACCGGTTCGGTTGCTCACATTTGCAACTCTAAACAGGAACTACGGAATAGACGGAGGTTGGCGAAGGAGGAAGTGACGATGCGCGTGGGGAATGGTTCCAAGGTTGATGTGATCGCCGTCGGCACGCTCGCTCTTCGATTACCATCGGGATTAGTTATGAACCTGAATAATTGTTATTTAGTGCCTGCGTTGAGCATGAACATTATATCTAGATCTTGTTTAATGCGAGACGGTTACTCATTTAAATCAGAGAATAAAGGTTGTTCTATTTATATGGGTAATATCTTTTATGGTCATGCACCCGAAGTAGGGGGTTTATTCTTATTGAATCTCGATAGTGATGATACACATGTTCATAACATTGATGCCAAAAGATGTAGAGTTGATAACAATAGTACCACTTTCTTGTGGCACTGCCGTCTGGGTCATATCGGCGTGAAACGCATGAGGAAGCTCCATGCTGATGGACTTTTGGAGTTTCTTGATTTTGAATCACTTGACACATGCGAGCCGTGCCTCATGGGCAAGATGACTAAGACCCCGTTTTCAGGAACAATGGAACGGGCAAGTGACTTATTGGAAATCATACATACTGATGTGTGTGGCCCGATGAGTGTCACGACGCGCAGTGGATATCGTTATTTTCTCACCTTCACTGACGACTTAAGTAGATATGGGTATATTTACTTGATGAAGCATAAGTCTGAAACGTTTGAAAAGTTCAAGCAATTTCAGAGTGAAGTTGAGAATCATCGTAACAAGAAGATCAAGTTCCTACGATCTGATCGAGGGGGAGAGTATCTGAGTTATGAGTTTGGCAATCACTTAAGACAATGTGGAATTGTTTCACAGTTGACGCCACCTGGAACACCACAGCGTAATGGTGTGTCCGAACGTCGTAATCGAACCCTATTAGATATGGTGCATTCTATGATGTCTCTTGCCGATTTGCCACTATCATTTTGGGGATATGCGTCAGAGACGGCTGCATTCACTTTCAATAGGGCTCCATCTAAGTCCGTTGAGACAACACCATATGAACTGTGGTTTGGTAAGAAACCTAAGTTGTCTTTTCTCAAAGTTTGGGGTTGCGATGCTTATGTCAAAAGGCTTCAGCCAGAAAAGCTCGAACCCAAAGCGGACAAATGTGTCTTCATAGGATACCCAAAAGAGACGGTTGGGTACACCTTCTATCTCAGATCCGAGGGAAAAGTGTTTGTCGCTAAGAACGGGTCCTTTCTCGAGAAAGAGTTTCTCTCGAAAGAATTGAGTGGGAGGAAGGTAGAACTTGATGAGGTTATTGAACCTCTGCTTCAACCAGAGAGTAGCGCAGCACAGAAAGATGTTTTTGTGGAGCCTGCAACGGTTGAAGAGGAATCCAATGATGATGATCAAGAAGCTTCTGATCAAGTTACTACCGAACCTCGTAGGTCGACAAGGGTACGCACTGCACCTGAGTGGTATGGTAACCCTGTCTTGGAGGTCATGTTGTTGGACAACAGTGAACCTGCGAGCTATGGAGAAGCGATGGTGGGCCCGGATTCCGACAAATGGTTAGAGGCCATGAAATCTGAGATGGGATCCATGTATGAAAACAAAGTATGGACTTTGGAAGTATTACCTGAAGGGCGGAAGGCCATTCAGAATAAATGGATTTTTAAGAGGAAGACGGACGCTGACGGCAATGTCACCGTGTATAAAGCTCGACTTGTGGCAAAGGGTTTTTCACAAGTTCAAGGAGTTGACTACGATGAGACTTTCTCACCCGTAGCGATGCTTAAATCCGTCCGAATCATGTTAGCAATAGCTGCATATTTCGATTATGAAATTTGGCAGATGGATGTCAAAACAGCGTTCCTTAACGGTTTTCTTAAGGAAGAGTTGTATATGAT
>LR738712.1:712822366-712833591 GCA_902687465.1 Secale cereale | reverse complement strand
AATGTCACCGTGTATAAAGCTCGACTTGTGGCAAAGGGTTTTTCACAAGTTCAAGGAGTTGACTACGATGAGACTTTCTCACCCGTAGCGATGCTTAAATCCGTCCGAATCATGTTAGCAATAGCTGCATATTTCGATTATGAAATTTGGCAGATGGATGTCAAAACAGCGTTCCTTAATGGTTTTCTTAAGGAAGAGTTGTATATGATACAACCGGAAGGTTTTGTCGATCCAGAGAATGCTGACAAAGTTTGCAAACTCCAGCGTTCCATTTATGGGCTGGTGCAAGCATCTCGGAGTTGGAATCTTCGCTTTGATGAGGTGATCAAAGCGTTTGGGTTTGTACAAGTTTACGGAGAAGCTTGTATTTACAAGAAAGTGAGTGGGAGCTCTATAGCGTTTCTAATATTATATGTGGATGACATATTGCTGATTGGAAACAATATAGAACTTTTGGATAGCGTGAAGGGGTATTTGAACAAGAGTTTTTCGATGAAGGGCCTCGGTGAAGCTGCTTTCATATTGGGCATCAAGATCTATAGAGATAGATCGAGACGCTTGATAGGACTTTCACAAAGTACATACCTTGATAAAGTTTTGAAGAAGTTCAAAATGGATCAATCCAAGAAGGGGTTCTTACCGGTATTGCAAGGTACAAAGTTGAGTAAGACTCAATGCCCAGTGACTGCGGAAGATAGAGAAAAGATGAGTGTCATCCCCTATGCTTCAGCCATAGGCTCTATCATGTATGCAATGCTGTGCACAAGACCAGATGTCAGCCTTGCCATAAGTATGGCCGGAAGGTTTCAAAGTA
Organism: Secale cereale; assembly: GCA_902687465.1. Lineage (NCBI taxonomy): Eukaryota > Viridiplantae > Streptophyta > Magnoliopsida > Poales > Poaceae > Secale > Secale cereale. The sequence continues at coordinate 712,832,777 of LR738712.1, read as the reverse complement.
ATTCTGGTTTGGATCACTGGACAGCGGTCAAGAATATCCTGAAGTACCTGAAAAGGACTAAGGAAATGTTTCTCATTTATGGAGGTGATCAAGAGCTCGTCGTAAAGGGTTACGTCGATGCAAGCTTTGACACTGATCCGGATGACTCTAAGTCTCAAACCGGATACGTATATATTCTCAACGGGGGAGCGGTAAGCTGGTGCAGTTCCAAGCAAAGCGTGGTAGCCGATTCTACATGCGAAGCGGAGTACATAGCTGCCTCGGAGGCGGCAAAGGAAGGTGTCTGGATGAAGGAGTTCATAACAGATCTTGGAGTTGTGCCTAGTGCATTGAACCCAATGACTCTATTTTGTGATAACACTGGTGCCATTGCTCTAGCCAAGGAACCAAGGTTTCACAAGAGGACCAGACACATAAAGCGACGCTTCAATTCCATCCGCGATTCAGTCAAGGAGGAGGACATAAGCATTTGCAAAGTACACACGGATTTGAATGTTGCAGATCCGTTGACGAAGCCTCTTCCACGGGCTAAGCATGATCAACACCAAGACTCTATGGGTGTTAGATTCATTACCTTGTAATGCTAGAATAATGACTCTAGTGCAAGTGGGAGACTGTTGGAAATATGCCCTAGAGGCAATAATATAAGAGTTATTATTATATTTCCTTGTTCATGATAATCGTTTATTATCCATGCTATAATTGTATTGATTGGAAACTTAAATACATGTGTGGATAAATAAACAAACTTTGTGTCCCTAGTAAGCCTCTTCAGGACTAGCTCGTTGATCAAAGATGACCGCGGTTTCCAGGTCATAGACATGAGTTGTCATTTGATAACGGGATCACATCATTAGGAGAATGATGTGATGGACGAGACCCAAACGTTAAACATAGCTTTTGATCGTATCAGTTATCGCTATAGTTTTCTGCATGTCAAGTATAAGTTCCTATGACCATGAGATCATGTAACTCACTGACACCGTAGGAGTGCCTTGTGTGTGCCAAACGTCGCAACGTAACTGGGTGACTATAAAGGTACTCTACAGGTATCTCCGAAGGTGTCTGTTGAGTTGACATGGATCGAGACTGGGATTTGTCACTCCGTGTGACGGAGAGGTATCTCCGGGCCCACTCGGTAATACGTCATCTCAATGAGCTCAAAGTGACTAAGTAGTTAGTCACGGGATTATGTACTACGGAACAAGTAAAGAGACTTGCCGGTAACGAGATTGAACTAGGTATAGAGATACCGACGATCGAATCTCGGGCAAGTAACATACCGACGAGACAAAGGGAACTGTATACGGGATTACCTGAATCCTTGACATTGTGGTTCATCCGATGAGATCATCGAGGAACGTGTGGGAACCAATATGGGTATCCAGATCCCGCTATTGGTTATTGACCTGGGAGTATCTCGGTCATGTCTGCATAGTTTCCGAACCCGCAGGGTCTACACACTTAAGGTTCGGTGACGCTAGGGTTGTTAGTGAGAACAGTGCATGGTAACCGAAGGTTGTTCGGAGTCCCGGATGAGATCCCGGACATGACGAGGGTCTCCGGAATGGTCCGGGGACGAAGATTGATATATGGGATGAGAGTAAACGGAGTCCGGAATTGTTCCGGGGAACATCGGGAAGGAATCGGAGAACCGAAAGGTGTTTCGGGGGCCACGGTAAATGTTACGGGCCCTATGGGCCATAAGTGGGGAGACGCAACAGCCCACACAAGGACTGTGCGCCCCCCCTAGGCTCCTCCACCTGCGCCTAAGGGGCTGGGCCCCCCTAGGGCAGCCGCACCCCTAGGACTTGGGGGGCAAGGCGCCTGGGGGGGGAACCCTAACCCTGGCCGCAGCCCCTCCCCTTGGCCGCCGCCCCCTAAGGGGAACCCTAGGTGCGCCCCCTCCTCTCTCTCCCCCCTATATAAAGAGAGGTAGAGGGAGGGCAGCAAGACAAGTTCGTGCCTCGGCATTGCCCTCCCTCTCCACGAATATCTTCGTCTAGTTTGCAGTGCTTGGCGAAGCCCTGCTGAAATTCCTTCACCACCATCTCCACCACGCCGTCGTGCTGCTGGGTTTCTCCGTCAACTTCTCCTTCCCCCTTGCTGGATCAAGAAGGAGGAGACGTCCCCGAGCTGCACGTGTGTTGAACGCGGAGGCACCGTCCGTTCGGTGCTGGGATCTTCGGCGATTTGAATCGCGGCGAGTACGACTCCATCAACCGCGTTCTTGAACGCTTCCGCTTAGCGATCTACAAGGGTATGTGGATCTGACTCTTCTCTCGTAGATGCATCTCCTAGATTGATCTTGGTGAGCGTAGGAAAATTTTTGTTTCCCATGCAACGTTCCCCAACACGGAGAGCATGCAAGAATTACTCAAGAACATAAATACAAAAGAGGTGAATCAAATATATTACTCACACACAATCTGAACATAATCTCATAATCCATCGGATCCCAGCAAACTCAGCATAGCAACAGCATAAAGATTACATACGTGTCTCAATCATGTAGGGCAGCTCACGAGGTCTAATCCATGAAGAACAAGAAGGGGAGGAGAACATCACATAGCTACTGGTCATGGACCCATGGTCCAAGGGAGACTACTCACGGCTCATCCGGGAAGCGTCCATGGTGGTGGAGAAGCTCCCGATGGTTGTTCTCCCCTCCGGCAGGGTGCCGGGAAGAGTTCTCCTGGTGCTCCCGATCTTGGAAGCGCGGCGACGGCGGAACAGAGATGATATCGCGAAAAAAGGTTCCGTCCTCGAGGGTTTCGGGACGCGTGTTAAATATATGCCAAAAGGGGGCACCAGAGGTGGAGAGGGGGGCCCAGGCGCCCCCCCGGCGCGGCCAGGGGTGGGGCCGCCCCCCCAGGGTGCCTGGAGCCCCTCTGGCCCCCCTCTGGCCCTACTTCTGCCGCATGGAAGCTTCTGGAGCGCTGATTTTTTATATATTTTTCCCGGAATTTTTCTGGCAATTTAAGTAATGGGAAAACCTGAAATACAAAAACAGCAGAAAACAGAATCTGGCACTAGGGTGCACTGAGTTAATAGGTTAGTCCAAATATGATCAAAAGTGTATGGAAGTGCATAAATATCATAGCTATATCACACAAAAGAGGCATGGAGCAAGCAGAAATTATAGATACGTTTTGGACGTATCACATACCGACCGAGAAGCTACGTGGGAACGAGAAGATCACCTTCGTTCCGAGTACCCTTCCTTCTTCCAGTCCTAGATCTCTGGATGAGATCTTTTCGTAGTAGAGAAGAGTTTGTAACGCCCCGGATGTAGTACTTTCCCTTTTTGGCAATATATAACTTTGGCTTCATCAATTCCATTCCGGGTTATTCGTCTTTTCGGGTTTTCGTCGTTTTGTCATGTGCGTGTGTGCATGCATCCTTGTCATGTTGTCTTGTGCATTGCATTTTGTTTGTGTGTCGTTTGCATCCGGTCCCACTCGTTCCTTCCCGTTGTCCGTTTCGAGTTCCGACGGTCTCACACGTGCCTGTGGCATCCCCGATTCTTTCTTTTGTGTTTGGTCGTGTAATGTTTCCGGTTTGGCGTGAGACTTGTCGTGCGATGTTGTTTTGATACGTGTAACCCGCCTGTCAAGTTTTGTCGCGTTTGGAGTTCGTTTGATGCTCCAACAGTTATCCTCGTGGGCTAAAAGTACCTCCTCTTTGAGGCCCAAGACCCCCCTCTATCAGCACACCAACCCAGCTCAAACCCTTCCCATCATCTAGGCCATTCAATTGTGATCTCGTGGCCGAAAACCTCTCCTCATTTGGACTACCCTAGCTCCTTGTGCCTATATAAACGTGCAATCCCCTTCATTTTTGCGTCCAAAACCCTAGTGTTTCCACCTCCGCTGCGCAGTGTTTCCACCGACCGCCGTCCGTGCTTCCACCGTCGCCGCTCGTGCTTCCACCGCCACCGCACCGTGTTTCCACCGTCGCCGCATAGTGCTTCCGACCCCCACCGCCAGTGCTTCCGACCCCGACGCGTGGGCCCGCGGGGCCCGAAGCCAGCCCGCGGATCTGGGCCGAGCTCCCAGCCGCGACGCGCACCCGCCGCCGCGCCCTTCTTCCCCGCCTCCGATTCGACGCCGCCGCCGCAAAGAGCTCGCCGCGCCGCCCTCTGCCGCCGTTCCCTCCTCGCCGCCGTCGTTCTCCTCCGCAGCCGCCGCCACCTCCGGCCAGGGCCGCGCCCCGCCGGCCAGCCGCAGCCCGGCCTCCCTTCTCGCCGGCCGAGGCCGCGCCGCCCCTCGCCGCCGGGCTCCCAGCCGCCCCTCGCCGCCCGGCCTCCTTCCCGCCGACGGGATCGAAGCAGCCAGCCGCCGCTGCCCCGACGGGATCGGGATCCCCGAGCGATCCCCCGATCGATCCGATCTGGCGGCCTGGAGAACCCTAACGGGCCGATCCGCGCCCGTTAGCCCGTTGACCGACCCGCTGACCCGACCCGATCCAGATCCGACCCGTTTGACCGAAGGTTGACCTCGTTTTTCCTTCTAAGTCTTTAGTTTTTCAGTGTCTGATGCATTTTTGTGATGAGGATATCTTTTACTTTGCATGTCCGTTTTGTGTGTATGATATGTCAAAATGATCGTGGTGACATGTACTATGTTTTGTTCCATTGTGTCATGCATGTTTGAGTCCATTTAGATGTCTTAATCTTCATGAGAAGAGTGCTACTTGTTATAATCTGCTGCTATTAGTTGTTTTCATGCCATGTTTGTAATGTGATAACTTGGTGCATGTTTATCCAAATGAAGCAAATGATATGTCCACATGTTCATCATGAGATGCCCTACATGTTGGTTGATTTAGCTTGCATGATAGATTTCATTTTGCCATGTTTATCTCCTTTGCAAAAGTGCTTGTGGCTGTTAGGTTGTTAAACTTGTTACGAGATGCCTAGTTGAGGAGCTCGTTGCTATTGATGTGGTTGTCCCCTTGTTGCATGCTTATATGTTTTGGACTCCCCATCATGTGTACTTTGCTGTGGTGCAAACCACTTGCCATGTTATGCTTTGAGGTGACTTAAACTTGCTCACAAACATGCCATGATAATATTGCTGGTTTAACACTTCGTGAAATTTCACTAAGTCTGGAATCTGTAATTTCTAGATGCTATGTTTGCTTGTTGTTCTAGGCAAATCCATGTTAGTTTTGGGGTGACTATTGATGATTCCTTGTTGTATATGTTGTTGGCTATCCATTCATGCTCTCGCATGCTCATTTGGGTGGCTGTAGCATATTTAATTCATGCTCCCAAGTTGCTATAAATTACTGCTGTCAGGTTTTTGTTATCATGTTCAAAATGTTGTAGCTTGTTGTTATTGATCCATGCCTCCTATGGAGATGCTCCAATGGAATTGTTTGCTGTAGGATATGTCTACCTCATGTCCATGCTTCTTGTCATGATGTTTGAGTGCTGTAGAGTATATATTTCTTGCTCCGAAGTTGTTATGTGGCTGTTAATTTCAGCTTTGCATTGTTTCTTGTTTCGGGAGTATCTTTTAGCCCGTTGCTCCGTTTTGAGCAAGTCCTATATGAAACTTGCGTGGTTTTGCATGTAGATTCATAATATCCTCTTGTTAACATGTTTTGAAGTATCTTGCTTGATGCACATTATCATGTTCCTTGTGCTGTATCTCTGTGTTTCTTATGTTGTCTTTCTGTGCATCCTTAGTGCATCTGCAGTGCTTCCTTAGTGCACCAGCCATGCATCATGTAGTTTTGCGCATTGCATCTTGTTTGATTTCGTGCCTCGTGTGTTTTGTGTTGAGTAGAGCCGGAAGCCGAGAACGAGTACGAGAACGAGGTTACTACCGAGGTTGAGAATGAGGAGCCCCCTTACGATCCCATCGACGACCCGACAGGCAAGATGACCTGACCCGGATATCATTACTATCTTTGCCTATTGCTAGAAGTCTCGCTCTATAGCTTTTGCCTCGATGCCCATGTTTTTCCTGTCAGCCTCCTATTGTAACCATGAATCTGTCTGTGATAGCCTGGCATATTAGGGATGATAGACTACTCATATCAATAAGGAATTCCTTCTTTTCCGGGAGCCCATTCGGATAGAACTCCAAAGTTAAGCGTGCTCAGCTTGGAGTAGTTTCAGGATGGGTGACCGACCGGGAAGTTGCTCCCGGGTGCACACGAGTGAGGACAAAGTGCGCAGAAAACACTAGTATTGATATGTGAGGCCAGTCTAGATCCCGTCAGGAGTAACGACCACCGGCGGGTGTGTCCGGGGCGTTACAAGTTGGTATCAGAGCCGACCCTCGCGGTTACACGGATGTTTGCGGATAGTTTGCAGTCTTGTTGTGCATGACGTTTGTGACCCGTCGTGGCACACGGCATGGCACATGTGCTGTCCTGGAAGCACAGACGGTTGTGCCAAGAGGGAACGTTCCTGTGGCCCGACGAGGACGTCGGTTCCTCTGAGTGGGGGTGTATGTGATAGCCTGGCATATTAGGGATGATAGACTACTCATATCAATAAGGAATTCCTTCTTTTCCGGGAGCCCATTCGGATAGAACTCCAAAGTTAAGCGTGCTCAGCTTGGAGTAGTTTCAGGATGGGTGACCGACCGGGAAGTTGCTCCCGGGTGCACACGAGTGAGGACAAAGTGCGCAAAAAAGACTAGTATTGATATGTGAGGCTAGTCTAGATCCCGCCAGAAGTAACGACCACCGGCGGGTGTGTCTGGGGCGTTACACTGTCTAACCACCCTACCTATGCAAACCTTTGATTAGCTAAGTAAGCTTCGCTCAGCCCCTCTTATAGCATTGCTAGTTGAAGGAGCAGATTTGAAGATTCTTGCTTCTTATCGAAGCTTGTTGGGATATCACACTATATAATTCTTAAATGAAATCATCTATATATTGGTAATGGGTGGAAGGCTAAGCCTTTTTCTTGGTGATTTGTTCCACTCATGCCGCCCTAGGAACCGTATAAACCGGTGTTTGGTTGGGGTTATGGGACCCCCTCGATAAACCGCTTAGCGCTAAGTCTTTTCCAGCAAGTCCCAACATTGGTACTATTTGCCTAATAACTAAAAACTTGCATAGGGAGTAATTAACCCTCTTCTTAATCAACAACCCCGGGCTAGTGCTCCACATGAGTGTTGGTCCAAAACGGGGAGCCTGCGGGGCCGCCTTGGGGGAACCCGAGGTCTGGTAAAAACCCGTAGCTTCACCCATCCGGTCGTGGCCTGAGACTAGATACGCGCGGCTACTGTCAGGGTGTCGGTACACCGGGAGGATTTGCTGGATTAGTCTTACCTTAGTCGGAGTATCTTGAGCACGGGATTCCGAGGATACTCGGGCCTTCCCACCTTGGAGTTGCGACTCCGCGGATCGTGGGCTTGTCATGGGCCAAGTTGGAACACCCCTACAGGGTTATGAACTTACGAAAGCCATGCCCGCGGTTATGTGGCAGATGGGAATTTGTTAATATCCGGTTGTAGAAAACTTGACACCATGTTCAGAACACACTACCAGCGTGAGTACCGTGACGGTCATTTTCCGAAAGGGGTTCGGAAAGTGAACACGGTGGGGTTATGTTTGTCGTGTTTTAGTTAGGATCACTTCGTGATCACCTTTTCGTCCGAGGCACTTCTCTTCTCGCTCTCTTTTACGTAAGTTAGTGCTAGTGCTGCTGCAACCTCTTGTTCTCTCTTCAGCCTTGTTCCACACCCAAGGCTTGGATAGTTGTGTTACCCGGGAACGGGATTGCTGAGTCCTCTATGGCTCACAGATTCTACACCACACCTGATGCAGGTACTCAGGCGATCTATTCAAGTGACGGCACCGAGCTGTACTGGGAGTACGACGAGGACCGTAGCCGTTACTATGTGCACTATCCCGACGATCAGTAGAGATTTCTACTAGGGGTGATTCAGACCTATGGTTTTATGTATGTTTGGTATCTTTCATTTGGATCTTCACCCATAGACGGGTTTTGATGTTATTTGAATGATGTTTGGCTATGTAATGAATTGTGTGACGTGGCGAGTGTAAGCCAACTATCTATTCCCTTTCATCCCTATTTTTACATGAGATGTGCAAAGATACCAAACTTGAGATCATTCCAGAATGGGCTTATACCTTTAAGTCATGCCTCGACACGTAGGAGGTATAGTCCCATCCTGGGCATTACACTGCCCCTGTGAGAAATTGTTGTTTGTCTGCGTGCCATAATTTTCCTCCGGCGGACTAGGCATGGAACGTGTCCAGGGACGAGTCATTTCTTATTCAGGGGTAACAAAGCAGAAAACCTGAGAAGAACCGAGCAGCAAAATAAACCAAGATTTTGCAAAGGCGATCAAACACGAGCTCGAAAAAGATTTTTGAAATAAACTGGTCGATTGCGCACGGAGAAGGCTGCTAGTACATATGTTACACGCAGATCCTAATTATACATACGTCACTCAGGGTGTGTGTACACATCCTGACATGTTATTAGAAACTAGTGCACTCCTGCAAGGTCCTACATGATGCGCAAACAGACTACTCCCAACAACCTATTTTACAAACCACACAAATATTACAAGCGAGCGCGGCGCATCGCGAAAACACGTGCTTAGTCGGAGATGTTGAAGACTTCCTTCGGCCTGCCGAGGGTAAGGCCCAGTGGCGCTGGAGACTCAACTTCCTCTTCACTGATGGGCTATAGGCGTGGAGTATGAGTACGAGGTGTCGAAGCAGGTGCAGTAGGCAGTGCAGCTCTGACTGGAGTAGGACCAATGACTTGGTCAAACTCCTCAGTGGTAGGCAGTCGGCGAGCGGTGGCCAAGATGGAAGGTGTATAGGAGGCGGCGGACGAGACAAATGTCATTGGTGGTGCGGTATGGAGCAGCTCCCTCCTGTTGGCGGAGCCACTCTGGACCATCTCCATACGGGTGGCCACCAGGTCGGCCACCAGATTATCAAAGGTTGCCTCAAGTGCCTTGAGGTATTCAACCATTGATTCAATGGCTTCGTCACGCTCCCCATTTGCACATGCAAATGCATAGTGGCACGTATAAGGTACGTGGCATGGGAGGAATCGGAAGCGACGAGTCTTCATCGAAGGCAGAATGTTCCGGAGACGAGGTATCGCCTCACGGGCAGCCATCTGCATAGCATGCCTCTCCGTAGGCATGGCTCTGCCCACAAATCAAAGGCGGCGCGCTTCAGAACGCCTGATGCATAGACACGTTGTCGTTGAGCTTGTGACGGTAGAGTGTAAATTCGGGACGTGTGGATGGCCTGATTGCGACTTTGGTGATGGCGATGAGGAGCTTTACAAACCCCTCAGGAATGTTGGCGAACACCTGTACATCACAGTCGTTGCTGGCCATCTACAAAAGTAGACAAAAATTCCGAATAGTCAGGCCATAAATTTATGCTGACCAACCGAAAATTGCTACAGATGTAAAAATGCTGAAAAGCAGATTTTTCGCAAATAACCGATTAGCGAGCGCACCTATTGGCTTCCTACAGTCAGCCTGGCTCTGATACCAAGGTTGTCGCCACCGGTCCTTCAGTAAAATAATTACCGGAAGACCGGTCGCTTTATTAAACCGGCGAGGAATAATATTCCTGCTGGCAGACAATTCCTTGATACAAAATTTCCAGTACACTGAATATTACACAAGGTTGAGCTAGGGATGGCTCAACAGATTTTATTACAAGCACGCCAATATATTACATAGAGGCGGATATGGCACAAGGCAGGGTGGCATACTACTGACTCGTAATAAAAGGCGGTGGAATATGTCACAGCGAAGTGGGTGGTGTGATTCCAATATTTTACAGTTCATCGAGTGTCGGAGTGAGACCCGATGAATTTATTTGGTGGTAGGCGGAAGCGGTTATAAAACGGTGATTAACTCCAGGATCGCAAGGGACTGACTGGGACTCCTCTAAGCGTCTGACTCGCTATCGAACTCTTCATCCATGAGATCGCCTTCGTCCACATCTGGCCAAATCAACAAGCCAGGTGAGTACTCTGAATGTACTCGCAAGACAGTTCGGACTTAAGATATAACAAATGTCAACATGAATGCATATGTGTATTCCAGCATAAATGCAACCGGAACAAAATATGAATGCACTGAAAGTAAAGACTGGAAGTCGGGCGGTAATCCTCCCGAAATCCTAAAGATAAAAATAACGGGACCAAACGAGGGTCTGGGTGACGCCTTGTAGGAAAAATAATGAATGATAACAGGCCACTGTCGGGTGTCTGAGCGACACCACATAAAGGGCTTATAAATAAAAGGAATGCCACAGTCGGACGTCTGAGCGACATCACATAAAGGGCTTATAAAAGGAAATAATGCCACAGTCGGACATCTGAGCGACATCACATAAAGGGCTTATAAATAAAAAGAATGCCACAGTCGGACGTCTG
>LR738712.1:712752565-712822215 GCA_902687465.1 Secale cereale | reverse complement strand
TATAAAAGGAAATAATGCCACAGTCGGACGTCTGAGCGACATCACATAAAGGGCTTATAAAAGCAAATAATGCCACAGTCGGACGTCTGAGCGACATCACATAAAGGGCTTATAAAAGGAAATAATGCCACAGTCGGACGTCTGAGCGACATCACATAAAGGGCTTATAAAAGGAAATAATGCCACAGTCGGAAGTCTGAGCGACATCACATAAAGGGCTTATAAATAACCGTAGTATGATGATGAAATACTTCTGAAAATAAATACTGAGATGGTTAGTGTGTTCATCTACCAAATGAACTTAACAGAAATATTACTCTGGTTACTTCCGAGAATATACTAGGGGCGGTCACCGGGTTGATACGAAGATTGACCCTAGGCCATAAACATGGCTACTGAAAGAATTTAACTCTGCAGAGCTTGTACCATTAACTCATAGCCAACGGGTTCTACTAGCCACGTGGGCTAGTCCCGTCTACGGTGTTTTAGCAGAAACAAAACTAACCGGTACACACCCATTTAACATCCTGTCGTCCGGAATCACCCGCGACGACATTCACGGAAAACTTTAAGACGGGGAGGCTACAACCTTGAATAGCATGGGATCAAATTTATATATGCGCGCTCTAAGGGGTGCCCCCCTCTCGGTCCAACTGGAAACACCCATGCCCACTGACCAGATGACGGGCTTTCATCCAGGGCCATGGAACCCTCATCCCGGCCCCTCTACTTGGTGTGTACTCGGAAAGTGGCTTACAACCGACTAGACCGTAATCCCAACGGACGGCCTATGATAGTACTGAAAAGGAGTCAAACGGAATCGTGACATGATCTCCGTTGATACTGAGTTGACCAGACTACTGGCATGCTCCAACAATAGCAGTATTCCACCCCATCATATCACCATATGATCGAGGTGGTTCAACATTCTCCTTCGGGACTCACCCGAAGCATCGCTTGCATGAAATATGCCATACACATATGCTCACACAATCATGCTTATGAACGAGCTACTCGAGAAAACATGAAATACACTCATCATATCAAGAGTTCAAACATGCTTGCCTGGTTCTGAAAAGTCGGAGTCTAACTCGGCGTGATTCGCATCTCCGTCACGGCCTCCGGTATCTATGTATTCAAACAAAATGCATACTAACATAAATACCGCGCATGCAAATAAAGTTGCTCGAAATATTTCCACATAAATATGACAAAAAACTAGACAGAAAACCAAGATGGACAGAAAAGGAATCAACTCAAAATCACTTTTAGGTTAAAAGATATTAAGGATTCTGTCTAGGGACCTATTTGTAAGGAAACAGAAAAGATCCAGGGGCTAGAACAGAAAAGGACAAAACGAACCGGTACGCAGTACGTCACCCGCAGAGGGAAAACGCACTTTGCATAATTATGCCAACAGAAAATGGTTCAAGGGGGAGATGTGAGAGACTGACAGAGGGACCCCACCTGTCAGGTTTGAAAAACGAAACAGAGCCGCGCCGGCGACGGTGCTGCGGTGATCGCCGGCGTCGATCCACGGCGAGATAGGGGAGTGATGGGCCTCGAACCCCTCGTTGGTTACCCCAAGTGGAAGGTGTAAGATGCAGTAAGTAGAAGTGTTTTCCCCTAGCAAAGATGCCAAGGATCGAATCCCCAGAGACTCCTAGGTTCAACAAGTAGGTGTCTACTGCTAACGGCGCAATTAGCAATCAACGTGGACCTGCACACAGATACAAATAACTTTGCTCCCAACGAGTACAGAGAGGTTGTCAATCCCTCCGGCCTTGTAGTTCACAAAGGGTTAAAAGCAATGATAGTAGTGATAGATAGTTTTTGCAATAGTAAATAATAACGGGAAAGTAAATAGTGTATGTGATCAATTATGGTAATATGGACCGGAGTCTCATGATGTTCACTAGTGATGTCTCTCTCCCAAAAGACGATAAAACAGCTATGTGAGGTAAACAAATTACAGCTGGGCAATTGACAGGACCACGAACGCAAACCAATGCTGACTACATTGCAAGAAAGGTTGAGGTTCAAAGCATGGGCGGTACGCCAAAGTAAGTAGACCGAAATCCATCAATATCTACTACTAATCATCCACCTTGAGATATCTATCCAGAACATCCCGCTGGTATTAAGTTGCGAGTCCCACCCATAGTGTAAACTCAATGCAACAGACAACTGCATTAAAAGAACTTTGCGTAAAGTAAACAATCCTTGCACCCGCGGGCACAAGCACCGTTGTTTTCCCCCTTGTGGCAACAGCACATCCCCTAGACTCATGTTTCTGTCACTCAAGCTAGTCATCGAGGGGCATGAACCCACAATCAAGCATAACGTTCCCTCTTGGAGTCACTACCTACTACTCGGCCAAAGCAATAAGTAACAACGGAGAACATGCAAGAATTACTTATGAACTAAAATATAAAAGAGGTGAATCAAATATATTACTGAAGATCAATCTGAACGTAATCTCATAATCCATCGGATCCTAGCAAACTCAACAAAGCAACAGCATAAGGATTACATAGGTGCCTCGATCATGTAGGGTAGCTCATGAGGACTAATTAGTGAAGCACAAGAACGGGAGGAGAACATCACATAGCTACTGGTCATGGACCCATGGTCCAAGGGAGACTACTCACGAGTCATCCGGGAGGCGTCCATGGTGGTGGAGAAGCTCCCGGTGGTGATCCTCCCCTCCGGCAGGGTGCCGGGAAGAGTTCTCCTGGTGCTCCCGATCTTGGAAGCGGCGGCGGCGGAACAGAGATGGGATCGCAAAAAGAGTTCCTGTTCTGAAGGTTTCGGAGGGTCCTTTAAATATATGCCAAAGTAGGGCACCGGGGGAGTCTCGGGGGGCCCAGGCGCCCCCCCAGCGCAGCCCAGGGGGGGCGCCCACAGGGCGCCTGGAGCCCCTGTTCCCCCCCCCCCCCAGGCTGCCCTTCGGACGTAGTGTTGTTTCCGGATCGCTGATTTTTTATATAATTTTTCTGGATTTTTCTGGGCAGTTCTCGAAACGTGAAAACCTGAAATACAAAAACAGCCGAAAACAGAAACTGGCACTGGGGTGCACTGGATTAGTAAGTTAGTCCAAATATGATCAAAAGTGTATGGAAGTGTCTGAATATCATAGCAATATCACCCAAAAGTGGCATGGAGCAAGCAGAAATTATAGATACGTTTTGGACGTATCAACATCCCCAAGCTTAATTCCTGCTCGTCCTCGAGTAGGTAAATGATAACAAGAATAATTTCTGTGGTGACATGCTATTAACCATATAGGACTTTCTCATAGTCATATGACAAAAGCTTACTGAGACAATGATTCTAAAGTAATTAAGTTGCCTCAAGAGAAAATCACAAATGACTGAAAGTTTTACAACATGAAACTGAAACATCTAAAAGATTTGCAATGAACATGATGTGAAAATATGATAAAGTGATATCTAGCTTACCCCCTTTAGTGATGCAAAACATAAATGCAGGAGCACCTTCAAGGTTTAAGTGATGACTAGATACAATCATTTCAGAATAAACGATATCACAATCATGCAAAAGACAATGCTACTTTGGGACAATGCACATTACACTCAGAATGACAATCATGCTCTCAGTAGTTGGTGCTTCAACATAAAGGTAAAAGAAAGGTTAAGTGCTAAAGCTTTTTATTTTGAAAACATGGAAGCAATTGTGTCAACGGTAGTAGTACTTCATATGTGTCATGTATAAAACATCTTATAAGTTGCAAGCCTCATGCATCGAATACTAATAGTGCTCGCTCCTTGTCCTAATTAGCTCGGATCCCCATGGGTTATCATTGCATTGCATATGTTTTATCCAAGTGTCACAAAGGGGTACCTCTATGCCACCTGTACAAAGGTCCAAGGAGATAGATCGCATTTGATTTCTCGTTTTTGATAGATCTCAACTTGAGGACATCCATACCGGGACAACATAGAAAATAGATGATGGACTCCTCTTTAATGCATAAGCATATTCTCATGAGAGATTGAGGATTAAGGTCCAAGCTAAAACTTCCACCATAATGCATGGCTTTGGTTGGCGGCCCAATGTTCTTCTCTAACAATATGCATATTAATTCAACCCACGGTAAATCACCCTTACTTCAGACAAGACGAACATGCATAGCAACTCACATGATAGTCAACAAAAGTGTGACAGTTGATGGCGTCCCCAAAAACATGGTTACCGCTCAGCAAGCAACTTATAAGAAATAAGATACATAAGCAACATATTCTTTACCACAATATTTTTTAGGCTACTTTCCCATGAGCTATGTATTGCATGGTTAGTTTGCTTAGTGTAGGTGGAGGTTAGCAAAAGACTGGGAGCGACCAACTAAGAGAGCAATGACGGTCATAATCATGCAGAGCGACAAAGCAATATTGAATCAGGCATGGTAGTTATATCGCTACTTAGAAACAAAAGATCATCAAGGCTTGACAGACTTTCTTTACAGTCTTGAATATGCGTGAGCATACGCCAAGTCAATCAGAATAAATTCTCGAAGGAAGATATTACTAAACCATACCACATCATAGGCAAACAAACCAAGTTGGTATTCCAATAACACATTGGGAACCCCCCAGCTATTTGAGATTAACCAAAAGAAAACCTGAACTACTAAGCACCATCATGAAAGTAGCATCTTTATCATAGACACATTAACCCATGAAACGGAAGCAAACTCTCTTAATAAGGTGAGCATGGTAATTAAAGAGAGTTCAAGCAACCAACTAAATAAAGGCTCTTGAAAAGATAAGCATGAATACTAAGAGCAGAGCACGATAGTAGCTATTAAAAGACAAAGAACACACACAGCATAGATAGACATGAAAATTCTATGTAATGTTCTAGGTAGAGGTGGAGCGTGTTTCTCTCCCACATAAAGGAATGCTGGGTTCCGACTCGTTATGAAAACCTAAAAAGAAAACTAAAAGCAAGACGCTCCAAGCATAGCACATAACACATGAAGTGATAAAAATATAGCGAAACGAAAGACGAACTGATAGTGTTGATGGAGAAGGGGATGCACGGGGGCATCCCCAAGCTTAGACGCTTGAGTCTCCTTGAATATTTCTTGGGGGTGCACGGGGGCATCCCCAAGCTTGAGCGCTTGACACTCCTGAACCTTTTTATCATCTTCCCTCGCACACTTGAAAACTCCCTTCATACATAACTCATCATAATCTGATTAGCGAGGTTAGTACCCTTAATAAAATAATTATACCTTGCTGGAAATAAGGATATTCTTGAAGTTCTACTGTTTCTCAAGATTGCCAAAAGGTTTTTGCAAAGAAAAAGCAAGTTCTTAACTTGCAAAGTGAAGGTAAGGCAAAACAGGACAGAATCTGTGAAAAACAGAACAGCAGGCAGTAATTGACCTGTTCGGGATACTTCTGCAACTCAAATCAAAAAACTCAGAACTGACGCACGAAAGACAATTATATAGAGAACGCTGTCGAAAAACTTCAGACCAAAAAGATGATCTGGTGATTTTATACGAATTTTTCTATCCAAGGACAGAATCTGTTTCCTGGACAGCACCTCACAACTTTTGAACTTTCTAGCAATCAGAGGCTATACTTGGCACAAATATGAAAAGCAAAGATACAATGATGATGCTACAGAAGTAAACAACATCAAGACACAACAAAAGCAAAAAAAATATTCATGTGGGCTGCCTCCCAAAAGCTCTTTCTTTTATGCCTTTAAGCTAGGCATAATGCATAGATCAAGTTTTATCAAGAGTGAAAGAATAACTAGCCCGTACAACGGACTCAAAAGGTAACTTGACCTTCTTACGAGGGAAGTGTTCCATCCCTTTCTTGAGAGGAAACTGAAATTTTATATTACCCTCTTTCATGTCAATGACAGCACCAACGGTGCGCAAAAAGGGACGTCCGAAAATAATTGGACAAGAAGGATCACATTCAATATCCATAATAGTAAAATCAACGGGCACATAATTATCATTGACAACAATAAGAACATCATCGGTCCTCCCCAAAGGTTTCTTTATGGAAGAATCAACGAGACGAACACCAAAAGAACCAGAGTCGTAAGGTTTCAATTTAAGCATATCATATATCCTTTTGGGCATAACAGAGGTACTAGCACCAACATCACATAATGCATAACAAGAGAAGTCATTCAAATAAACTTTTATCATAGGATCCCAACCATCTTCTAGCTTTCTAGGTATGGAGGCTTCTACTCTAAGTTTCTCCTCCCTAGCTTTGATGAGAGCATTAGTGACATGCTCTGTGAAGGCAAGATTAAGTGTGCTAGTGTTGGGATCTTTAGCCATTCCATGTAGAAAGGTGACAACTTCTGAAATACTACAATTATCAAAATCAATTTTATCATTAGTGGGAAGAATTGTAGTGTCATCCTCTTTGTTTAATTCGCTCTCTATTATAAGAGTTTGAACATCTTCCCAAGTTTAGGGAAGCTTAGGAGCAATTTTAAACTGAGGCTCATACTTTTTTCCTGGAAGACCATGCCATGGGCATAACTCTCCGTCAAAACTAGTATAATCACAAGGTTTATTTTTTTTGTAAATCCCGTCAGTGATAAGTGGGGCAATGGAAGTAGGGGTGTACTCCTCCCATTTAGTGTTTTTGGTAGAACCCATAATAGCAAGCAAGCAAGATAACTATTTTTTTTGTGATTTTCGATAAAAGGAACTAAAGCAAAAATGAAAAGTAAACTAACAAGACTAAAAAGCAAAGGTAAAAGATAGCATGCAACTCCCCTATCCTGAAGAGTGGAGTCCCCGGCAAGGGCGCCAGAAAATACTCCTTGATGGGCCTCGAACCCCTCGTTGGTTACCCCAAGTGGAAGGTGTAAGATGCAGTAAGTAGAAGTGTTTTCCCCTAGCAAAGATGCCAAGGATCGAATCCCCAGAGACTCCTAGGTTCAACAAGTAGGTGTCAACTGCTAACGGCGCAATTAGCAATCATCGTGGACCTGCACACAGATACAAATAACTTTGCTCCCAACGAGTACAGAGAGGATGTCAATCCCTCCGGCCTTGTAGTTCACAAAGGGTTAAAAGCAATGATAGTAGTGATAGATAGTGTTTGCAATAGTAAATAATAACGGGAAAGTAAATAGTGTATGTGATCAATTATGGTAATATGGACCGGAGTCTCATGATGTTCACTAGTGATGTCTCTCTCCCATAAGACGATAAAACAGCTATGTGAGGTAAACAAATTACAGCTGGGCAATTGACAGGACCACGAACGCAAACCAATGCTGACTACATTGCAAGAAAGGTTGAGGTTCAAAGCATGGGCGGTACGCCAAAGTAAGTAGACCGAAATCCATCAATATCTACTACTAATCATCCACCTTGAGATATCTATCCAGAACATCTCGCTGGTATTAAGTTGCGAGTCCCACCCATAGTGTAAACTCAATGCAACAGACAACTGCATTAAAAGAACTTTGCGTAAAGTAAACAATCCTTGCACACGCGGGCACAAGCACCGTTGTTTTCCCCCTTGTGGCAACAGCACATCCCCTAGACTCATGTTTCTGTCACTCAAGCTAGTCATCGAGGGGCATGAACCCACAATCAAGCATAATGTTCCCTCTTGGAGTCACTACCTACTACTCGGCCAAAGCAATAAGTAACAACGGAGAACATGCAAGAATTACTTATGAACTAAAATATAAAAGAGGTGAATCAAATATATTACTCAAGATCAATCTGAACATAATCTCATAATCCATCGGCTCCCAGCAAACTCAACATAGCAACAGCATAAGGATTACATAGGTGCCTCGATCATGTAGGGCAGCTCACGAGGACTAATTAGTGAAGCACAAGAACGGGAGGAGAACATCACATAGCTACTGGTCATGGACCCATGGTCCAAGGGAGACTACTCACGAGTCATCCGGGAGGCGTCCATGGTGGTGGAGAAGCTCCCGGTGGTGATCCTCCCCTCCGGTAGGGTGCCGGGAAGAGTTCTCCTGGTGCTCCCGATCTTGGAAGCGGCGGCGGCGGCGGAACAGAGATGGGATCGCAAAAAGAGTTCATGTTCTGAGGGTTTCGGAGGGTCCTTTAAATATATGCCAAAGTAGGGCACCGGGGGAGTCTCGGGGGGCCTAGGCGCCCCCCGGCGCGGCCCAGGGGGGGCGCCCACAGTGCGCCTGGAGCCCCTGTGCCCCCCCCCCCCAGGCTGCCCTTCGGACGCAGTGTTGTTTCCGGATCGCTGATTTTTTATATAATTTTTCTGGGCAGTTCTCGAAACGTGAAAACCTGAAATACAAAAACAGCCGAAAACAGAAACTGGCACTGGGGTGCACTGGATTAGTAAGTTAGTCCAAATATGATCAAAAGTGTATGGAAGTGTATGAATATCATAGAAATATCACCCAAAAGTGGCATGGAGCAAGCAGAAATTATAGATACGTTTTGGACGTATCAGGGAGGGGAATGGTACCTATAGCTTCACGGTGATCTTCCGCGTCGAACGATGGTGGAGTTGGGTGCCGGCGAGTCCCACGTCGACGGCGAGCTTAACTCCGGCGGACGGCGGCTCGGGTTTTGGTGGACCTCGTCGGAGAAGGTATCTGGAGAGAAATTGGGCTGGGGGTTAGGACTAGGTGGATGCCAGGGTACTACGTTCAAGCTCACGGCGACGGAGGGGCCCTCACCGGAGTGAACGGAGCTGGAGCCCGAGGCGGAGGCAGTTGGCCGGAGCCGGGGAAGAAAAGCCTCTCGGGGCTCTTCCAGAGGTTTGGCGTGGTCTAGGGAAGTAGTGGAGGCGTGTGTGCTCGAGCACGAGCTCGGGGGTGCCTTTTATAGGCGGCTCGAGGTGGCTGCCGCAAACGGATAAGTCCGGCGAGCTAATTACGGCGTTGCAGTGGTCGGATGACGGGGCTAGGGGCTTGAGCACCATCTATGGTCTGTAGAAGCTCCATTCCCATGCTTAACCTTGCAGTAGAGGTGGTGTTACGATCTTTCACTGACGGAACGGCCGTGCGGCACGTCGTCGGCAGAAACGGCGCTCTGTGCATGCCAGGCCACGGCAACGGCGTGCCAGGCGTGCGCTGGCTGTGGAGAAGGACACGCGGGGCGCTGGGGTGGTCTGGGCGGCACAAAACGGCGTGGAGTTGCGGCCTTGCATCTGTCAGCCGCCATGGGCGGCGCTGTGGCCGTGGCAGCCGCTGGCGCGGTCGGGCCAGGGCGCCACCGACGCCCAGAAGCTGCCAAGTGACCGTGCGGCGCGTGGATAAGGAGCTGCAGTGCAGCGTCGAGCCAAGGGAGCACAGACGCGTTTTGTCGCCGCGCCCGTCGACTTTCGAAACTGACGAAACTGACGAAGTGTTCGACTGTCGACAGTTTCAGTTAACAGCTAATAGTTCAGTCTAGACTAGGTGTTTGATGAAATGATTCTGGTATTTGTGCAATGTCTCTGGATCTGATTTTTGGTGGAGTGGCCTCTTGATGTATCTAGACGCTGCATGATTTTTCACAGAATTTTTGGATGAAGGTAAATATGAATTTCACCAAATTTTGCAAATCTGGTCCAAATTTGCAGCAGGTGAAATTTGAAAATTTTGAACTGTGGACCAGTGAAACAAGATGGATCTAGGTTGTGGGTACTAAGGACTAACTAGGAGAGTTGGTTTGGAGTCGAATAGGTAGATGAAAAAGGTGGTTCCTTTGTAAATCACTAAGGTCCACTATAAAAGACAGAATTTGTTTTTGAAGTGAAATAAATAGGAGAAAAATCCCAATAAGGTTCAAACTTGCTGGAATTGATGAAATGCTTGTCCCATGGTGTGAAGATAGTCTTGGAGAGGATTGTTCCTGTTGGGATCATGGCAGGAGGAAGTTTGGGGGGGAGATAGGTCAAGACTGAACTTGAGAATTTTAAAACAAGAAGTGGTGAACTCACACAACTCCATTTGAATCTCAACTTGTGCTTGAGCCAAACACAAGAGGAGAACTTCAAGGCTAAAAACCAAGCTTGAGAAGACACACAAACTTTGGCAAAAAGGGATTTTAGAAGGGCAAAAGAAAAGATCAAACAATCCCCTTTCAGAAAGGCCAAAATTTTGCAAGAAAAACCAAATCAAAAATTTGGGGTGTTACACAAGCTTGCCTCAGGAGGAGGCGGCGACATAAGCAGTGACGCACCACGCCAAGCGGGTGCCAGCGTCCGCCAGCGGCGTAGTTGCCGTTTCGGTGCAAAGGAGACAGCGGAGGCGCAGGTTCCCGAGGAGCGGGACAAAGGTTTCCCCATTGGTGCAACAAGACCGAAGACCGCAAGGACGACAGGGAGGATGTCACCACTGAGCCCACCAACCCGTCACCGCCTGGTCCTTTTGCAGGCGAAGACTGCTTTTGTCAGGGTAGGAACGTCCTTCTGTTCCCGCTCGAAATGGCCGTTGTGGGATCCCTTCCCGCCTAAACATTTCGGGGGAAGAGGACCCTAGCCGCCTATATAAGTAGCTAGGATCCCCACCATGAAGGAGAGAGATCCATAAACTCTGCCGCCACGCAAAGGAGCAAGAACTCTTGCCTCCCGACCCTCCTGAGCTCACCTCCTGAGCTCAGGAACCACTGTACTAGTTCATATTCTAGCCCTCCTGAGGCCAATCCACCAAAGCAGGAAGTAGGGTTTTACACCACAAGGTGGCCTGAACCTGGGTAAACTCTTGCGTGCTTCACTTGTTGTTTGCTGGAATCTCTTCACTAGACGAGGGCGAGACACTAGGTAGACGCGAGTGGGAGAGATCTTCGTTCACACCCCTGTGTTCGAACTTCTTCGGTTTTGCGGAGCCCGTAATCCGACAGGGAGGCAACCCAATTTTATATTTTTTTGTTTTTTCTTCTTTTTAGGAATAAATATTGCATCTTGCTTCTGTTTAGATGTGGTTTTGTGTTTTGTTTAGTGTTTGTGCAAAGTAGAACCTTTGGGAAGACTTGTGTGAAGTTTATGTGATCTTGCTGTGAAAAACAGAATCGTTAGCGCTCGCTAGAATGGTCATCAGATTTTGCTGGAGCGTGCTATTTAGTTGATTATTTTTTCAGATGATTAATAGACAAATTCCTCATGTTTAACAATTTAGTTTGAATTTTTTGGAGTTACAGAAGTATGCGAAACCTGCAGATTACTACAGACTGTTCTGTTTCTGACAGATTCTGTTTTACGTGTGTTGTTTGCTTATTTCAATGCATCTATGAGTAATATTGGGGAGTATGAACCATAGAGAAGTTGGAATACAGTAGGTTTAACAACAATATAAGCAAAGAATGAATTCATTGCATTACCTTTGAGTAGTGGTTTGCTTTCTTATACTAACGGAGCTCACGAGATTTTTGTCTAAGTTTTGTGTTGTGAAGTTTTCAAGTTTTGAGTATTGCTTTGATGGACTATGGAACAAAGAGTAGCAAGGGCCTAAGCTTGGAGATGCCCAAGGCACCCCAAGTAAAATTCAAGGACAATAAAAACCCTAAGCTTGGGGATGCCCCGGGAAGGCATCCCCTCTTTTGTCTTCATCCATCGGTAACTATACTAGGAGCTATATTTTTATTCACCACATGATATGTGTTTTGCTTGGAGCGTCTTGTATAATTTGAGTCTTTTCTTGTTAGTTTGCCACAATTATCCTTTCTGGACACACCTATTTGATAGAGTTAAATATGGCCTAGGAATTGATAGAACACTCTATGTGCTTCACTTATATCTTTTGAGTTGAATAGTTTTTACTCTATTACTTCACTTATATCTTTTAGAGCACGGTGGTGATAATATTTTGAAGAAATTGTTGAACTCTTATGCTTCACTTATATCCTTTTGAGAGTCTATTAAAACAGCATGGTAATGTGTTTAGGCTATCAAACTAGTCTTCACATGATAGACATCCAATATCAATGTAGTAAAAACTTTCACACTAAGTGCATTGAATATGATGAGAAGTCATGCTTGATAATTGTTTTGACATATGAGGATAGTGATATTAGAGTCATGCTAGTGGAGTTATTATGAAATTGAGAAATACTTGTATTAAGGTTAGTGATTCTCGTAGCATGCACGTATGGGGAACCGCTATGTGACGAAGTTAGAGCATGAGGCATTTGTAAAGTGCCAACCTTTGTGTGGAGGTCGGGGGCGCGCGATGGTTAACTCCTACCAACCTCCCCCTAGGAGCATGCATTGATTGCTTTGTTTTGATGACTCGTAGATTTCTGCAATAAGTATATGAGTTCTTATGACTAATGTTGAGTCCATGGATTATACGCACTCTCACCCTTCCACCATTGCTAGCCTCTCTTGTATCGCGCAAATTTCGCCGGTACCATACACCCACTATATATCCTTCCTCAAAATAGCCACCATATATATATATTCCTCAAAACAGCCACCATACCTACCTATCATGGCATTTCCATAGCCAATCCGAGATATATTGCCATGCAACTTTCCACCGTTCTGTTCATATGACACGCTTCATATTGTCATATTGCCATGCATCATCATGTAGTTGATATCGTATTTGTGCCAAATCCACCATGCATAATTTTTCATACATGCCACTCTTGTTTCATTGCACATTCCGGTACACCGCCGGGGGCATTCATATAGATTCATACTTTGTTCTAGTATCGAGTTGTAATATCGAGTTGTAATGAAAGTGTGATGATCATCATTATTAGAGCATTGTCCCATGGGAGGAAAGGCTAAATCAATAAAGCCCCTCCACAAAAAAATAAAAAGAAAAGGAAAAAAAGAAAGGCCAAAGAAAAAAAATAAAGCCCCCCCCCCCAAAAAAAAGGGGGGGACAATTGCTACTATCTTTTTCCACACTTGTGCTTCAAAGTAGCACCATGTTCTTCATGATAGAGAGTCTCATGCTTAGTCACTTTAATATACTAGTGGGAATTTTCATTATAGAACTTGGGTTGTATATTCCAACGATGGGCTACCTCAAATTCCCTAGGTCTTCGTGAGCAAGCAAGTTGGATGCACACCCACTAGTTTCTTTTGTTGAGGTTTCTTACATTTTTAGCTCTAGTGCATCCGTTGCATGGCAATCCCTACTCACTCACATTGATATCTATTGACGGGAATCTCCATAGCCCGTTGATACGCCTAGTTGATGTGAGACTATCTCCCTCCTTTTTTTCTTCTCCACAACCACCTCTCTATTCCACCCATAGTGCTATGTCCATGGCTCACGCTCATGTATTGCATGAAAGTTGGAAGGTTTCAAAGAATAGAGTATGAAAACAAGTGCTTGGTTGAAATCGGGGTTGTGCATGATATGCATATTTTGTGTGATGAAGAGGGAGCATAGCCAGACTATATGATTTTGTAGGGATAACTTTCTTTAGCCATAGTATTTTGAGAAGACATGATTGCTTTGTTAGTATGCTTGAAGTATTATTATTTCTTATGTCAATATAGACTTTTGTCTTGAATCTTTCAGATCTGAACATTCATGCCACAATTAAGAGAATTACATTGAAAAACTATTTTGGTTAGCATTCCACATCAAAAATTCTGTTTTTATCATTTACCTACTCGAGGACGAGCATGAATTAAGCTTGGAGATGCTTGATACATCTCCAACGTATCTATAATTTTTTATTATTCCATGCTATTATTTATGATGTTTTGGATGTCTAATGGGCTTTGTCATACACTTTTATATTATTTTTGGGACTAACCTACTAATGAAAGGCCCAGTCCAGATTGTTGTTTTTTGCCTGTTTCAGGGTTTTGCAAAAAAGGAATATCGAACGGAGTCCAAACGGAATGAAACCTTCGGGAGAGATATTTTTGTAGAAAATCATGCACGGGAGACTTGAGAACCATGGAGTAGGGGGCACGAGGTGCCCACGAGGGTGGGGAGCCCCCCCTAGGGCGCGCCCCTGCCTCGTGGACCCCTCGTGAGGCCCCCGGTGCCCTCCTTCTTCCTATATAAGCCTACGTACCCTGAAACCATCAGACGAACAGAAAAAAACCCTAGTTCCACCGCCGTAACCTTCTATTCCCGTGAGATCCCATCTTGGGGCCTGTTCCGGAGCTCTGTCGGACGGGGGGATCCATCACGGAGTGCTTCTACATCATGTTCATTGCCTCGCCATGAGTTGTGAGTAGTCTACCACAGACCTTCGAGTCCATAGCTAGTATCAAGATGGCTTCTTCTCTCTCTCTGGATCTCAATACAAAGTTCTCCTCGGTCTTCGAGGAGATCTATTTGATGTAATCTCTTTTTGCGGTGTGTTTGTCGAGATCCGATGAATTGTGAGTTTATGATCAAGATTATCTATGAGAAATATTTGGTTCTTTTCTGAACTCTTTATGTGTGCTCATAATATCCTTGCAAGTCTCTTCGAATTATTGGTTTGGTTTGGCCTACTAGATCTATAGTTCTTGCAATGGGAGAAGTGCTTGGCTTTGGGTTGAATCTTGCGGTGTCCTTTCCTAGTGACAGTAGGGGCAGCAAGGCACGTATTGTATTGTTGCCATCGAGGATAAAAATATGGGGTTTATATCATATTGCTTGAGTTTATCCCTCTACATCATGTCATCTTGCTTAAGGCGTTACTCTGTTCATGGACGATGTGTGGAGTAATAGTAGTAGATGCAGGCAGGAGTCGGTCTACTTGTCTCGGACGTGATGCCTATTTATAATGATCATGCCTAGATAGTCTCATAATTATTCACTTTTCTATCAATTGCTCGATAGTAATTTGTTTACCCACCGTAGAATATTGCTATCATGAGAGAAGCCACTAGAGAACACTATGGCCCCCGGGTCTATTCTCAACATATCAATCTACACTTACTTTACTTTTTCCGCTTTTACTTTCTGTTCTCATAAACAAAAATACCAAAAATATAAACTAACATCTCTATCATATCTCACTTTCGTAAGTGACCGTAAAGGGATTTACAACCCCTTATCGCGTTGGCTACGAAGTTCTTATTTGTTTGTGCAGGTGCGAGGGACTCGCGCGTGGTCTCCTACTGGATTGATTCCTTGGTTCTCAAAAACTAAGGGAAATACTTACGCTACTGTGCTGCATCTCCCTTTCCTCTTCGAGGGAATACAACACAAGCTCGAGAAGTAGCAATGCCCATCAATAGATATCAATGTGAGTGAGTAGGGATTGCCATGTAACGGATGCACTAGAGCTATAAGTGTATGAAAGCTCAAAAGAAAACTAGTGGGTGTGCATCAACTTGCTTGCTCATGAAGACCTAGGGCATTTGCGGAAGCCCATCGTTGGAATATACATGCCAAGTTCTATAACGAAAAATTCCCACTAGTATATGGAAGTGACAAAACAAGAGACTCTCTATTATGAAGATCATGGTGCTACTTTGAAGCACACGTGTGGAAAAGGATAGTAGCATTGTCCCTTCTCTCTTTTCTCTCATTTTTTTGTTTTTTTTTTGTTTCTGTTTTTTATGGGCTTTCCTTTTTTAGCCCCTCTCTATTTTTTTAGGCCATCTTTTTTTTATTTGGCCTTTCGTCACATGGGACAATGCTCTAATAATGAAGATCATCAAACTTTTATTTACTTACAACTCAAAGATTACAACTCGAAGCTAGAACAAAATATGACTCTATGTGGATCCCTCCGGCGGTGTACCGGGATGTGCAATGATCTAGCGTAGCAATGACATCAAAAACAGACAAGCCATGGAAACATCATGCTAGGAAATGATGCATGTCATAATAAACGGAACGGTGGAGTTACATGGCAATATATCTCGGAATGGCTATGGAAATGCCATAATAGGTATGTATGGCGTCTGTTTTGAGGAAGGTATATGGTGGGTGTATGGTATCGGCGAAAGTTGCGCGGTACAAGATGATGACCCACAAGTGTAGGGGATCTATCGTAGTCCTTTCGCTAAGTAAGAGTGTCGAACCCAACGAGGAGCAGAAGGAAATGATAGGCAGTTTTCAGTAAGGTATTTTCTACAAGCACTGAAATTATAGGTAACAGATAGTTTTGTGATAAGGCAATTGGTAGCAAGTAAACAAAGGTAAAAGTAAATAAGGTGTAGCAAGGTGGCACAATCCCTTTTGTAGCCAAGGACAAGCCTGGACAAACTCTTATATAAAGGAAAGCGCTCCCGAGGACACATGGGAATTATCGTCAAGCTAGTTTTCATCACGATCATCTGATTCGTGTTTGGTACTTTGATAATTTGGTATGTGGGTGGACCGGTGCTTGGGTGCTGTCCTTACTTGGACAAGCCTCCCAATTATGAATAACCTCTAATGCAAGCATCTGCAACTACAAAAGAAGTATTAAGGTAAACCTAACCATAGCCTGAAACATATGGATCCAAATCAGCCCCTTACGAAGCAACGCATAAACTAGGGTTTAAGCTTCTGTCACTCTAGCAACCCATCATCTACTTATTACTTCCCAATGCCTTCCTCTAGGCCCAAATAATGGTGAAGTGTCATGTAGTCGACGTTCACATGACACCACTAGAGGAGAGACAACATACATCTCATCAAAATATCGAACGAAGACCAAACTCACATGACTACTAATTGCAAGACTTCTCCCATGTCCTCAGGAACAAAAGTAACTACTCACAAGACATAATATGGTTCATGATTAGAGGGGTATTAATATGCATAATGGATCTGAACATACGATCTTCCACCAAATAAACCAACTAGCATCAACTACAAAGAGTAATCAACACTACTAGCAACCCACAGGTACCAATCTGCGGTTTGGGGTACAAAGATTGGATACAAGAGATGAACTAGGGTTTGGGAGGAGATGGTGCTGGTGAAGATGTTGATGAAGATAGCCCTCCCCAAGATGGGAGAGTTGTTGGTGATAACGGCGGTGACGATTTCCCCCTCCCCGAGGGAAGTATCACTGGCAGAACAGCTCTGTCGGAGCCCTAGATTGGTTTCCATCTCGGTTCCACCTCGAGACGGTGGCGTCTGGTCCCGAAAGCCTCCTTATGATTTTTTCCAGGTCAAGACACCTTATATAGGAGAAGATGGGCAACGGGGGGCCCACAAGACAGGAGGGCGCGCCCCCTACCCTCGTGGACAGCCGGTGGCTCCCTCGGGAACTTCTTTCGCCGGATATTTTTTATATTTTATGAAACGGAGTTCTGTTGAGTTTCAGGGCTTTTGGAGTTGTGCAGAATAGGTTTCCAGAGTTTGCTCCTTTTCCAGCCCAGAATTCCAGCTGCCGGCATTCTCCCTCTTCTTGGAAACCTTGTAAAATGAGAGAGAAAAGGCATAAGTGTTGTGACAAAACAAGTAATAACAGCCCATAGTGCAATATAAACAAAATCAGCATGATGAAAAATGGACGTATCAACTCCCCCAAGCTTAGACCTCGCTTGTCCTCAAGCGAAAGCCGATAACGAAAAATATGTCCACATATTTAGATATAGAGGTGTCGATAAAAACAAAATAAGGACATGAGGGCATCATGGTCATTTTCATAACAGCAAGATATATATATTGTCATATGATTCTTATGCTAACGTAACAATTCATTCACAATATCAAGCATGAATCATAAACTTCATTGGAAACTAACAAACTTTGATCTCGGTCATTGAAGCAATTGCAATTTATCGTGACATCGGAAAGATTCAATATAAGAGCTTTTCAGCAAGCCTACATACTCAACTATCATATAATCTTTCTCAATTGCTCACACTCACGCAATACTTATGTTTATGGAGTTGTAATCGGACACAGAGAAAGATAGGGGCTTATGGTGTTGCCTCCCAACCTTTTACCTCAAGGGTAATGTTAACAGTAATAGATCCTGAAAACTTACATCCAAGTGGGTATATATGTCAGGATATTTCCAACACAGTGTGCTTCCCAAAGGATAAAATGTAAAAAGGAAAGGTGAATTTCACCTTGACTCTTATAAGGCAAGAATAATAGATAAGCCCTTCGCAGAGGGAAGCAGAGGTTGTCATGTGTTTTTATGATTGGATGCACAAAGTCTTAGCATAGAAGAACTTCACTTTATATTGCCACTTGTGATAAGGACCTTTATTATGCAGTCCGTCGCTTTTATTACTTCCATATCACAAGATCGTATAAAGCTAATTTCCTCCACACTAATAAATCATACATATTTTAGCGAGTTTGCAACATGACAACTTACTTGGAAGGATCTTTCTCAATCCATAGGTAGGTATGGTGGACTGTCATGGCAAAACTGGGTTTAAGGATATATGGAAGCACAAGTAGTATCTCTACTTAGTGCGAGGAGTTTTGGCTAGCATGAGGGGGAAAGGAAAGCTTAATATGTTGGATGATCCATGACAATATACTTTATTTCGGATACAAGAAAACATAACACATTATGTTGTCTTCCTTGTCCAACATCAACACTTTAGCATGTCATACTTTAATGAGTGCTCACAATCATAAAAGATGTCCAAGATAGTATATTTGTATGTGAAGCCTCTCTTCTTTTATTACTTCCTATTAATTGCAACGATGACCAAAACTATGTTTGTCAACTCCCAACAACTTTTATTTATCATACTCTTATATGTGAAGTCATTACTTCCCATAAGATCGATATGATCTCTTTGATACTCTATATGTTTTCTTTATTTTTATCATGACCCAAGTGAGGAAATCAAGCCCTTGACTCAACACTAATCTTTATTATATAGCTCACGGACTCGATTACAAAGGGTAAAGATCATAAGGCAAAAGCTCACAACTAGATCATGCTAACATTATTCTACTAGATCAAGATACTACCAAAAGGATGGAACAAAGTAAAACGGTAAAGATAGGAGTGATGGTGATATGATACCAGGGTCACTCCCCCAAGCTTGGCAGTTGCCAAGGAGAGTGCCCATACCCATATGATTATGTCTCCTTCGGGGGTGGTGCTGATGGAGTTGAAAGTAGTGACGCCGGATCATCATATATCAAGCGTAGGAGATCCTCCAGCTTGCGGATAATACCTTTGAGTGCAGCTATGTAATCCTTCAACAAAATATTTTCACTTGTGATATGCTTGTTTCGAATTTGAGCTAACTCAATCATCCTGAAAGCTTCAATCTCAGTTGAGGTAAAAAGATTCGGAAGAGATTTAGGGGTGTCTTCTTCTCCCGATGCCGGAGCCAGATCTTCCACCTCCATCTTGATCTTCTTCTCCTTGTGGATCACCTCGGGTCCTTCCCTCTTCAGATCTATCTTCATTAGCCAAGCATCGTTGCCTTCATTGTTGGAGGAGGGAGACGACATCATGCCTGGCTTCGCAAACCCTAGCAGAAAACAGCTCGAAACAAGAATAGAGGATTTTTGCGTGATACAAAGGTCAAAACCTTCGGGAGTATATATAATGAATTTTTACCGACCAAAAGGAGTAGCCCACAAGAAAACGGAGTCTGGGAGGCACACGGGGTGCCCACGAGGCAGGGGGCACGTCCTCCACCCTCGTGGACGCCTCGTGTCTCTTCCAGACTGCTACTTATTTTTCTATTTTTCTAAATATTCCAAAACGGAGAAAATTTGCCTTTAGAGTTGTTTTGGAGTCGGTTTACTTACCGTATCACATACCTCTTCCTTTTCGGAGGCTGAATCGTTCTGGAAAGTGTCCCTTATGTATTCCTCCGGGGTTACGATTTCAATAACATTGGTTTCAACATTTATCGGATTACCTGAGATATAATGTTCGATTCTTTGGCCGTTCACCACCTTCGGATTTGTGCCTTCGAAGTTGTTGATTTTTATGGCACCGGAACGATAGACCTCCTCGATAACGTAAGGTCCTTCCCACTTGGAGAGAAGTTTTCTTGCAAAAAATCTTAAACGAGAGTTGAATAGCAAGACATAATCACTTACGTTAAACTCACGCTTTTGTATCCTTTTATCATGCCATCTTTTAAATTTTCTTTAAACAGCTTGGCATTCACATAGGCCTGGGTTCTCCATTCATCAAGGCAGCTAATGTCAAATAGCCTCTTCTCACCGGCAAGTTTGAAATCATAATTGAGCGCTTTGATAGCCCAATATGCCTTATGTTCTAGCTCAAGAGGTAAGTGACAAGCTTTTCCATATACCATCTTATATGGAGACATACCCATAGGATTTTGTATGCAGTTCTATAGGCCCATAATGCATCATCAAGTTTCTTGGACCAATTCTTTCTAGACCTATTAACTGTCTTTTGCAAGATTAATTTCAACTCTCTATTACTTAGTTCTACTTGACCGCTAGTCTGTGGGTGATAAGGGGATGCAATTCTATGATTCACATCATATTTTGCAAGCATCTTACGGAAAGCACCATGAATAAAGTGTGAACCACCATCAGTCATTAGATATCTAGGGACTCCAATCCTCGGAAAAATAACTTCTTTAAGCATCTTAATAGAGGTGTTGTGATCAGCACTACTAGTTGGAATAGCTTCTACCCACTTAGTAACCTAATCAATAGCAACTAAAATATGTGTGTACCCATTAGAGGCAGGAAACGGTCCCATATAATCAAAGCCCCAAACATCAAATGGTTCAATAACAAGTGAATAATTCATAGGCATTTCTTGACGTCTACTGATATTACCAATTCTTTGACATTCATCACAAGATAAGACAAACTTACGGGCATCCTTGAAGAGAGTAGACCAATAAAAATCGGATTGCAATACCTTGTGGGCAGTTCTATCTCCCGCATGGTGTCCTCCATAAGCTTCGGAGTGGCACTTGCGTAGGATCTGTTCCTGTTCATTCTCAGGTACACAACATCTAATAATACCATCTACTCCTTCTTTATAAAGATGTGGGTCATCCCAGAAGTAATGTCTCAAATCATAGAGGAACTTTTTCTTTTGCTGGTATGTGAAGCTAGGAGGTATAAACTTAGCAACAATATAATTAGCATAATCAGCATACCATGGAGTAGTATGAGAAGTATTTATGACAGCTAGTTGTTCATCAGGAAAGCTATCATCAATGGGTTGTGGGTCATCAAGTGCATTTTCTAACCTAGACAAGTTGTCTGCAACGGGGTTCTTAGCTCCCTTTCTATCAATAATATGCAAATCAAATTCTTGCAGCAAAAGAACCTATCTAATAAGTCTAGGTTTGGCATCTTTCTTTTCCATAAGGTATTTGATAGCAGCATGATCAGTGTGAATGGTTACTTTAGAATCAACGATATAGGGTCTAAACTTATCACAAGCAAATACAACTGCTAAAAATTCTTTCTCTGTAGTAGCATAATTTCTTTGGGCACTATCTAGAGTTTTACTAGCATATTGGATAACATTCAATTCCTTATCAACTATTTGCCCTAAAACAGCACCTAGAGCATAATCACTAGCATCACACATAATCTCATAGGGTAAATTCTAGTCAGGAGGCTGGACAATAGGTGCCGAGATCAATGCTTTCTTAAGTATTTCAAATGCTTCTAGACAATCATCATCAAAGACAAAAGGAATATCTTTTTTAAGAGATTAGTCAGAGGCCTGGAGATTCTGGAGAAGTCCTTTATGAACCTCCTATAAAACCTAGCATGACCAAGGAAACTTCGTATACCTTTGATGTCCTTAGGGCATGGCATCTTTTCAATAGCATCAACTTTAGCTTTGTCAACTTCAATACCTCTTTCAGAAATTTTATGTCCCAAGACAATGCCTTCATTAACCATAAAGTGGCACTTCTCCCAATTCAAGACAAGGTTAGTGTCTTCACATCTCTGCAAAACTCGATCAAGGTTGCTTAAGCAATCATCCAAAGAAGTTCCGTAAACGGAGAAATCATCCATGAAAACCTCAACAATCTCTTCACCAAAATCAGAGAATATAGCCATCATGCATCTTTGAAAGGTAGCAGGTGCATTACATAAACCAAAAGGCATACGTCTACAAGCAAAGGTACCGAAAGGACAAGTAAAAGTGGTCTTTTCTTGATCCCCTTTTGACACAGGTATTTGAGAGAAACCAGAATAACCATCTAGAAAGAAAAATGAGTATGTTTGGATAACCTTTCTAGCATTTGATCAATAAATGGCAAGGGGTAATGATCTTTCTTAGTAGCTTTATTTAACTTACCGAAATCAATTACCATCCTATAACCTGTAACTATTCTTTGCGGGATCAATTCATCTTTATCATTAGGAACGACCGTCATACCTCCCTTCTTAGGGACACAATGGACAGGACTTACCCACTAGCTATCAGCAACGGGATAGATAATACCTGCCTCTGGAGGCTTTAGTATTTCCTTCCTTACCACTTCTTTCATCTTAGGATTTAACCGTCGTTGATGATCAATAACCGGTTTAGCATTTTCTTCCAGTTTTATCTTGTGTTGGCATAAGGTGGGACTAATGCCGTTAAGATCATCCAGAGTATATCCAATAGCAACTCGGTACTTCTTCAGAGTTTTCAATAGTTTTTCTTCTTCCTGCTCTAAAAGGTTAGCACTAATAATAACATGATATATTTTCTTTTTGTCAAGATAAACATACTTAAGATTATCAGGTAAAGGTTTAAGTTCAAACATGGGATCACCCTTGGGTGGAGGAGGATCCCCTAGGATTTCAACAGGCAAGTTGTTTTTCAATACGGGTCCCTGTTTAAAGAATATTTCATCTATTTCCCTTCTCCCATTCATATGCATATCGTTTTCATGGTCTAGCAAGTATTGTTCTAAAGGATCATTAGAAGGCATGGCAATAGAAGCAAGACCAATAATTTCATCCTTACTAGGTGGTTCCTTTTCAAGGGGTTGTCTACGAAATTTAGCAAAGTTAAAATCATGAGACATATCCCCTAATCCAACAGTAAAAATATCTTTCACGCAGTCTATCTTTGCATTAGCAGTATTCAAGAAGGGTCTACAAATATAATGGGACAAAATTCATCTTGCGGGGAACTAAGAATAAGAAAATCAGCAGGGTATTTAACCTTCCCACACAAGACTTCAACATCTCTAACAATCCCAACTGGTGAAATAGTGTCTCTAATAGCTAGCTTATTAATAGTAACATCAATCCCTTCTAACTCAGCAGGTGCAATATCATGCATAATTTCTCGATATAAATCAAGAGGGATAATACTCGCACTAGCACCTACGTCACATAAGCCATGATAGCAATGATCTCCTATCTTAACAGAGATAACAGGCAAGCCTACAACAGGTCTATGTTTATTCCTAGCATTGGGTTTGGCTATTCTAGCAGACTCTTCTTGGAGGTAAATAATATGTCCATCTAAATCTTCTACCAAGAGATCTTTAACCATAGCAACACTAGGTTCAACTTTAATTTGCTCAGAGTGTGTAGGTGTTCTAGTATTACTCTTACAAACTACAGTTGAAGCTTGAGCATGATCCTTTATCCTAACAGGGAAAGGTGGTTTCTCAATATAAGCAGTAGGAATAATAGGATCAACATTATAAGTGATAGTCTTTTCTTCAACTTTAACAGGTTCAACTACTTTTACTTCAATAGGGGGATGGTATTTAAACCACTTCCCCTTGGGGAGATCAACATGAGTAGCAAAAGATTCACAGAAAGAAGCTACTATCTCAGAGTCAAGTCCATATTTAGTGCTAAACTCATGGAAAACATCGGTATCCATAAAAGCTTTAACACAATCAAACTTAGGGCTCATACCTGACTCCTTACCTTCGTCGAGATCCCAATCTTCAGAGTTGCGTTTAATTCTTTCCAATAAATCCCATTTGAATTCAACAGTCTTCATCATAAAAGAGCCAGAACAAGAATTATCGAGCATGGTGCGATTATTGAGAGAAAGCCGAGCATAAAAATTTTGAATGATCATTTTTTTTGAGAGCTCATGATTGGGGCATGAATATAACATTGACTTAAGCCTCCCCCAAGCTTGAGCGATGCTTTCTCCTTCACGAGGCCAGAAATTATAAATATAATTACGATCACGATGAACCTGGTGCATCGGGTAGAACTTTTGATGAAATTCCAACTTCAGACGATTATAGTTCCATGATCCAATATCATCACATAGCCTAAACCATGTCAATGCATCTCCCTTCAAATATAAAGGGAAGACCTTCTTCTTGATAACATCCTCGGGCATACCTGCAAGCTTAAATAATCCACAAACTTCCACATAGATTAGATGTAAATTGGGATGCAGTGTTCCATATCCTGTAAAAGGATTTTCAAGCAGTTTCTCTATCATACCCGAAGGAATTTCAAAGCAAACATTTTCAGTAGATGCAGTAGGTTGAGGAGCAACTCTTTGCTCTTCTGTTCGGGGTGAAGATACCCCGAACAAGCCCCTCAAAGGATTTTTGAGCCATAGTAACAAGTGACAATAAATTTCAGCACACTATATAAATTTTTCTTACCAAATGCCACTTACCAAAGGCGCTTCACTCCCTGGCAATGGCGCCAGAAAAGAGTCTTGATGACCCACAAGTGTAGGGGATCTATCGTAGCCCTTTCGATAAGTAAGAGTGTCGAACCCAACGAGGAGCAGAAGGAAATGATAGGCAGTTTTCAGTAAGGTATTTTCTGCAAGCACTGAAATTATAGGTAACAGATAGTTTTGTGATAAGGTAATTGGTTGCAAGTAACAAAAGGTAAAAGTAAATAAGGTGCAGCAAGGTGGCCCAATCCATTTTGTAGCAAAGGAAAAGCCTGGACAAACTCTTATATAAAGGAAAGCGCTCCTGAGGACACATGGGAATTATTGTCAAGCTAGTTTTCATCACGATCATCTGATTCGCGTTTGGTACTTTGATAATTTGGTATGTGGGTGGACCGGTGCTTGAGTGTTCTCCTTACTTAGACAAGCCTCCCACTTATGATTAAACTCTAATGCAAGCATCCGCAACTACAAAATAAGTATTAAGGTAAACCTAACCATAGCCTGAAACATATGGATCCAAATCAGCCCCTTACGAAGCAACGCATAAACTAGGGTTTAAGCTTCTGTCACTCTAGCAACCCATCATCTACTTATTACTTCCCAATGCCTTCCTCTAGGCCCAAATAATGGTGAAGTGTCATGTAGTCGACGTTCACATGACACCACTAGAGGAGAGACAACATACATCTCATCAAAATATCGAACGAAGACCAAACTCACATGACTACAAATAGCAAGACTTCTCCCATGTCCTCAGGAACAAAAGTAACTACTCACAAGACATAATATGGTTCATGATCAAAGGGGTATTAATATGCATAATGGATCTGAACATATGATCGTCCACCAAATAAACCAACTAGCATCAACTACAAAGAGTAATCAACACTACTAGCAATCCACAGGTACCAATCTGAGGTTGGGGTACAAAGATTGGATACAAGAGATGAACTAGGGTTTTAGAGGAGATGGTGCTTCTGAAGATGTTGATGAAGATAGCCCTCCCCAAGATGGGAGTTGTTGGTGATGACGGCGGTTTTGATTTCCCCCTCCCGGAGAGAACTATCCCCGGCAGAATAGCTCTGCCGGAGCCCTAGATTGGTTTCCGCCTCGGTTCCGCCTCGAGAAGGCGGCGTCTGGTCCCGAAAGCCTCCTTATGATTTTTTCTAGGTCAAGACACCTCATATAGGAGAAGATGGGCATCGGGGGGCCCACGAGACAGGGGGGCGTGCCTTGAGAGGGGGCGCGCCCCCACCCTCGTGGACAGCCGGTGGCCCCCCTCGGGAACTTCTTTCGCCAGATATTTTTATATTTTCTGAAACGGAGTTCTGTTGAGTTTCAGGGCTTTTGGAGTTGTGCAGAATAGGTTTCCAGAGTTTGCTCCTTTTCCAGCCCAGAATTCCACCTGCCGGGATTCTCCCTCTTCTTGCAAACCTTGTAAAATAAGAGAGAAAAGGCATAAGTGTTGTGACAAAACAAGTAATAACAGCCCATAGTGCAATAAATATCAACATATAAGCATGATGCAAAATGGACGTATCACAAGAGAGGCTAACAATGGTGGAAGGGTGAGAGTGCGTATAATCTAGTGGCGATTCTACCGTCCGGGCACCCTGGGCACGTGCCCGGGCTCGACCGCTGCGAAATTTACCAGAAGCCCGAGTCACAATCCCGTATAACGTACTGTGGACGATAAAAAATACAGCAGCCTCGTGATGAATTGGCTAGTTTTGGGCTTAGTGACGCCATAGGCAAGCCCATCAATTAATTAATTTATTACGTGGGCCAGGATAGGGTAGTCATCTCGTGGCCTCTGAAAAGAATGTGAATCCATCGATCTATCACGAGGCTGCATCCAGCTCATCGCTCTCCTCGCTGTGCGCCGTGCCGCGGGATGTGTAGCCCTAGCTACTCCAACATCGACGGCGGCGGCAGGTGAGGTGGACTGGCGGAGGCGCGCAACATTGATAGCTGGCAAGACCGCAGGATATGGTGCACGGCCTAGTCTCCAGTTATTTAGGCTACTACCGCTGCTAGTGGTGATCGAGATCGGAAGCGGAACCACATGAGTCAAAGCGGCAGCTCCTATGGTGGGATTCCACTCCGTCTCCGACGGATGGTAGCCACGTGTGCAACACCGGTGAGTGCCCAATCTGTGGAAGGCCACGGTCAGGAGGCAGCAAGTGGCAGCAAACTGCCAACAACTAGGGCTACCGACGGCAAGCTATGAAGTTTCGGAAAGGGCATTTGTCTAGATTCAGTTAACACATTATTGGTATGATATATTCCCACTGATGTGTTAAATTTCAGTGGAAATTATATAATTTGTTAATGTGTTGTATCTTGTAGATTCTCGTATGTGCACAAGGATGAACATGAGAGATTGGATTTTTGTCGTGGAGACGTCAAAACATTTGGTTGTGTGGTTAGTTTTTAGCAAGTGAATTGTTATTATATCTCATGTTTTAATTAGTTACTTCTACGATCTATGAAACATTTCGTGTATACAATGCACATGACATTTATCCAAATATATGGTACTTGCACAGTTTGATAAACTAAGCTAAAATTTAGCTTGCGATGTGCCCAGGCTTCCACAATTCGCTGGCTCCGCCACTGGTATAATCCATGGACTCAACATTAGTCATAAAGAACTCACATACTTATTGGGAAAAATCTATTAGCCCTCGAAGCAAAAATACTACGACGCATGCTCCTAGGGGGGAGGTTGGTAGGAGTTAACCATCGCGCGCCCCTGACCTTCACGCAAAGATAAACAATCAAAATACAATGCGCGCCAATTTGGTTACATAGTTAGGAGACCATACATGCATGCTTCGGGAATCACAAACCTTGACACCAATATTTTTACTAGGCCACAATCATTCACTAGTACCTCCCACATATTAGCATCTCTATATCGCAAAACTATTGCAAGGAATTAAACATATCATATTCAGCGATCTACAAGTTTATGTAGGATTTTATGACTAACCATGTGAATGACCAATTCCTTTCAACTCTCTAAATAGATATAAGTGAAGCAAGAGAGTTTTAATTCTTTCTACAAAAGTTATGCCCACGCTCTAACAATTATAAGTGAAGCAAAAGAGCATTCTACAAATGGCGGTTTTCAATGTGAAGAGAAACAGGCAATCCAAACTTCAAATGATATAAGTGAAGCACATGAAGCATTCTATAAAGCCATACTCAGAAGATATAAGTGAAGTGCAAAGAGCATTCTATAAATCAACCAAGGACTATCTCATACCAGCATGGTGCATTTATTAAAAGGAAAAATAAAAAGCAAATGACGCTCCAAGAGTTTACGCATATCATGTGCATGAAACGAATCCGAAAACATACCGATACTTGTTGAAGAAAGATGGGATGCCTTCCGCGGCATCCCCAAGGTTAGGCGCTTGAGTCTCCTTGAATATTTACTTGGGGTGCCTTGGGCATCCCCAAGCTTGAGCTCTTGCCTCTCCTCCTTCTCACTTCGAGACCTCCTCGATCCTTGAACACTTCATCCACACAAAACTTAACCGAACTTTCAGTGGCGGGGTTAGTGCATATGATCAATAAAATCCCATCATGTACTGCTCTAACATTATTGTATAATTATGAAAAAACATTACCCACAGTATGCTATCACAATTCTATGGCCCCAAGTCAAGCAGGCTTCAACAAGAATTCAAACATATGCAAATAATGAAGCTATAACAGCAATCTGTGAAAACAGGACAGTCTATAGTAATCTGAACAATAACCATACTTATGTAACCCTACAAATTATGGAAAAATTATGAAACATCAACAATTTGTATAGCAAGACTTTGCAAAAAGTTTCAGATCCTTTCGACGTTCCAGTAAAAAATGTAAAATCGCGCACTATAGCCAATGTTTCTGTTTTTGCACCGCACAAACCAACAAGCAGTTTAATCATCCTAAAGGAAACTCTTAGCACATTATTTTTATAATACAATGGAATTGTACAAGGGGATAATTATTTTTATTGAAAAGTTTCTATAATCAAGGTTCACAAAGTTTCCATGGGCTGGAACAAAGTTCAAGGCTAGCTCCCACTTTAACAATGCTCGTCTTTCTCACTTTCGCTTTTCTTTTTGAAAAAGTTTTAGGTCCCCCTCTTTATTTTTTATTTTTTTTAACTTTATAAAATCACACAACAGAAATAAATGACTCTCTACAACTTTCGGGTTGTCTCCCTGGCAGCGCTTTCTTTAAAGCCATTAAGCTAGGCATATAGTGCTCGAGTAATGGATCCACCCGGATCCCAAGGTATATCAAAGCCAATTTTAATTAGCAATGATTTGGCATTTAGTAGTGAGCACAAAGTGATGTGTGTCATGAAACAACGAAGTCTAACTCTCTTCCAATGCATAGGCATGTCATACAAGAACAATTCATACACATCAAGTAAAGGCCAATGCATAGTATAAGCAGTTTCTTGCAATTTTATCATGTTGGAAACATAGAGAGGCGGAGATGTAGTTCCTATCTCATAATAATTGCAAGTAGGAGCAGCAAGCACATGCATATTATACTCATCAAAATCATCATTTGTAACAAAAAAAGGCAACCCATCAATATAATCCTTAAGAAGTGCAAACTTCTCCGATATAGTGTAGTTTGGAGAATTCAAAAAGATAATAGGACTATCATGCGTGGGTGCAATAGCAATAGTCTCATGTTTTACATATGGAACTATAGCAAGTTCATCTCCATAAGCATAATTCATATTGGCATCTTGGCCACAAGCATAGCAAGCATCATCAAAAGGGATATTTCAAAAGAATCAACGGGATCATAGCAATCATCATAGCAATCATCCTTCGGTAAGCACGAAGGGAAATTAAACAATGTATGAGTTAAAGAGTTACTCTCATTAGAAGGTGGGCACGGGTAGCTAATCCGCTCTTTCTCCTTTTGTTCTTCGCTCTCCTCGTCATCTTTTTCATCCAATGAGTTCACAATGTCATTAATTTCTTCTTCCGTAGACTCCTGCAAAATATTAGTCTCTTCTTGGACAGCGGAGGAGTCCTCAATATATAGTTTAACATAGGCATTAGAAGCATAATTATCATAACAATATTTAAATATGGCAAAAATTTCAGATTTGTAAAGAGTAGCATCATACTTTTCAATCAAAGAAGCAATTTCATAAGCACCCTTAAAAGCAACAAATTCTTCAATTTGTAAACATCATAGTAACTATAAACACCCTTTGCATACGAGGATACGATTCCATTATCACTAAACCCACATTGGTAGGGAAGGTGTTTCTTAGGGTCTTCAGAACAACAAGTAAAATCATATATTTCACATAAATTCCAAGCATAGCATTGCAAACGATGAATTTGATCCAGTAAAAGTTTCCCTTTTTCAGATATGCGGTGTCGCACATAACAAGTATGCTCATCTAAAGATTTTCCCTCAACTAAGCTAGTTGGAGTTTCAGCCCGAGCACATAGGGATCGAAGATGATCCAAGTAATAAGTTTCTGTAGTGTGTTAGATTTTGAGTGGTTCTTCTACCATTGGTACAGTAGGTACCACTATTTTTTTTGGTATTTTGCGTTTCCTACCCATAACTAAAGATAGAAAACAACTTAGAACAGCAAATAAAATCTACTTAGTGATAAAGCAAACAAGCACACACGAGAATATTCACCCACGCTATTGCTCCCCGGCAACGGCGCCAGAAAAAGGTCTTGATAACCCACAAGTGTAGGGGATCAGTTGTAGCCTCTTTCGATAAGTAAGAGTGTCAAACCCAACGAGGAGCTAAAGGTAGAACAAATATTCCCTCAAGTTCTATCGACCACCGATACAACTCTACGCACGCTTAACGTTTACTTTACCTCGAACAAGTATGAAATTAGAAGTAGTTTGTAGTTTTTGTGGGATAGGTTTGCAAGATAATAAAGAGCACGTTAGTAAAACTAGGGGCTGTTAAGATAAAGACACAACTAAATTAGTTTTAGCGAGTGTGGAAAAGTGGTGGTAGGAGTTGTGAAATTGCCCCTAATTAAGCAATTGACTACATTACTAGACCGATAGCAAGTTTTATGTGGGAGAGGCCATTGCTAGCATGTCATCCCTTACTTAGAATTCTATGCACTTATGATTGAAACTATTAGCAAGCATCCGCAACTACTAACGTTCATTAAGGTAAACCCAACCATAGCATTAAGATATATTGGCCCCCCTTCAATCCCGTATGCATCAATTTCTACGCTAGGTTGAAGCTTCTGTCACTCTTGCCCTCCAATATGTAGTCATATCAACATACAACTAACCCTATGGTGTGATCCACGCGCGCGCTCATATGATGGGCACCAAAGGACAGCAACATAACCACAAGCAAATTAAATCAATCATATCAATTCACCAATCACCGATAGGACAACGAAAATCTACTCAGACATCATAGGATGGCAACATATCATTGGATAATAATATGAAGCATAAAGCACCATGTTCAAGTAGAGGGTACAACGGGTTGCGAGAGAGTGGACCGCTGTAGATAGATGGGGGAAGGTGATGGAGATGTTGGTGAAGATGACGAACGTGTTGGTGTAGATCGCCATCACACGATGATGGCCCCAGTGGCACTCCGGTGCCACCGGAAGCGAGGGGGAGAGAGCCCCCCTCCTTCTTCTTCTTCTTCCTTGACCTTCTCCCTAGGTGGGAGAAGAGTTTCCCCTCTGGTCCATGGCCTCCATGGCGGCGGAGGGGCGAGAGCCCATCCGAGATTGGATATGTCTCTGTCTCTCTCTGTTTCTGCCTTCCTAGATTCTGGCCTTCCACCGTTTCTTAAATTCCCGGAGATTTGTAACTCCTATTGGGCTGATTTTTTGACACGATTTTTATCCGGATATTAGATTTCTTGAGGCGAAAGAAGGGTATCAACCGCCTTACGGTGTGGCCATGAGGGCCCAGGGCGCGCCTGCCCCTAGTGGGCGTGCCACCCTGCCTCGTGGCCCACTCAAGCATCGTCTCATGTTGGTTCCGCTTCCCAAAATTCACATATATTCCACAAAATTTCTCCGTCCGTTTTTATTCCGTTTGGACTCCGTTTGATATGGATATTCTGCGAAACAAAAAACATGCAACAAACAGAAACTGGCATTGGGCACTGGATCAATATGTTAGTCCAAAAAAATAGTATAAAAAGTTGCCAAAAAATATGAAAATTGTAGAATATTAGAATGGAACAATCAAAAATTATAGATACGACGGAGATGTATCAGTTGGCGCTACAAAAAAATCTATAAACTGTTAAT
Organism: Secale cereale; assembly: GCA_902687465.1. Classification (NCBI taxonomy): domain Eukaryota; kingdom Viridiplantae; phylum Streptophyta; class Magnoliopsida; order Poales; family Poaceae; genus Secale; species Secale cereale. The sequence continues at coordinate 712,790,500 of LR738712.1, read as the reverse complement.
TTTATTTATTTGTTTAATGGAAACAAATCCCTAATTAGTGGGAAGCATTATTTTTCGTATTTGTTTGTTGGAAGCAATCACTACATAGCAAAACAATTAGGGTAATTCTGCGAAGCAGTTTGTTAGTAGAAGCATAGAATTAAGGAAGCGTGGAGAGATTAGTAGAAGTACATGGGAAGTGATTACTACAAACACTTAAATAGGAAGGAAAAAAGTCAGGTGAGGCCGTGGAGGTAGGAGATATGGAATCTGGAATGCGAGTGTGATGGATGGATAGGGAGACAGGTGTCCCTCCGAGCCGTTGGATGCCAAAACCGACGACTCACATTGTAAGGATTTGCCAGATCCTGGCCATTGGATGTGCAAATCGGATGGCCTGTTTGACACTCACTACATTCAATTGTTGGCACGTCGCACATGAGAACGATCCGTGCGACCAGAGACACGCCGACCCAGTTTGACAGTGCGAGCCAACCAATTGTGTAACCTTCTAGAAGGTTTATGAACCGTTTTTTTTCCTTTTTTCTGAAAATTCTCAAAAGAATCATGATTTTATAAAACGAGTTCACAATTTCAAAAAATAGTCTTGTTTAGAAAAACACCAATTTGCAATAAAATCTATGATTAAAAGAAGTTGTTATTCAACTATTGCTGCATATAAAAAAGTCTTATAATTTTGATAACCAACAGTCAGATCAACAGGACAGTTGATGCACAAAGCATGAGAACAATATAATCTGCAGAAACTAGTATTCTTATAGTGTTATATGGCCAGGTACAAAACCTGAATTTTCTTCACATGTTATTCAGATGATAGGTGCATTAGCATCTTCAGTTTCAGTTTTCTTCTTTCAGTTGAGTAAGCATAGGTGCATTATCATCACCATGTTCAGAATTATACGTGTTAATGAAAACGGACTGAAACTTATAGGCTGAGTGTCCGAGCGCATTAGGGTCGCCATGTTCAGAATTCGATCATTGTCGAATCAGAAATTTATTTTTTGCTCTAATGGACTGAAACTTTCAGCGGAATAACAAAACTCAAGTGCTCAACTCACTGCAAGAACCACAACATCTGTGTCAATAGCTAGCAACATTAAAGTAGTGGCCATTGTCAAACACATTACAGACTAATGCCACCGCACCGTTGCTCAAACAGTTTCGGAATTTTTAAACCGTGATGCCAACGCAAATAGGTTTCCTACTGCCAGGGAGAACAAACCAAGTTCAGCTAGCAGGAAAACAAGAACTTCTGGGTTTTCCTGAACGCATATCTCAACAAAAGGACCTGGGTTCTAAAGTCATCGTGTCCGAGGCGGCTGACACTTCTGAAGAGGTGAACACTGAACAGCAGTCCTAGGAGTCCTTGCTCTGGCATATCTCTACTCTGCATGGACATCCGGGTACCGCAGCTCCGCGTGGGCTGAATTAGAAGAAAAATAGTTAAGCAGCTAGGCATCATGTACTGCAACAAGTTTAAATAAGAAGATGAAAAGGAAAGCTGATGTACAAAACCTCAAAACAATGTAATGTGCTGTGGGATACAAGCTGAATTTTCTCCACGCTTTATTCGAAACAAATTACAGTAGGCTAAAAGATAGAAAACAATTAATATATTCTCTGTGAAGCTGAACTAAATCATCTGAATCAAAGCCAATAGTTTCTTCAGCGTGGATTTTTGACATATGAAAAATTGAAAACTAGCATCTGTCCATAAATCAAACAGGTTTAGTGTGGATTTGATTCAGCAACATTTACTGATGTCTATGATCCTACATTAGTGCAGAATATTTCCAAGTCCTAACTCCTTACTGAAACAGATAAGCAAAAGTTCCAGTAAACTGTTTTCAGATTAGCAACAGGTTCGAACTGAAACCCGAGACTACTGCAAATATAAGTTTCGAACTGAAACCACAGAAGACGAGTAGGAAGTTGAGGGCCTCGATCTCACCAGGCGTCCCCGCGATGACGACGATGATGACGAGGGTCCGGCGGTTCCTCGGCAGGTCGACGAGGAGTGGGGTAAGCCGGTCAACACCTGTGCGGAGGCACATGACGAGGTCGGAGACGTCCATGTTGGCGCCCAGCCGCATAGCCAGCTGGTTTCTCAGGCGGAACACGGACCTCCCGAAGAAGAAGAACTCGCCGTGGTCGATGAGGGGCCCGTCGACGTCGTCGTTCGGCCACACGTACTGGATCAGCCGCATGGCCACGTTCAGCAACATGGCGGCGGAGAGGTGAAGCTGCAACAGAGTCGCAAAGAACTTGAGATCAAATGCGAATTTGAGATGCGGAGGCGCAAGAAGCCAAAAAAACTCAAATCTGGTAAGAACAGAGCCAAGAAATTAACACGATTTTGCAATCTTCCGACGCACATCCAATCCAAGAACCCAATTCGAATTCGTGCAAATTGGGGAGAAATCAAGAAGCGGACTCACCGGAGTCGGAGGTGGAAGGGGAGGCATGCCGTCCCTGGCGGGGATGGGCTCCACGACCCAGTGCATCATCGTGGTGACGTTTGCGATGTTGTTGTTGATGGCCTGGACGCTGACGCCGTTGTTCCAGCGGAGGTACCTCCCGTTGGCACGGAGGCAGCCACGGTTGATGTGGAGAAGCAGGACTTCGTCCCCAGATTCTGAAGGGATGGCAAACCAAACGATTGCAATCACCTCCGGATGGTCGTAGTTGCGCTGCTGGACGCGGAGCCCGCGGTGGGGGAACGGCGCCGGCGCGTCCGTGGCGGCAAGGTAGCCGCCGTAGGCGGCGCTGAGGAGGAGTAGGTACTGCGCGTTCTGGCCCTGGTGCAAGTGCACCGCCCACGCCGTGTTCATCGACGCCCGGTGGGGGTGGAGGGAGACGCCATGCCCGTCTCTGTCGGCGCTCAGGTACGTGCCGAGCTGGCGGCTGCGCAGCCGCACGTGGTGGCCGTGCTGGAACTGCTCCATCGGTCGCTTGCGGTGCAGAGAAGGTGGGCTCTGCGCGGTGGAGGCGGAGATTGGGTTCTTGGTTTCTTGGCGCTCCGGCGACGGGGAGAAGATGGGAAGCCAAAGCTGTTGGTTGAGACGGTTACCTTCGGGCGCCAAGCCGGAGTATTTCAAGGTAGGTTTTGCGGGCTTATGGGCCTAGAAAATCCATCCATCGGCCCGTACAAGTTAGATCCAGCACGCCTGTCGGCTATCACCCCTCAAAAAAAAATCAACTTGCTGTCAGCGCTAAAAAAAACAGAATCCAAGTTCTGTCTCGAAAGGAAAGAAAAATACTGTGTTTTTCTTTCTCCGGAAAGTATAAAGTATATCAAACATAATAAAATTACATCTTTTTTAGGGGATCTTTTATTTTTTTCGGAAACGATCAGATCTATTGTAAAAATTCATCGAAAGTATAATGTATATCAAACATAATAAAATTACATCGACATTTGAAGACCACTGAACGACCCACTAGAACGAACCGTCGACGCGCCAATATTGTCGCTCTTCTATCGGAGCCGGCTTGACCTTGTCAATGACTGCCGAAAAGTCTCTGTGCACGTGTCTTTAAGGATCGGCGCCCTAGTGATGCAGTCTTCGTCAATGAACCCTCGCATAGATCTCAAGCACCTGACGCCAAATCTCGTTATATGACGGGAAACCCCCTTCGGTTACTAGCTCCCATGAAACGAAGGCTCCTGGTGCGTTGGGGTTGTGGGTATTGCTCAGGGCTCCACTGGCAAGTCTCTCGTCCATTGGTGTGTCTGGCTACTATGTGGGCTCTCAGCATTAGACGGGCCCTGCCCAAGTCTTCAGGTCTTTCTCTCCGACCAGCCTTCCTCTTCGCCCATGATTCCATGTCACCGTCGTCTCCCCTCAAATACCAAAACCCCTCCGCACGCGCATGGTCCCACTTCTTGGCGGCGAGGAGGGCTTATAGTTCAAGATGGCAACGGGGACGAAAACCACCGGGTTTTGCTTGCCCAAACCCATCCCCACGAGAAAATCACAAACCCGTCCCCGTCCCCATCAACGTGTGCGGGGTTAAAATTTTGCCCGTCCCCTAAACCCATCGGGTTTTCAAAACCCACGGGGAACCCGTCCCCACAAGCAGTCAATGAAAAAAAAACATTTGAAAGAAAAAATATGAGCATATTACAGCAGTAGGCGACAGCTAGGGGACCTAGGTTTAGGTGTTGTGTTGTGTGGAAGAGAGAGGCCTGAAGAGGAAGCGAGCGTGGGGTTGGTTTGTAATCCAGGGCCTCGGGCACTGTGGCTTTGGGCCACTTGAGTCAAGATAGATCGGTGCATGCTAAATAACGTATTTTGACGGGTTTTGTCGGGTTTCGGGTTCGGGTAGTACTCAAACGGGTTTAAACCCGCGAAACATGCCGGGTTTTATAATGTACCCACGAGCAGCCCCGCGGGGATAGAAAATTGCCCATCCCCGTCCCCTAATAGAGTATAAACCCGCGGGGACGCGGGTTTCGGGACCCATTGCCATCTTGACTTATAGTAATGTGACTCCTCCACAACATGGGCTCCCAGAGCAATCCTCAACTTTGGGCTTGCTCTCCGAGGCGACATCCCTCAGGCAACACATGAGGAGGCGCTCTAAGAGGTACCCATCACACCAAATTGGCCCTATTTTTCGCTTTATTGCATTGAAATGTTTGCGCGTCACATATGAGAATGGCCCGATCCAGTTTGATCATATTACACACTAACCAGTTTAGGGAACCTTATAGATGGTTCATGCTCCGGTTTTCCTTTTTTTATTTTTCTTAGTTTTCCCTTTTTGTCGAAAATTCACATTTTGTTTGGAGAAAAATCATGATTTTATAAAGAAACTTAACAATTTCAAAAAATGTTCTCAATTTCAAAAATCATAAATTTGAAAAAACAGATGCATTTAAAAAAGTGTTTACAAATTTAAAAAATATCATGTTTCAAACAAATCCGTATATAAAATCTTTGCATATCTCAATGAACGTTAGGACATTTAAAAAATTGTTCACGTCTAGATAAGGTTTAAAACTTGATAAATTTTTATGTTTTAAAAAATAAACAGCATTTCCAAAAACTTGATTTTTTTAAATGAACATTTTTGGAAAACATGAACTTTTTCCAGATTTGTAACTGATTTTTTATATATGAACATATTTTGAAAACGCAAACACTTTTTAAATTTAGACTTTTTGGGGAAAAATAAAATAAAATTCGTAACAACTTTTGGAAAACACAATTTTCAAAGCCCATTTTGCTAGAGGAAATCCGGTTTCATTATGGCAGCCGGTCGCTAAAGTTATCTGGTATGCTACAACACCGGTCGTTTCAGCGGAGGACGTATATGGTGGAGGTTAATGTGCTACAATGCACCCAAAGCCAAAAACTCATGTGAAAACTTCCCAAAAATTCTTAAAATAATTGACACATGAACATAATATATATCTATCCTGACACAGAATTTTAGCTAAAAAATAACTCACACCTTGAGAAACAAAGAAGACAAACCGCGACATGAATGTTGTTTTCATTTATACTGGCCATGAACTGGGTCCATTTGCACTAACACGGCTGAATTTGTTAATTTTGTTTCTCTTGCTGTGAGTTAAATTTACGACTGGAATTTTGTAACATGTTAGATGTATGCTATTACTTTACACTCAAATATTTCTGAAATTTTTAGAACCCATAGTACAAGCTTTTGATGTTTGGTGCACCGGTAGCACAGAAACTGTGGTGCACATGATACACTCGAGAACATATCTGGTGCACCAGGGCTTCTTGTGCTACCGGTGCACCAGACTCGCTTAGCACACTTTCAAATGTTCAAAGAAAAAAAACAGGAAAAAATATAGCACATTCACATAGCATTAATGTACGTCGTCACAAAATTTCAAATCAAAATTTAGAACATAGCTCAAGATACAAAAATGACAAATTCGACATTGAATAGTATACAACACAAGTTGGGCTTTAGATTTGGCCCATTATTACATTGATGTCACATTTGTCTTTTTTGTATCTCAAGCAATGTTTTAAATTTTAGTTTGAATTCTCGTGACAACATAGATTGATGTTTTTTCAATACATATATTTTTTCTTGGATTTTTCTGAACATGTTTACACGTTCGGTGCACCGATAGCACAAGATGTGTTGGTTCCCTAAGGCGAGGAATGTTATCCCCGGAAGGGATGGGCTCCACGACCCAGTGCATCATTGTGCTGAAGTTGTCGATGCCGTCAATGCTGACGCCATTGTTCCAGGGGAGGTACTTCCCGTTGGCGCGGAGGTAGCGGCCGCCTGCGGCGTGGCGGAGCAGGACGTCGTCCCCGAACCCGGACCTGTAGGCTTGCCAGGCCATCTTCCCCACATCCGGATGGTAGTGGTTGCGCTGAACGACGCAGAGCCCGCGGTGGCCAAAGGGCGCCGGCGCGGCCGTGGCGGCGAGGTAGCGTCGTAGCGGCCGTAGGCGGCGCTCTGGAGGAGTATGTAGTGCGCCTGGACGTTGTACACGTGCACCGCCCACGCCACGTCTAATGAATCCCGGCAGTGTTGGAGGGAGTCGTCGTCGGCGTGCAGGTACATGTCGTTCACGCGGCTGCGCAGCCGCACGTGGTGGCCGTGATGGAACTGGTCCATCGGTCGCCGACGGACCTTTGACCGCTGGAGAGCAAAGTCGGGGGCTGGGCGCGGTGGGGAGGGGGGCAGGGGGCGCCGGGGAGGATGAGTTCTTGGTTTCTTGGCGCTCCGGCGAGGCAGAGAAGAGAAGGCTGTTGGTTGGGGCGGTTATGTTCGGGCGCCAAGGCAGAGTATTTCAAGCTTAGAGGCCGTCGCCGTGCTCAGCTTCCGTCACTAGGTGGGCTTGTGGGCCGTGGCAAGTGAGATCCGCACGTCTGTCTAGTCGTCCAGAATTAACTCAAAAAAAAAGTCGTCCAAAAACAGAGAGCAACTAGTTAACGAGTGTTCCTTCAGGAGCCTCGCAACGATAAACGTGAGTTGACGCGCTCTCAGTCATTCGCCACGTGTCGCGCTCTAGGCGTTCCCTTCGGATTTTATTTTATTTTATTTTTCCGCACGCGTTTTCGGCTTGTTAAATGGTTTTTTCCGGGGTTTTGGACGACTTGGTTTTCTACCGGTCTTCCTTGGCTTCTCGATCTGCACGAAAAAACATGTTTTTTCCCTTTAGTGAGAGTCACGGTTTTGCTTCCGTGAGAGATACAGTTTTGCTTTTGCGAGAGTCACGGCCATGTCTCTCATAAACGAAAAATGCGTTTTTTTTCCTTCGCGGGAGTCACGGTTGTGCTTTCGCGAGAGGCACGGTTGTGCTTTAGCGAGAGTCACGGCCGTGCCTCTTGGAAACGAAAAAATTCGCGTTTTCTGTTTTTTCCTTTTGCGAGTCACAGCCGTGCCTTCCGGGAACGAAAAAACAACGCGTTTTTTGTTTTTTTTTTGCTTTCGCGAGAGTTACGGTTTTGCTTCCGCGAGAGGCACGGTTCTACTTTCGCGAGAGTCACAGCCGTGCCTCTTCGGAAACAAAAAAAACGTGTTTTCTCGTTCTTTTCTAACGCGAGAGGCACGGGCGTGCTTCTTTCGGAAAGGAAAAAAACCCGTGCTCTTGGTTCGGTTTTTTCGTCTGTTTTCTTGTAAAATAATTCGTCAAACCTATCAATATGGGATCTAGTTTTGAAGATCTCGACGCGAGGAATCCAACGGTGAAAGCGGTTCGAGATTTGGACGCGCGGTTTAAGAGATAAAACGTTTTGAATAAACGGATCCACGAAAAAGGGTAAAACTCCCAGGTTGGGACAGGTGGCGCACATACAGCGCGCCACTTGTTGCAACCTGGGAGGTTGAATTGATATTTGCAACGAGTACTTTTCAACTAGTGATTTAAAAAAAAAACAACACTGCAGATTCTAAAAAAAAACCAAAGCAGTGGTTCTTCTCCATCATTGAAGTACTTCGTCTATTTGTATATTATAGGCTAGGATTGCTAAAACTGAAAATATAGTAATTTTGCTCTTCCAACAGCCTTTGTATAAGTGGTCCTTCAAAACCTTTTTTACAAAGCTTGCTATTTTTGCACCCACACTCCGTATATTTACAAAGTGAAGAGACACTTGCTATATGCCCCAAAATTTAGCAAGAGCCCAACCACCAGCCCCGTGACATTTCCTGCACCTCCTGTGACCTCGCCGCCGCTGCCTCCGGCCGCCGCATCAGCCATGAAGGCCACATACGACCCCCCCCCCCCGGCACCCGACACTGACGCCAACGCCGGCCCTTCTCCTCCACTTCCCAGCTCGATCACAACCAACCCCAAGGCCACGGTGCCTAGGGTTGGTGCCGCCGCCGAGGCACGCGGGTAGCCGCCTCGCCCATCGTCCCCGGTGCCTCCAACGGGCCTACCGCCGCCGCATCCATCCCTTCGGTCACCCATCCTGAAATTACTCCAAGTTGGTCACACCTAACTTTGGAGTTCTTTTCGAGTGGGCTCCCGAAAAAGAAGGCATTCTTTATTGATATAAGTAGTCTATCATCCCTAATACGTCAGGCTATCACACTGCTCCCATGGCCACTGGTGCATTGGCGGTGGTGGTGCTATTTGAGAGAAACATGTCACTTTTGGTTTGTGGTGTTGTTCATGCACCAATGATGAACTTTTATGTTGTTCTTGCACTATTCCCTCGGTTCTATGCTTGAAGTTTAACTTTAAATTCACAATATTTCGGAGTTGTATTCCTATGATGTTAATTCAGGTACTGGATGAAATGCTCTAATTATTATGCATATAAATCCAAAGTTCATTTATGTCATATATGCAAGCCAATTCTAGTTTTGGATTGCTATTATAGAAAGGCTAGCAAAGCAAAAAAAAAAAAAAATGTTGACTTTGTTTACCTTTTCTCTCCTCTTGCTATAACAAGTTTTTAGCAACCCAATATATAAAGGTTGTTGGAAATGCTCTTAGGAAGCCTTTGTGATACCATCGGTCAGGCTGTAGGCAATTTGGGTGGATCCGTTTTTTTCCTGTTTTAAAAAAAAAACAAAAAAAGGGTGCGACAAGTGTAATCGACAAGGACCGAACCAAGGTTTTCTTCCTTCCGAGTGCAGCACTCTAACCACTAAGCCACATCGTCGCTTTGTGAATACTTATGTCATGTTATATATTTCTATGTATAGAAAATGACCATTCTACGTTTTCCATGTTTTTTCGTTTTCTTTTTTGTTTACTATTTCTTTTCTATTTTATTAAATTCATGATATTGTTCCAATCAATGATATTTTTTTCCAATTTGAATGAACTTTTTTCAGTCAACAAAATTTGTAACATTTTGGTGAACTTTTTTTCCAAATCGGTAAACTTTTATTCAATTCCCATGAATTTTTTCCTCAAAATTGATGAACTTTTTTCACAATTGGTGAACCTTTTTAAAAATTCACGATTTTCTTTTTTGTAGATTTGTAAACTTTTTTTTCAAACCAATGAATGTTTTTTCAAATCCGATGATTTTTTTCAATATTGATGAACTTTTTTTTTCAAAAAATAAGAACTTTTTTTAGAATCAATGAACTTTTTTAGAATCGATGAACCATTTTTTAAGAATCCACTGAACTTTTTCCTTCACTTTACTAACCCACCCTCTTAGAGATGCACTACTCTCAAAAAGTGTATGTATGCCAGGTTGACTTTTTCCTTAATGTATTTTGAGGCTTTTATAAGCAATGAGCTATCATATAGAGCAATATTTGAAAGAAGTTTAGTACCACTAGGGTAGGGTCACAGGCCTGACCAAGATACCCCACCCATGGTCACTACCCAGAAGCTCAAAAGACAAACCGAAGGCAACAAGAACAGTCGACTGAGACGGCCCAAGAGGACATTCCACTCCACTGTACACCCTCGTTCAGATGACTCAACTTCACTCGACCCTTCCAAGACACTCGACCCCTGAAGGTCAAAAGTCCCTTAGGACAGCAACGGTCTGGTATTCACTCTGCTACAATGAATGCCTTTATTACTCTTTACTGCGGGCGTTATCAGTAACGCCTGCCTTTATGTACATTGAACACTTGGCGAGAGCATGGCTGGGGTCCTGGCGCACTATATAAGTCACCCCCTCCTCCAGTACAAGGGTTCGCACCCCTTGTAACTCAAACACCCCTATACATTCCAGTCGACCGCCTCTGGGCACCGAGACGTAGGGCTTTTACTTCCTCCGAGAAGGGCCTGAACTCGTATACATATTACGCACAATCTCACCATAGCTAGGACCTTGTCTCCTCTTACGTACCCCCTACTCGTACTGTCAGACTTAGAACCACGACAGTTGGCGCCCACCGTGGGGCAGGGGTGTCTTAGCGACTTCTGGTGAGGTTGCAAACGTTTCTCCGACCTCCTTCATCATGGTTTCCGGCGGAGGTCTGGCGTTGGGCCGCGAGATCCAACTCGGCACGCTCGTCTTCGTCGCCGACGACTCCGCTTGGCTCCAGGAGGCTCCCCTCGACGTCGAGGCGCTGCTTGTCCGCGGGGCTGCGCACTTCCTTGCCAGTGCTTGCGGCGTCCTTCTCCGGCAGCCATTGACTCAGTAATTGCCGATTCCTTCATCGTCCGTCGTCCCCGTCGGACGCCATCGCAAGCGATCAGGTCGCTCGCTGCTCCAGCGGTGCATGAAACACGCAGTGGCCCGCCAGGCGGCCACCCCTCAAGTCGCGGCCATCGAGCCCGACGAGTACCTCTACGGGCCGTCGATCCGTCGGTCGAGCTCGCGGATTCGATTTCCGAGTGCGGGAGTGATGGCTTCTCGCCCCTCGTTGGTTACCCCAAGTGGAAGGTTGAGATGTAGCGTAGCGGCAAATTTCCCTTGGCAAAGATACCAAGGATCGAATCCCGTGAGACTCCGAGGATCGACAAGTAGGTGTCAACGGCGCCAGAAACTTAGCGGTTGACGGGACCTGCACACAGATACAGATAACTTTGCTCCCAACGAGTACAGAGAAGTTGTCAATCCCTCCAGCCTTGTTGTTTACAAAGGATCAAACACAAGAGATAATAATGATAGCTAAGACTGCAACTAGGAAATAAAAATAGGAAGTAAATAGAAGGTGTGATCAGCGGGGGTAATATGGACCGGGGTCCCATGATGTTCACTAGTGATGTCTCTCCCCCAAAAGACAATAAAACAGCAAAGCGAGGTAAACAAATTACAGCTGGGCAATTGACAGGATTATGTGCGCAAACCAATGCTAACTATGCTGCAAAGAAAGGTAGAGGCTCAAAAGCATGGGTGGTACGCCAAGGCAAGTAGACCGAAATCCATCTGCATCTACTACTAATCATCCACCTTGAGATATCTATCCAGAACATCTCGCTGGTATTAAGTTGTGAATCCCACCCAAAGTGTAAACTCAAAGCAACATACAACTGCATTAAAAGAACTTTGCGTAAAGTAAACAATTCTTGCACCCGCAAGTAGAAGCACCGTTGTTTTCTCCCTTGTGGCAACAGCACATCCCCTAGACTCATGTTTCTGTCACTCAAGCTAGTCATCAGGGGGCATGAACCCACAATCAAGCATAACGCTTCCTCTTGGAGTTACTACCTACTACTTGGCCAAAGCAATAAACAGCAACGGAGAGCATGGAAGAATTACTCAAGAACAAAGATATAAAAGAGGTGAATCAAATATATTACTCAAACACAATCTGAACATAGTCTCATAATCCATCAGATCCCAGCAAACTCAGCAAAGCAACAGCAGAAAGATTACATATGTGCCTCGATCATGTAGGGCAGCTCACGAGGTCTAAACCATGAAGAGCAAAGAGGGGAGGAGAACATCACATAGCTACTGATCATGGACCCATGGTCCAAGGTGGACTACTCAAGACTCATCCGGGAAGCATCTATGGTGGTGGAGAAGCTCCCGGTGGTGGTTCTCCCCTCCGGCAGGGTGCCGGGAAGAGTTCTCCTGATGCTCCCGATCTTGGAAGCGCTGCGGCTGCGGAACAGAGGCGAGATCGCGAAAAAGGGTTCTGTCCTCGAGGGTTTCGGGACGAGAGGGATATATAGGCGAAGGGGGGCAGCCAGAGGCGGAGCAGGGGCCCCAGGCGCCCCCTGGCGCGGCCAGGGGTGGGGCCGCGCCAGGTAGCCGCCTGGGCCTCCCCTGGCTCCCCTCTGGCCCATCTTTGGTTATTCGCGAAGCTTCCTGTACGCTGATTTTTCCTATATTTTTCCTGGAATTTTTGGAGCACTTTTAATATGGGGGAAACCTGAAATAGAAAAACAGCAGAAAACAGGAACTGGCACTATGGTGCACTGAGTTAATAGGTTAGTCCAAATATGATCAAAAGTGTATGGAAGTGCATCAATATCATAGCAATATCACACAAAAGAAGCATGGAGCAAGCAGAAATTATAGATACGTTTTGGACGTATCAACATCCCCAAGCTTAATTCCTGCTCGTCCTCGAGTAGGTAAATGATAACAAGCATAATTTCTGTGGTGACATGCTACCAACCATATAAGAACTTTTTAAGTAAAGCAATCAAGGCATGTAATTCAATTCAAGTCATAACAAGCAAGAATCTATATTAGCATTGTAACAAGCAACATAAGAACATAAAGGTGCAAGAGCTCTCGCTGTCCGTGACTCGAATGTCTCCAAATGGTGTTTGCGTGCAAGAAAGGGGATAGGGATATACGAGAGAGTAAAACATAGATTTTGTATTGTTGAGAACTTAATCTACTAAAGTTTCACACTTGGTCTTCTTTGGAATCTTATCTTGACTCATCCCCAGACCACTAGCCAGGTACAAGTCAAAATGATCCACTCCCTTTCGATATTTTGAGCACTCATGCAATGGATGAGCGTAAGCAAGAAAGTTGACACTTCGGATGGCAAAGAGAGAAAAATGATGAAGGGGGAAGACAAAAAAGGTGTGAAAGGCTCACATCAATGAGGACAATCATAGGCGAGAGAAAGCCAAATGATAGATATGATGTGAGGAGTAGGGATTGCCATGCAACGGATGCACATATGAGCTAAGGTAAGCTCTCCAATGGAACTAGTGGGGGTGCATCCAACTTGCTCGCTCAAGAAGACCTAGAGCTCTTCTGAGGAGGCTCATCATTGGAATATACAAGCCAAGTTCTATAGTGTGAAGGTCCCCACATAGCTATATGCATGAATGATAATCTCTATGGAGTACAAGGTATAAGATGGAGTACGAGTGTGGATCTCTCAAAAGGAATAGTAGTGTGCCCCCTTCTCTCTTTTTATTTCTTTTTCTCATTTTTCTATTTTTTTTATTTTTTTGTGGCCTCAATGGCTCTTTCTATTTAACTCTCATTTGTCCTCTTTGGGATCTTTTGATTTTGTCCTCTTTGGGATCTTTTCCTCACTTTAGGGTCAACACTCTATGTATTACAAGAAGTATAGAAGTACTCAACATAAAGAAAATGAAACTATCATGATGTATGCAAATGTCTGCCTCTGCCGGTGTAGCAGGATATGCAATGATACTAGCGCGTCATGTAGCAATGATTAGGGTAAGGCCCAACTAGCATGCGGCTCATCGATCAAGCAAAAGGCATGTATGACATGAAGATCAAGTCATGAGAAGATGGATGTTGCATGGCAATGTATCTCGGAAAGGCTATGGAAATGCCTTGATAGGTAGGTATGGTGGCTGTTTTGAGGAAGGATATAATGAGGCTTATGATGACAGAGCGTATCGTGCCAAGGATTTGGATGCACCGGCGAAGTATGCGCCAACTCTCGAGGTGAGAAAGGGCAATGCACGGTACCGAAGAGGCTAGAAAAATATGGCTAGGTGGAAGTGTCAACTTTCGAATACTCACATTAGTCCGAAGAACTCATGCACTTATTATCGGTAACTCTCGATCTAATTAGGAGGTTCACAAAGAGACAAGTACCCCGATGAGGAGTGTATGGGGGTTTTGTTATCCTTGCGCATCCTCGACTCATGGTACGTGAGTGTACTCTAATATTTGATCCCTCCAAAGATTAGTGATCCATCTAGTAGCTAAAGTTCTCAACTATTTTGTAGGTTTTCGAAAATAAACACGGATTGCCCAAAATACGACATCTATCACTAATAGGCTAAAGCTCTTGACACCAAAAGTTCAGACATTACTCATGGCAATACCTCAAAACTATTGCAAGTTACTACTAAAATTAAATAGCAACCTCAATTACCTACTTTAAGTTAAGAGACACAACTCAGTGCAACAGGCAAACTCTCTTAACAAGATAAACATGAAAACTCAAGAGAGTTCAGCAACCAACTAAACAAAAGCTCTTTAAAAAGAAAAGCATGAAAACTAAGAGCTAAACATGACAGCAGCTATGGAAAGACAAAGAACACACACAACAAAGATAAGCATGAAAATCCTATGTTGTGTTCTAGGTTGAAGTGGAGCGTGTTTCTCTCCCACACAAAGAAAGCTGGGTTCTAACTTGTTATGAACAGCAAGCAAAGCTAAAGAAAACTAAAAAAAGAAACTAAGAGCAAGACGTTCCAAGCATAGCACATAACGCATGAAGTGATAAAATTATAGTGGAACGAAAGACAAACTGATAATTTTTGATGGAGAAGGGGGTGCATGGGGGCATCCCCAAGCTTAGACGCTTGAGTCTTCTTCAATATCTCTTGGGGGTGCATGGAAGCATCCCCAAGCTTGAGCATTTGACCCTCCTGAATCTTCTTTTATCATCTTCCCTCGCACACTTGAAAACTCCCTTCATACATAACTCATCATAATCTGATTATCGAGGTTAGTACCCATAATAAAATAATTTTCCCTACTGGAAATAAATATAATCTTGAAGAGATACTGTTTCTCAAGATTTCCAAACGGTTTTTGCAAAGAAAAAGCAAGCTCAAGGTTTGCAAAACGAAGAAAAGGCAAAACAGGACAGAATCTGTGAAAAACAGACCAGCAGGTAGTAAATAATTTTTTCGGGGCACTTCTGCAACTCAAATCAAAAAACTCAGAACAGACGCTCGAAAGCCAATTGTATAGAGCACGCTGTCAAAACAATTCAGATCAAAAAGATGATCTGGTGATTTTATTCGAATTTTTCTGTCCAAGGACAGAATCTGTTTTCTGGCCAACACGTCACAACTTTTGAACTTTCTTGCAATCGGAGGCTAAACTTGGCACAAAGCTGAAAAGAAAAGATACAATGATGATGCTACTATAGTAACAAACATCAAGACACAACAAAAGCAAAATAAAACCTAATTCGTTGTGGGCTGCCTCCCAAAAGCGCTTTCTTTTATGCCTTTAAGCTAGGCATGATGCAAAAAGAGAAGATCAAGTTTTATCAAGAGTAAGAGAATAGCTAGCCCGTGTAACGGACTCAAAAGGCAACTTAATCTTATTTCTAGGGAAGTGTTCCATCCCTTTCCTGAGAGGGAATTGGAATTTTATATTCCCCTCTTTCATGTCAATGATAACACTAACGGTGCGAAGAAAAGGACGTCCCAAAATAATTGGACATGAAGGTTCACATTCAATATCCATAATAGTAAAATCAATGGGAACATAATTGTCATTGACAATGATAAGAACATCGTCGATCTTCCCCAAAGGTTTCTTTACGAAAGAATCAACAAGATGAACACCAAAAGAACAAGGATCAAAAGGTTTCAATTCAAACATATCATACATTCTTTTGGGCATAACGGAGGTACTAGCTCCAACATCACATAAAGCATAGCAAGAGAAGTTATTCAACTTAATTTTAATCATAGGATCCCAACTATCTTCTAGCTTTCTAGGTATGGAGGCTTCTACGGTTGAGGTCATAGCATCACCATTAATAGGTCCAATGGGACTAGGAGTGCATTGGGTGCTAAGAGTTTGGATATCCTCAACAACTTGGATAGTAGCAACAGTGTGGTGGGTAGGAAGGCTCTTAATTCTATATTCTTCCTCCTTTTCTCTAGCCCATCTCTCTTTAAGTTTAGCCATCATCCTAATGTTTTCATTAATTTGCACTTGAATAGCATTCATAGGAGCGGTCTTCCTCTCCTCAAGAGGAGAAGTTCTAATTTTAAGCAACTCTACCTCATGGGCTAAATTGTCTACCTTCGAAGAGAGATTATCTAGTTTGTCTAGTTTTTCTTCTACACTCTTATTGAAGGCCTTTTAGGTAGTGATGAAGTCTTTAAGTATAATCTGTAGTTCAGAAGTGGAGTTCTTGGTGCTAGGATAAGTATTGTTGTTCCCATAGGAATTAGAGGGGAACAGTCTAGGGTTGCTACCAAAATTACTCCTATAAGCATTGTTATTGAAGTTGTTTCTAGAGATAAAGTTCACATCTACTTGATCTTGAGCAATCAAAGAATTTAAAGGAACATCATGAGGATCAATAGAAGATTGCTTGGAAAGTAGAGACATGATCAAGTCAACTTTTTCATTTAGGGAGGAAATCTCCTCGACAGAGTTTACCTTCCTACCTGTTGGAGCGCGTTCGGTGTGCCATTGGGAATAATTGGTCATCATCTCGTCGAGAAGCTTCGTGGCAGCACCAAGTGTAGTTTACATAAAGGTTCCTCCCGCGGTCGAATCTAACAAGTTCCGCGAGGTAAAGTTCAAGCCTGCATAAAAAGTTTGGATAACCATCCAAGTAGTCAAACCATGAGTAGGGCAGTTCTTGACAAGAGATTTCATGCGTTCCCAAGCTTGGGCAACGTGTTCATTATCCAATTGTTTAAAATTCATTATGTTACTCCTTAGTTGGATAATTTTAGCAGGGGGATAGTACTTCCCAATAAAGGCATCCTTGCACTTGTCCCAAGAATCTATACTATTCCTAGGCAAGGATTGAAACCAGATTTTAGCTCCTCCTCTCAAGGAGAAAGGAAAAAGCTTAAGCTTAACAATATCACCATCTACTTCTTTGTACTTTTGCATATCACAGAGCTCAACAAAATTATTTAAGTGCAAAGCAGCATCATCTCCAGCACCGGAGAATTGATCTTTCATAACTAGGTTCAGCAGAGCAGGTTTAATCTCATAAGAAGGTGCTGCAGTGGCAGGTGTAGCAATAGGCGTGCAGATAAAGTCACTGTTGTTATGACTAGTGAAGTCACACAACTTGGTGTTCTCGGTGGAACCCATAGCAGCAGCAAGCAAGATAACTATTTTTGTGATTTTTGGTAAGGGACACTAAAGCAAAAACTGCAAGGTAAACTAACAAGACTAAAAAGCAAAGATAAAAGATAGTGTGTAACTCCCCTATCTTGAAGAGTGGAGTCCTCGGCAACGGCGCCAGAAACTTGCTTGATGGCTTCTCGCCCCTCGTTGGTTACCCCAAGTGGAAGGTTGAGATGTAGCGTAGCGGCAAATTTCCCTTGGCAAAGATACCAAGGATCTAATCCCGTGAGACTCCGAGGGTCGACAAGTAGGTGTCAACGGCGCCAGAAACTTAGCGGTTGACGGGACCTGCACACAGATACAGATAACTTTGCTCCCAACGAGTACAGAGAGGTTGTCAATCCCTCCGGCCTTGTTGTTTACAAAGGATCAAACACAAGAGATAATAATGATAGCTAAGACTGCAACTAGGAAATAAAAACAGGAAGTAAATAGAAGGTGTGATCAGCGGTGGTAATATGGACCGGGGTCCCATGATGTTCACTAGTGATTTCTCTCTCCCAAAAGACGATAAAACAGCAAAGCGAGTTAAACAAATTACAACTGGGTAATTGACAGGATTATGTGCGCAAACCAATGCTAACTATGCTGCAAAGAAAGGTAGAGGCTCAAAAGCATGGGCGGTACGCCAAGGCAAGTAGACCGAAATCCATCTGCAACTACTACTAATCATCCACCTTGAGATATCTATCCAGAACATCTCGCTGGTATTAAGTTGCGAATCCCACCCAAAGTGTAAACTCAAAGCAACAGACAACTGCATTAAAAGAACTTTGCGTAAAGTAAACAATCCTTGCACCCGCATGTCACACCCTGATTTTCATGTCATTTTGCTTAAGCTAATTATCATGTTAAAAATGTGGATTTACAAAAAACTTTTGAGTGTTTTTGACTTTGCTTGATTTGACTTTTGTCTGCTGTTTGCTAGTGCTCTAAAAACCAAATAAATCCTCCAACTCTTATACTTCATCTTCTTGATCCAAAACCTTTTCCCAATGATCATGCCATGTGTATAGAACAATATAGAATTTTCTTATAAAAATAGTTTGGCCAAATAGTATTTTCTAAAATTAGTTTTCCAAAAACCCCTGAATTGAGGTTTGCACTGCAAGTACCTTATTTAGGGTGTGAAAAATCTTTCAAAAAGTATATTTGAATCCTATTAGGTATAGGACTCCCAGAAACCACAAAAGTATAATTTTAAAAGTTATTTTTATATTTTATTTAAAAGCTTTTTCTTGAGGCCAGAAATGGTCTTTTATAGGGAAAAATTATTTAATTATTTCAAAAATATTTGCCAAAATTCAGGGAGACTCATAGGACATATATTGTCCATATATAAGAGTTTCAACACATGGCCATGTTCAAAATATTGGGCAAATCCTTCCAAAACCCTTTCTGGATATTTCAAGCTTTTGAAATATTTACAAAGGAAATATTCTCCAAAAATTCCAGGGAAATTCTATCATATCATATATGACATATTTGATGATCTTGCAAAGCCTCATGCCTTGAAGATCAAGGAAATATCCTCTAATCCCCTCAAAACCATTTCTGTCCATTTTGAAGTTTGAGCAATTTTACATTGCCAAACTTGTCCAAATGCTCTCAAACTTGGTGCACATGCTAAAATGATGTAATTATGCATCTATGCCAAATGGAACAAGTTTTGGAGAAGCATAACTTGATCCAAGTGCCCCAAAACCATCACTGTTCAAATTCAAATTTGAACAACTCTACATTGTCAACTTTTTACTTGGGGCCTCACACTTTGTGGGCATGATCATAACCCCAAATTATGATGCTACACCAAGTGGTGCATCAAGGGGAGATGATTAGCTTGACTCAAACAAGGTGAAACCATTTCTGTTGATTTCTAGGGTTCACCAAAGTTACATTGGCAATTTTGCCCAAATGAGCTCAAATTTGGTGTAAGGCCCTAGTTTTATGTGACATTTGATCCTGTTAAGTCCCATGCCAATTGGAAGTCTTTTGCTTCCCCAAAACATGATCAAACACCTTCTGCCAAATTACCAAAACCAGTGTTTGGACCCCTTTTACTTTTCCCTTTACCTCAAATTCTTGCCACAGCTTCTCCTGAACATCTTCTACCCCCAGTAACTTCTCTATGGCCTCAGCTCAATCATTGGAGGGGGGTAAAACCCCAATTCATACTGCTGGACAGCAGTAAACTCCTTCTTCTTCACCTCCCTCCTCATTCCAGTGGCTCCCTAAAGCATCCAAGGCCACAGGCCATTTCTTTACTCCTCCCCTGATCTTCTAGACAACCTTGGGCACAATGGACATGACCAGAGCGGCGAGGACACGACTGTGCCAGCCATTCGGGCGCTCTGGAGCGCGCTACAGTGCGCTCCCACACTGTAGCCGCCTCCAATCGGCTGCTCCCGACAGCCTTGGGCCTCCCCCTCGTGTCCCTCGAGGCTGCCTCGACGTTCGCAACCTGCTGGGCGGTCGGCCCCCTCCTCTCTCCCCCTCTCTCACCTCTGCTCGCACGCGCACAGGCCGACCACGGGCTCCAGTGAGCAAGCTCGCACGCGCGACCTCTCTGGCGCCTCCCCGCTCCTCCTCTCTCTTCCTCTAGGCATGGACCAGCCCCACGAACGCCCTGGACATGCCCACTGGTGCCCCCGTGGCATGCAACGATAGCAACGGCCTCGCCGGTGCATGCATCTTCGGTGGACCGGCGCTCACCTATTTATAGGCCGCCCCAGAGCCCCCTTGTCGCTCCTTTGGCCCTTCCCTTCTCTCATACGCCTCCCAGGCCAACTCATCGCTCTCCCCGTGCCTCGCAGCCACCTTTCTGGCCGGAGTCCCACCGCCGGACTCCGCTCGAATTCTCGCCATCCCGAGCTCGCCTCCCTCCCTTTCCTCCACCAGAAGAGATGCGAGGGTCCGGCGACCCTTTCCCCTACTTCTCCCAGACCGCCGGGGCACCACACCCCCCCAGCTGCTCGTCGCCCGAACAGGCATCCGCCGAGGTAGTGCCGAGCGCACCACGGTCGTCTCCTGCCGGCTCTGCCGACCTCCCCCGATGCGCCGCTTTCCAGTGGCCCCTCCGGTGGCCACCGCTTGGCCGGAGGTGGCCTGAGCCGCCGAGGGGCAGGGCAGCAACCTCCCGTCGACGAGGCGCCTGCCTCTTCTGTCGCGCGCGGGAGGAAGGAGAAGGCCTGCTGGTGGGGCCCGCTCGTCGGTGACCCAGCGGGGCGGGCCCGACATTTTAAGTGGAGACGGATCCGACACTTCCCGTGTCCGCGCGGCGAAAACAGGATCACCGAAGTACGTCTTCGGCGTCACCACATCTCCCCGCTCAGCCGAGCCGCTGGGCCGGCCCACGGCCTATTCATCGCCCTGAGCACAGTGAAGGGTATACCCCTTTTTCCCTGTTCTTTTCTTTTCCAGACAACTTCATAAATTCATTTATAATTCATTTGAACTCCAAATTGCATGATTCAAATTTCTGGTAGTCTCTAAAATCATGCTCTATCACATGGTGCAACATGCACATTATTCCAGAAACATTTCCTTCACAAATATTTATCAAATGCCATTATTTCATTTTCTGTGATGAACTTTAGAAATTCACAGAGAGCTCAAATTTGATCCTAATGCAGTGATTCAAATTCCTAGATGCTTGTCATATCCAAACTTAGTTTTGGAACATTTTTATTAATACTTTGTGTACCCCACCAAATATTGAGCCATTTCTCCATATTTATCAACTTTGCAAAATCCTAGGAAATTCATTTGTATTCCAAATCCATTGAAACCAACTCCTAGATGCTTCTAAAATCATGACTTGTTGATGAGTGCCTTGGCTCATCATTCAAGAAATATTTCTGTATACTTCTTTCAAAATCCATAAACCCCTTGGTTCCATCATATTGAAATGATCCAAACTATGCATTGATCCAATACCTATGAAACCACCTTGGTCATTTCTAACATGACCAGAGGTATCCTAGAAAATTCCAACTCCTATTTTTAGAGCACTTTCATTTTTGCTTTGATTGTGTTGCTTATTATGATTGTTTCCATTGTTAGTTGACGAATAAACGGAATACTCGGAGTTGGACCAGAAGGTTTGAAGACTCGGAAGAATAAGGCAAGCAGCCCTTTGACCATGTTCAAGAAACCTTTTTATGCATATCTCATAGCACCTTATTATCAATGCATTGGAATCATGTAGAAGAGGTGACCACTTTGGTTGGTACCTTTGTTACTTTACTATTGAAACTTGCATCAAACATGACCCTACCTTCCTATGAGGGTTATGTGGGTGGGAGTAGATAGGTGTATGCTATAGTAGTTGGCTACGCAAAATGGGTCAGGGTTATGCATTGAGTGAAACAAGTGTGGTCTGACATACTTGCAAATGACCCAGTGGGTGCCACTAAGGCCCCTGGGAGTTGATGAGAAACTAGGGCACTACTTGGTGAAGAAGTAGTGTGCCGAGGCTTGATGAGAGTGTTGTTTACAGAGATGGATTAGATTTATGTGTGACTACCGTCCCAACCAAACATGTGCAACCACACTACCCCTTATGGGACGGGGCTTTATTGATTACTTAGGTCGATACTAGCATGGTGCCCGCATTACTAGTGACGGGAAGACTTGAGGTCTTTCCCGGGACGGGGTCGTGCTTGGAAAGACGACCATGACTATTTTTACAGGGCACCGGACACACCGTTGGTCCCTTCGGATACGCGTGACATTGAATTTAGGGCAAGCCCCGTGATCTATTGTTTGTACCCAAGGGCCGTGTACCAACGAGTGGACTCTATGTTAGTGTCGTCTAAGGAAAGATAATGACCGGGTGCTTCCCCCGAGTACATGAGGTACTGCGGGATCGTGGATGACACAAAAGCTTCCCGGATCTTGTGGGTAAAGTGCGCAACCTCTGCAGAGTGTCAAACTATTCGAATAGCCGTGTCCGCGGTCAAGGACAGTTGGGTGGTGCTACTTAGACTATGTCCATAAGTTTCTGGGAAACAACCCGAGTTGGTATATCAGTGGATGTGATCGTGAGAAAGTCACAATGAGCTTGAGCATGAGTTGATTACAACTCTTTCTCGATAATGATGTCTGTGACCTCCTGATACTTGTTCCAGACACATGCATGTCCATGTTATATGTTGATCATACTTGCATATGAAAAACTAGCTTTCTGCAAAACCGCCAACTTAGCAGTAGAGCCTTGCATAATTATTCTGTCATCACACTTGGGTTGCTTGCGAGTACATTCAAAGTACTCATTGGCTTGCCACTGGTTATTTTATTGGCCAGGCATGAGAGAGCAGGTTATGATGAAGATTTCTTGCTGACGAGCATGCGAGCTAGGACGCTTCCCAGTCAGAATGCCTGTAGGGTTAAGGCAGATGGCATGGGTCCAAGTTGTTATTGAAGATTTCCGCTGCGATGTTATACTCAAGACTTGACCTTAATGGTCCTATTTGTGTAATACGGTATGTATGGATGTAAGACTCTTGTTATTCAGCTTCTGTGTGTTCAGTGAGCATAAATCTCTGGGATCTCTGTACACGTGCATTCGGTGATCTCGACTTATGAGTCGGGGTCCCCACATAGCTGGTATCAGAGCCATCCTGACTGTAGGAAGCCTTAGTTAGCATGGTCGTTAGTTAGGGTAAAACTATTTTCAAAAACTATTACTAGTTTTCAAAACTATCTATACTTCTCTTCCCTTCTCAGTTTTTCGAAAAATAGGCTATACTTGATCTCTTCCCCTTCAAAACCTTGGTCGCTAAAACCCTTATGCCCCTGACCATTGGATTTTCTGTAATCCTCGTGGAGTGCACCTTGCCAAACACTCACCCACCTCTTTTGAACGCAAGATTGGTGACACCACGACAAGATGATACCAACAAAAGTTACATCCTCGGTGGATGAGGATGTGAAGACCCAGAAGATGGTGACACCTTTGACAGTACCCCAAGAAGATGCAACATTGGCCTATGATGGCCAGGGTATAGGTTATGCAAAATCATGATATGCATCGCTAATAGAGTAATCCTGTCACTACCGTTGTTGTATCGGCAACCACCGGTGGATGAGAACCTCGCCATTTGGTCCGCCTCACTATAGTGAGCAGGAAAACGGTTCTCTTCGTCCCCCGCTCTTGGTGTCGATGTTTTCATCAACGAAACCGACATGTTGGACCTCTATTATGCCTTGTTATTGTCATTGCATATGGATTGCCTACCTGGTACCCTCGACACCCCAGAAGGCACAAGGGATCGTCATGATTAAAGAGACAAGAGAAGACAAGTCAACGCGAGCTACAAGGAGGCACCTTCACCACATCACCTCATCAGGCGAGAAGTTGTTGGAGATTCTTCAGGCACAACCCGGATCGTTCCTCAAGCAACTACAAGGGACATAGCAACACCTGAGGAAAACTCAGGAGACTGCACGAGGCACAAGTCACGACACTGAGTCCGAGAACCCCTAGGGTAGGAGGAGTCGTGTACCCCCTATGCGCAGTCGAGTCCGTATGATGGTTCGAATAGAACCATGATTGTGAGTTGCTTGCTTTTATTTGTTTGTGTTTTGATATAAGTCGCACTTTTGCCCCAGGCAACAAGTGCATGGCTATATCACCTTCTTTGCCTTGTTTCTTTTGTTTCGGCCTTTTTGCACCTGTTTGTTGCACCTGCACTATAGAACCCCCTTTAGGCATTTCCTATGCTACTTCTTCCCTCTATTCTCTCTCTCCCCAACCGGAGACCCGCAAGACAAGATGCACCAAGGATTCTACCTCGGCAACCAACTGGCACTGAAGACTTCTGCTACAACCTCCGTGGCCAAGTGCAACCCCGTAGAATTATGTTTAACCCTCCAGACCAGTAACCCATTCCTAGACCCTTTGAGACTTCACGAGACGCTCCAGCACGAATCCTTAACCATGTGCCTAACCCATGGTAAAGCGAGAGAACCAGTTAAGCCTTTATAACCCTGCACAACACTGGGTTCGTAAAGGAGCTAGTGGACATAGTGAGTGAGCACATTTTCATCCTAATATAGCATGAGAACTGACGATGCCATAGAGAGCTATTGGCATCTCAGAAACCGTGCTTGGGGATAAGATGATAAAAGTTCACTCACTCACTAGAATCCTTGAAACCCTTAAGCCCCACCAAGCCACAACCTGGTCAGATTCTGACCACGGGCCTTGGCTCTAAGTCAGGAAGGCCTCTGCAAATACTCAGCAGAGACCACCACCAATGCCCCAGCCTACCTTGCGTACCCCCCTTAGACCTCATGGAGTAATTGGACAAGTTGGGTGACATCATTATTTGATGGCCTACTTGTCTGCCCGAAGACAAAGAAGAGACGGACAGCTGGATAGAAGACATTTGAAGACCGCCCTGTCAAGAAGGAAGATCTACACCGACCACCGTCATCAAGAAGTAAACTTCCGCGTCGAAGACCGGGCGTATCTGCAAACCACTCCTCTCAAAGGAACTGAGCATTTCCGTGTCGAAGGAACGCTCACACCAAGATGTATCAAGACTTGAAGGCACGATTCTGGTGGCACGGGATGAAAAGAGAGATTGCAACCTGTGTTGCAAAGTGTGATGTGTGCCAAAGGGTCAAGGCTGAATATCAGCGACCTGCTGGATTGCTTCAACCACTCGAAGTTCCTGAGTGGAAGTGGGATAAAGTCGGAATGGACTTCATCACTGGATTACCAAGGTCGGATAAAGGACATGACTCTATCTGGGTCATAGTCGATCATTTGACCAAGGTGTCCCATTTCATTCCGGTCAAGACCACTTATGACGGCAACCGGTTGGCAGCTCTCTACATCGACCGAATCGTAAGACTTCACGGCGTTCCCAAGTAGATTGTGTCAGATCGAGGAACCCAGTTCACCTCAAGGTTCTGGAAGAAGTTCCAAGAAGCCTTGGGAACCAAGTTATCTTTTAGTACGGCTTTCCACCCACAGACCGGAGGTCAGACAGAACGAGTCAATCAGATTCTCGAAGACATGCTCCGAGCCTGTGTCTTCGCATATGGAGCCAAGTGGGAGGATTGTCTCCCTTTTGCCGAGTTCTCCTATAACAACAGTTACCAGTCGAGCCTTCATATGGCACCATTTGAGGTGTTGTACGGACACAGATGTCGCACACCCCTCAACTGGTCAGAGACTGGAGAAGGGCTAGTCTTTGGACCGGATATTCTTTGCGCAGCAGGAGAGCAAGTCCAACTAATCAGAGAGCGTTTGAAGGCAGCCAAGTCAAGGCAAAAGAGCTATGCTGACACTCACCGACGGGACATGAGTTTCCATGTCGGGGACTGTGTGTACCTGCGGGTAACTCCTCTGAAGGGAACCAAGCGTTTCCACGTCAAGGGGAAGCTCGCACCAAGGATTCATTGGACCCTTTGAGATCACTGCACGACGAGGAGAAGTGGCTTACCAGTTGGAACTACCACCCGAGCTATCTGGTGTGCACAATGTATTCCATGTGTCACAACTCCGGAAATGTCTCCAAGTTCCAGACAAGCCTAATATCTACAAGGATGTTGATCACCAAGCCATAGATCTGCAGCCTGATTTGACCTACCACGAGAAGCCCATCCGCATTCTGGACGAAGCAGAACCAACAAGATGAAGTGAAGACTACCCCGTATCCGAGACTCCGCCTTTCTTTCCACGCCTAGTCTGGGAATCTCGGGGACGAGATTCTTGTAAGGGGGTAGGTCTGTCACACCCTGATTTTCATGTCATTTTTCTTAAGCTAATTATCATGTTAAAAATGTGGATTTACAAAAAACTTTTGAGTGTTTTTGACTTTGCTTGATTTGACTTTTGTCTGCTGTTTGCTAGTGCTCTAAAAACCAAATAAATCCTCCAAATCTTATACTTCATCTTCTTGATCCAAAACCTTTTCCCAATGATCATGCCATGTGTATAGAACAATATAGAATTTTCTTATAAAAATATTTTGGCCAAATAGTATTTTCTAAAATTAGTTTTCCAAAAACCACTGAATTGAGGTTTGCACTGCAAGTACCTTATTTAGGGTGTGAAAAATCTTTAAAAAAGTATATTTGAATCCTATTAGGTATAGGACTCCCAGAAACCACAAAAGTATAATTTTAAAAGTTATTTTTATATTTTATTTCAAAGCTTTTTCTTGAGGCCAGAAATGGTCTTTTATAGGGAAAAATTATTTAATTATTTCAAAAATATTTGCCAAAATTCAGGGAGACTCATAGAACATATATTGTCCATATATAAGAGTTTCAACACATGGTCATGTTCAAAATATTGGGCAAATCCTTCCAAAACCCTTTCTGGATATTTCAAGCTTTTGAAATATTTACAAAGGAAATATTCTCCAAAAATTCCAGGGAAATTCTATCATGTCATATATGACATATTTGATGATCTTGCAAAGCCTCATGCCTTGAAGATCAAGGAAACATCCTCTAATCCCCTCAAAACCATTTCTGTCCATTTTGAAGTTTGAGCAATTTTACATTGCCAAACTTGTCCAAATGCTCTCAAACTTGGTGCACATGCTAAAATGATGTAATTATGCATCTATGCCAAATGGCACAAGTTTTGGAGAAGCATAACTTGATCCAAGTGCCCCAAAACCATCTCTGTTCAAATTCAAATTTGAACAACTCTACATTGTCAACTTTTTACCTGGGGCCTCAAACTTTTTGGGCATGATCATAACCCCAAATTATGATGCTACACCAAGTGGTGCATCAAAGGGAGATGATTAGCTTGACTCAAACAAGGTGAAACCATTTCTGTTGATTTCTAGGGTTCACCAAAGTTACATTGGCAATTTTGCCCAAATGAGCTCAAATTTGGTGGAAGGCCCTAGTTTTATGTGGCATTTGATCCTGTTAAGTCCCATGCCAATTGGAAGTCTTTTTCTTCCCCAAAACATGATCAAACACCTTCTGCCAAATTACCAAAACCAGTGTTTGGACCCCTTTTACTTTTTCCCTTTACCTCAAATTCTTACCACAGCTTCTCCTCATCATCTTCTACCCCCAGTAACTTCTCTATGGCCTCAGCTCAATCATTGGAGGGGGGTAAAACCCCAATTCATACTGCTGGACAGCTGTAATCTCCTTCTTCTTCACCTCCCTCCTCATTCCAGTGGCTCCCTAAAGAATCCAAGGACACAGGCCATTTCTTTACTCCTCCCCTGATCTTCTAGACAACCTTGGGCACAATGGACATGACCAGAGCGGCGAGGACACGACTGTGCCAGCCATTCGGGCGCTCTGGAGCGCGCTACAGTGCGCTCCCGCACTGTAGCCGCCTCCAATCGGCTGCTCCCGATAGCCTTGGGCCTCCCCCTCGTGTCCCTCGAGGCTGCCTCGACGTCCGCAACCTGCTGGGCGGTCGGCCCCCTCCTCTCTCCCCCTCTCTCACCTCTGCTCGTACGCGCACCGGCCGACCACGGGCTCCAGTGAGCAAGCTCGCACGCGCGACCTCTCTGGCGCCTCCCCGCTCCTCCTCTCTCTTCCTCTAGGCGTGGACCAGCCCCACGAACGCCCTGGACATGCCCACTGGTGCCCCCGTGGCCTGCAACGACAGCAACGGCCTCGCCGGCGCATGCATCTTCGGTGGACCGGCGCTCACCTATTTATAGGCTGCCCCCGAGCCCCCTTGTCGCTCCTTTGGCCCTTCCCTTCTCTCATACGCCTCCCAGGCCAACTCATCGCTCTCCCCGTGCCTCGCAGCCACCTTTCTGGCCGGAGTCCCGCCGCCGGCCTCCGCTCGAATTCTCGCCATCCCGAGCTCGCCTCCCTCCCTTTCCTCCACCAGAAGAGATGCGAGGGTCCGGCGACCCTTTCCCCTACTTCTCCCAGACCGTCGGGGCACCACACCCCCCCAGCTGCTCGTCGCCCGAACGGGCATCCGCCGAGGTAGTGCCGAGCGCACCACGGTCGTCTCCTGCCGGCCCTGCCGACCTCCCCCGATGCGCCGCTTTCCAGTGGCCCCTCCGGTGGCCACCGCTTGGCCGGAGGTGGCCTGAGCCGCCGGGGGGCAGGGCAGCAACCTCCCGTCGATGAGGCCCCTGCCTCTTCTGTCGCGGGCGGGAGGATGGAGAAGGCCTGCTGGTGGGGCCCGCTCGTCGATGACCCAGCAGGGCGGGCCCGACATTTTAAGTGGAGACGGATCCGACACTTCCCGTGTCCGCGCGGCGAAAACAGGATCACCGAAGTACGTCTTCGGCGTCACCACATCTCCCCGCTCAGCCGAGCCGCTGGGCCGGCCCACGGCCTATTCATCGCCCTGAGCACAGTGAAGGGTATACCCCTTTTTCCCTGTTCTTTTCTTTTCCAGACAACTTCATAAATTCATTTATAATTCATTTGAACTCCAAATTGCATGATTCAAATTTCTGGTAGTCTCTAAAATCATGCTCTATCACATGGTGCAACATGCACATTATTCCAAAAACATTTCCTTCACAAATATTTATCAAATGCCATTATTTCATTTTCTGTGATGAACTTTAGAAATTCACAGAGAGCTCAAATTTGATCCTAATGCAGTGATTCAAATTCCTAGATGCTTGTCATATCCAAACTTAGTTTTGGAACATTTTTATTAATACTTTGTGTACCCCACAAAATATTGAGCCATTTCTCCATATTTATCAACTTTGCAAAATCCTAGGAAATTCATTTGTATTCCAAATCCATTGAAACCAACTCCTAGATGCTTCTAAAATCATGACTTGTTGATGGGTGCCTTGGCTCATCATTCAAGAAATATTTCTGTATACTTCTTTCAAAATCCATAAACCCCTTGGTTCCATCATATTGAAATGATCCAAACTATGCATTGATCCAATACCTATGAAACCACCTTGGTCATTTCTAACATGACCAGAGGTATCCTAGAAAATTCCAACTCCTATTTTTAGAGCACTTTCATTTTTGCTTTGATTGTGTTGCTTATTATGATTGTTTCCATCGTTAGTTGACGAATAAACGGAATACTCGGAGGTGGACCAGAAGGTTTGAAGACTCGGAAGAATAAGGCAAGCAGCCCTTTAACCATGTTCAAGAAACCTTTTTATGCATATCTCATAGCACCTTATTATCAATGCATTGGAATCATGTAGAAGAGGTGACCACTTTGGTTGGTACCTTTGTTACTTTACTATTGAAACTTGCATCAAACATGACCCTACCTTCCTATGAGGGTTATGTGGGTGGGAGTATATAGGTGTATGCTATAGTAGTTGGCTACGCAAAATGGGTCAGGGTTATGCATTGAGTGAAACAAGTGTGGTCTGACATACTTGCAAATGACCCAGTGGGAGCCACTAATGCCCCTGGGAGTTGATGAGAAACTAGGGCACTACTTGGTGAAGAAGTAGTGTGCCGAGGCTTGATGAGAGTGTTGTTTACAGAGATGGATTAGATTTATGTGTGACTACCGTCCCAACCAAACATGTGCAACCACACTACCCCTTATGGGACGGGGCTTTATTGATTACTTAGGTTGATACTAGCATGGTGCCCGCATTACTAGTGACGGGAAGACTTGAGGTCTTTCCCGGGATGGGGTCGTGCTTGGAAAGACGACCATGACTGTTTTTACAGGGCACCGGACACACCGTTGGTCCCTTCGGATACGCGTGATATTGAATTTAGGGAAAGTCCCGTGATCTATTGTTTGTACCCGAGGGCCATGTACCAACGAGTGCACTCTATGTTAGTGTCGTCTAAGGAAAGATAATGACCGGGTGCTTCCCCCGAGTACTTGAGGTACTGTGGGATCGTGGATGACACAAAAGCTTCCCGGATCTTGTGGGTAAAGTGCGCAACCTCTGCAGAGTGTCAAACTATTCGAATAGCCGTGTCCGCGGTCAAGGA
This sequence comes from Secale cereale, assembly GCA_902687465.1. NCBI lineage: Eukaryota > Viridiplantae > Streptophyta > Magnoliopsida > Poales > Poaceae > Secale > Secale cereale. The sequence continues at coordinate 712,760,429 of LR738712.1, read as the reverse complement.
CAGTTGGGTGGTGCTACTTAGACTATGTCCATAAGTTTCTGGGAAACAACCCGAGTTGGTATACCAGTGGATGTGATCGTGAGAAAGTCACAATGAGCTTGAGCATGAGTTGATTACAACTCTTTCTCGATAATGATGTCTGTGACCTCCTGATACTTGTTGTAGACACATGCATGTCCATGTTATATGTTGATCATACTTGCATGTGAAAAACTAGCTTTCCGCAAAACCGCCAACTTAGCAGTAGAGCCTTGCATAATTATTCTGTCATCACACTTGGGTTGCTTGCGAGTACATTCAAAGTACTCATTGGCTTGCCACTGGTTATTTTATTGGCCAGGCATGAGAGAGCAGGTTATGATGAAGATTTCTTGGTGACGAGCATGCGAGCTAGGACGCTTCCCAGTCAGAATGCCTGTAGGGTTAAGGCAGATGGCATGGGTCCAAGTTGTTATTGAAGATTTCCGCTGCGATGTTATACTCAAGACTTGACCTTAATGGTCCTATTTGTGTAATACGGTATGTATGGATGTAAGACTCTTGTTATTCAGCTTCTGTGTGTTCAGTGAGCATTGATCTCTGGGATCACTGTACACATGCATTCGGTGATCTCGACTTATGAGTCGGGTCCCCACACCGCAAGTACAAGCACCGTTGTTTTCTCCCTTGTGGCAATAGCACATCCCCTAGACTCATGTTTCTGTCACTCAAGCTAGTCATCAGGGGGCATGAACCCACAATCAAGCATAACGCTCCCTCTTGGAGTTACTACCTACTACTTGGCCAAAGCAATAAACAGCAACGGAGAACATGCAAGAATTACTCAAGAACAAAGATATAAAAGAGGTGAATCAAATATATTACTCAAACACAATCTGAACATATCTCATAATCCATCAGATCCCAGCAAACTCAGCAAAGCAACAGCAGAAAGATTACATATGTGCCTCGATCATGTAGGGCAGCTCACGAGGTCTAAACCATGAAGAGCAAAGAGGGGAGGAGAACATCACATAGCTACTGATCATGGACCCATGGTCCAAGGTGGACTACTCACGACTCATCCGGGAAGCGTCCATGGTGGTGGAGAAGCTCCCGGTGGTGGTTCTCCACTCCGGCAGGGTGCCGGGAAGAGTTCTCTTGATGCTCCCGATCTTGGAAGCACTGCGGCGGCGGAACAGATGCGAGATCGCGAAAAAGGGTTCTGTCCTCGAGGGTTTCGGGACGAGAGGGATATATAGGCGAAGGGGGGCAGCCAGAGGCGGAGCAGGGGCCCCAGGCGCCCCCCTGGCGCGGCCAGGGGTGGGGCCGCGCCATGTGGCCGCCTGGGCCTCCCCTGGCTCCCCTCTGGCCCATCTTTGGTTATTCGCGAAGCTTCCTGTACGCTGATTTTTCCTATATTTTTCCTGGAATTTTTGGAGCACTTTTAATATGGGGGAAACCTGAAATAGAAAAACAGCAGAAAACAGGAACTGGCACTGTGGTGCACTGAGTTAATAGGTTAGTCCAAATATGATCAAAAGTGTATGGAAGTGCATCAATATCATAGCAATATCACACAAAAGAAGCATGGAGCAAGCAAAAATTATAGATACGTTTTGGACGTATCAGGGAGCAGCGATCCCGCAGCGGAAGTCCTCATGGTCGACTCACGCCGCAGGCCGCCAGGATTCTCTCGCAGGGGCGACGGCGGAAGCGGCGGCGGTCATTCATTCGACCACAACGGGTACATTCCCCAACCCTCACTGCCGAGCAGAGGGACGAGCTCTACCGCCGCAATGAGGACGCACTCTTCACCCCCATCGTGGGAGATACTCCAGAGGCTCGGGCCCTGGAAGCCACGCGCTTGGCCACCGTGGCTGAGCGTGCGCGTTTGGAGAATATCCAGCGCGCACTCGACGAATGGGCCCGCCGACTGGTCCCTGAGTCCAGTCGACGACCGCGACAATCGTTCCCACGCGAGACTCAAGTGTTCTGTACGCCCGTCCAGAACTTCGAAGCCGCGGCTCGCATCGTGGAGTCAATTCAACCATCGCAGTCAGAGGCTGGGAGAGGCCTACAACAGATCCGGGCGTTGCTCCGAAGAGCCGAAGAGATGAACGTGGTTGTTTCTCAGTCGCGCAACAGGATTCACAGCAGATCGGTGGCTGCATACACCATTTGGCCAGCTCACAGTCCAAGATCGCCCCGAGGCGTGAGGATCGTGGCCCACGTCAAGACCGGCATCTGGGTCGGAATGATGAGCAATATGACCGTCGACCCGGTCATCACGAACGCCGTCGAGTGCCTACGCCTCCTCCGGGAAGTGGATCATTCTCGCCCACGTGACACGAGGGCAGACGCTTACGCGACGACGAGCGGAGGATTCCCCCAGATCCCTGGAGGCCCGGCTTCAATGCAAGGTCTATCCTTGTGCAGGGGCTGGTCGACCGGAACAGAGCGTTCAGAGAAGAGCAAGGCAGAGACCGTCTGAGTGGAAGCCGAGCGTCTGTCTCTGGACCCGAGTGTTTTAGCAGCGCCATCAGGGCCGTTGAGATCCCCCCACACTCCAGGTTGGCGGCGGAGGTAAATAAGTTCACCGGTGAGTCAAAACCAGACACCTGGCTCGAGGATTACCGAGTGGCTGTGCAAATCGGAGGTGGCAACGACGACATAGCCATGAAACACCTTCCTCTGATGCTGGGCGGCTCGGCTCTGGTGTGGCTTAATTAGTTGGCCCTGGGAGCATATACAGCTGGGAAGAGCTGGCCCGAGTGTTTATTCGGACCTTCGAAGGTACCTGCAAACGGCCCGCAGGGCTCGCGGAGCTGCAGCATTGTGTACAGAAGCCGAATGAAACCTTGAGGGATTACATACAGGGATGGACCACCTTGCACCACACGGTGGAGAATGTGTCTGAACACCAAGCAGTCTGCGCCTTCAAGGAGGGCCTGCGATACCGAGAACTGAATCTGAAGTTTGGTCGAACGGGAGATATGTTCCTGTCCCGGATGATGGAGATAGCTAGTCGGTACGCTAACGGCGAATAAGCCAATCGACTCCGCAGTGGCAAGAAACCAGTCAGACAAGATGATCAGAACTCCAATCGGAAACCCAAGCGCAAGGCCGAGCCAGCCGCTCAGGGTGAAGCTGCAGTTGTCAACCAAGGGAAGGGCAAAGGAAAGCCCAAGGGGCCTTGGGTTCCCAAGAAAGTGAAAGATCAAGCTGGGAATGATGTACTCGACCAGCCGTGTCTTATCCACACGAAGAAAGACAAAGAGGGGAACTTGGTCTATCCCAAGCACACCACTCGACAGTGCCGGCTCCTGATCCAGAGCTTCCAGAAAGATCAGTCGACTGAGAAGGAAAAGGAATCAGAGGAGACCGAGGACAAAGAAGGGGATGGAGGTTACCCCAGATCAACTCCACTCTTATGATTTTCGCTGATGTCGAAAGCAAAAGTCAACTAAAAGTGATCAACAAAGAAGTCAACATGGTTGCCCCGGCAACAACCACGTACCTGAAGTGGTCCAAGACCCCCATCACATTCGACCAGTCCGATCACCCTGTGCACATCGCTACCCCTGGGCGGCAGGCGCTGGTGGTCGACCCAGTGGTCGAGGGCACGCGTTAGACTAGGGTCCTGACAGATGGTGGAAGTGGCTTGAATATCCTGTATGCTGAAACCCTCCGTGGGATGGGCATTCCGATGTCCAAGCTGAGCGAAAGCAACATGAGGTTCCACGCGGTGATCCCCGGGAAGAAGGCCGACTCACTTGGCCAAATCTCACTCGACGTAGTCTTTGGCGACTCGAAGAATTACCGCAAAGAGAAGCTGACATTTGAAGTGGTGGACTTCAACATCGCTTATCATGCCATTCTGGGTAGGCCCGCCTACGCCCGATTCATGGCTCGACCGTGTTATGTATACCTCAAACTGAAGATGTCGGGACCCAACGGCGTTATAACCGTCACGGGGAACCATCAGAAAGCGGAAGAATGCTTCCAGAAAGGCTCGAAGATCGCTGACGAGCAGATGGCAGCAGTAGAGATGGAGGAGTACCAGAAAAATGTGGATCCGAGTGACTTGCTGCGGGCCAAGAAGCCGGCTTCCGAGTCAGCTTTTCAGTCGGCTGGGGAGACGAAACCCGTACACATTCACCCCACCGACCCCAATGGAGCACCGACCCACATCTCAACTACACTTGACAGCAAATAGGAAGAAGCGCTCATCCATTTCCTCCGTGAGAACTGGGACATCTTTGCATGGAAACCGTCTGACATGCCAGGTGTACCCAGGGGACTGGCTGAGCACCGTTTGCAAGTCGACCCAAAAGTAAAGCCTGTAAAGGAACATCTCCGTCAATCCGCTGTGGAGAAGAGAAAGGCGATTGGCGAAGAGGTGGCTCGGCTCCTGGCAGCTGAGTTCATCCGCGAGATCTACCACTCCGAGTGGCTCGCCAATGTGGTCATGGTCCCCAAGAAGGACAAGTCTCTGCGCATGTGCATCGATTTCAAGCATATCAATCGGGCCTTCCCGAAGGATCATTTTCCTCTCCGCCGCATCGATCAGATAGTCGACTCGACTGCGGGGTGCGAGCGTTTGTCCTTTCTGGACGCGTATCCTGGGTACCATCAGATCCGACTGTTCGAAGCCGATGAAATCAAGACAGCTTTCATCACCCCATTCGGGTGTTTCTGTTATGTCACCATGCCTTTCGGTCTGAAGAATGCCGGCGCTACCTTCATCCGCATGATTCAGAAGTGCATGCTGAAGCAAATCAGTCGGAACGTCGAAGCATACATGGATGATATCGTGGTCAAGTCGCGCAAAGGTTCCGACCTATTGACTGACCTCGCTGATACATTCGCAAATTTGAGAAGCTATGATATCAAGCTCAATCCGTCGAAGTGTACGTTTGGAGTTCCGGGCGGCAAGTTACTCGGTTTTCTCGTTTCCGAACGGGGAATCGACGCCAACCCAGAAAAGGTCGATGCCATCCTCCGAATGAAACGCCCCGAGCGTGTACACGACGTCCAGAAGCTAACTAGTTGCTTGGCCGCATTGAGTCGATTCATTTCTCGTCTCGGTGAGAAGGCATTACCTCTTTACCGACTAATGAAGAAATCAGAAAAGTTCGAGTGGAATTCCGAAGCTGAAGCAGCGTTTGAAGAGATCAAAGCCCTGCTGTCCACCCAGCCGGTGCTTGGTGCCCAAGTCAGCAAAGAGCCTCTCTTACTATACATTGCAGCCACCGGACAAGTTGTCAGCACTGTACTCACGGTCGAGCGGGAAGTAGAAGGCAAGGCCTACAAAGTCCAACGCCCAATCTATTACATATCCAAAGTATTGACTCCTTCCAAGCAAAGATACCCGCATTACGAGAAGCTCGTGTACGGGATCTACTTGACCGCAAAGAAAGTTGCCCATTACTTCTCGGATCATACAATCTCAGTCGTCAGCGATGCCCCACTATCAGAAATCCTGAACAACCGAGACGCAACCGGTCGAGTAGCAAAATGGGCGATTGAACTCCTTCCGCTAGATATCAAGTTTGAAGCGATGAAAGCTATCAAGTCTCAGGCAATCGCAGATTTTTGTGGCCGAGTGGATCGAACAAGAGCTGCCGACTCAGGTTCAGTTGGACCACTGGACTATGTTCTTTGATGGATCCAAGATGTTGAACGGATCCGGTGCAGGCATGGTCCTGGTATCTCCCAGGGGCGACAAGCTCAGTTACGTCCTTGAAATCCACTTCGACTCATCGAACAACGAAGCTGAATACGAAGCACTTTTGTACGGATTGTGTATGGCGATCTCGCTTGGCGTCCGTCGCCTGATGGTCTACGGCGATTCAGACCTAGTGGTGAATCAGGTGATGAAGGAGTGGGACGTCAGAAGCCCGGCAATGACCAGTTATTGCAGTGCAGTGCGAAAGCTTGAAAAGAAGTTCGAAGGTTTAGAGCTCCATCACGTGCCCAGAGCCAAGAATCAGCTTGCTGACTATCTCGCGAAAATTGGGTTGACTCAAAAGCCTATACCCAAGAACGTATTTCTGGAGCATCTGCACACCCCCTCAGTCAAAGAAGACCCCTTCACGGAGGAACCCCCGCAGCCAGTCAGTGCGTCCGATCCGACCGAAGTTGAAGTACCTGCAGTGGTCGACCTAATCATGGAGGTTTTGGTGATCACGCACGACTGGACTGTGCCTTACATAGCATGCCTGCTCACGCAAGAACTCCCGGAGAATGAAGAAGAAGCGCCAGATTGTCCGTCGGTCCAAGGCTTTTACCGTCATTTAGGGTCAGCTCTATAGGGAGAGTGTCACAGGAGTCGCTCAGTGCTGCATCACCCCAGAGGAGGGTCGACGGATTCTGAACGAGATTCACTCGGGGACTTGTGGCCACCACGCTTCCTCTCGGACTATAGTGGCCAAGGCGTACCAAGCTGGATTTTATTGGCCTCGAGCCAACAAGATGGCTAAAGATATCGTGGACAAGTGCGAAGGTTGCCAGTTCTACTCCAACATGTCTCGTAAGACGGCGTCTGCCTTGAAGACCATTCCATTAGTTTGGCCCTTTGCAGTTTGGGGGTTGGACATGGTCGGCCCCTTCAAAACTGGCAGAAGCGGATTCACTCACCTGCTCGTGGCAGTCGACAAGTTCACCAAGTGGATTGAAGCCAAGCCTATCAAGAACCTCGGGTCAAGCACCGCCATCAGCTTCATCAGAGAACTGATATTCCGATATGGAGTCCCCACAGCATCATCACGGATAACGGCTCCAACTTTGACTCGGATGAATTTAGAGCTTTCTGTTCCTCCCAAGGAACACAAGTCAACTACGCCTCCGTAGCACATCCGCAGTCAAATGGACAGGCAGAAAGAGCGAACGGTTTGATCCTCCAAGGCCTGAAGCCACGGCTTATGCGTGACCTCAAGCATGCCACTGGAGCTTGGGTGACCGAACTTCTGTCTGTCTTATGAGGTCTCAGGACAACTCCGAACTGGTCGACTGACCGTACCCCTTTCTTCATGGTCTACGGAGCTGAAGCCGTGCTGCCAAGTGATTTATTACACAATGCCCCCCCCCCCCGAGTGGAACTCTTCTCCGAAGCCGAAGCAGAGCAAGCCCGTCAGGATGCATTCGACCTCTTGGAGGAAGAATGTGAGATGGCTTTGATCCGGTCGACCATCTATCAACAGGACCTTCGTCGATTCCATGCTCGCAACGTTTGAAGCCGAGCATTCCAGGAAGGAGACCTGGTTCTTCGAGTGCATCAGAAACGACGGCACAAGCTCGCCCCGGCTTGGGAAGGCCCCTTCATCGTCACCAAGGTACTGCACAATGGAGCGTATCACCTCTACAACGTCGCCAAGAAGATAGATGAACCTCGTTCATGGAACACGGACCTGCTCTGCCGCTTCTATACTTAAAGCACTCGAGCTGTCGAGTTGTAATAAAGATTTTCCAGTTTGTTTCAAAGACAAGTTCACAACAATTCCTTAATGATTGTTGGTTTCTAAGATGTTGGCCCTCAAAATCCACCAATGGGTGCTTAGCCGCGAACCCGATTCACCTAAGTTACAAAAACTACTCCGAGTGAAGAGCAACCCTCTCACTCGGGGGCTTAGCCGCGAACCCGATTCGCCTAAGTTACAAAAACTACTCCCAGTGAAGAGCAACCCTCTCACTCGGAGCCTTAGCTGCGACCCCGTAATCGCCTAAGTTACAAAAACTACTCTGAGTGAAGAGCAACCCTCTCACTCGGGGGCTTAGCTGCGGTCCTCCGAGCTACGCCATAAGTACAACATGGCTTTGTCCTCCGAGCTCCGCCACAAGTACAACGTAGCTCGTAATCGCTTAAGTTGCACAAAGTACTCCG
>LR738712.1:712640431-712744859 GCA_902687465.1 Secale cereale | reverse complement strand
ATATCAACCAGGTGGACTAAATCCACCAGAATTGTTGTCAAGCCCTAGTGGTCGGTTTTTCCTTTAGTTCCGTAGTAGCCGTTGTGTGGCGTAGTGAGCCTGTAACCACCCGTGTGTCAACATCTCATAGTATGTGTGATTTGACATGAATTGTTTGACGAGTGGTTGCAGAGTAAAATTCTAGACGTGACCCCTGTGCACAGTAACATGTCACTTTTCTGTTGGGGATTGAGGCCTGAGACTTTGACTCAGACAGCCCCGCGCCGGAGTCGGTGTCTCGGTCGTACCGACACCACTTCATGTTTCATGACCCAGGCTCTCTATAAGAGGCCACCCTCATTTTCCACACCAGCATCCATCAGCATCGAGCACTACCTTCCTCATTCACCCATCCATGTCTCACCCCGGAGCTTACCTGAGGACCCCCGACGCAAATCCTGGTAGTTTTGTTAAGATATTATGGGATTTTGCCCGCAATACTCTTGGCTCCACCCATCCACCCCTGTATGAGCTGCTCAAATCAAGAATCACTCCCGGTCTCTCGAAATACTGGGCAGCTGTACATATTCCACCAGCAGATTTAAACCAAGGCCCTCCCTATGTTATCTTCATCGGGAGATCCATGCCAACGTCAGGCATGGCCATTGAGTCTGCTGCGTATGAAGCAATCACCCGTCTTCGATTTGCGGTACCTTGTGCCAGCACAAGAGAATACTGCTATTTCCCAAGCCGCGCTGCTTTTGGAGCAGAAGCTACGTTCCGCTGTGGACGTACGGAGAGCGATCCGGCCCTGGTCTATCTCATTCAATATGTGATGGCCCAGGAGCGTTTCACCCAGCAAATACTGGGGTATCTCCACTACCTTGCTGTTCTGAATCCCCGGATCACCATTGGCGGACCCCCTCTGCCAACTCAGGAGGGACACGTTCTTCGATTGCTTCCTCAACTTCCTCCGCTCCCTCCGGAAGAAGTAGAATGTATTCCAACACCGGGAAGCAATTCGCTTTCCCTGATAGAAGAGGAATGTGCCCCAGTGCCAGAGACAGTTCCTCAGGACCCTGTCCATTTTCCGTTTCTATCGTAGACGTAACTGCTATGTTTGTTATCCTAGCACTTATTTATGTATTTCAGCTTAGGCGTTGTATCCTAAGTCTGTGCGATGAATTAAATGTTTGTTTTCGATTAATGGGAGTGGTTTTTACTGCTGTTCATTTTGATTGACTGTTTTGCTCTCGGTAAATTCGGAGGTGGGATTTTTCTTTGGTGTTATTACAGCACATAAATTCTTCGTGTCATGCATTTTAATTCACACGGCACCACGACAGCAGGCTCACTTCCACAACCACTCCATAGCATGCACTGATTGCATAGCCATGTGCATATTTTTGCACCTAACTGATCACCTCGCTAACACGCCACAGTTTCTAGAGGAGAAATTTGTGGGTGATTATTAGAGTGCAAGTTACCTCCAGCACACTGACAGCAGTCAGAACCTAACTACCACACTTAATCCTCATGATCACCGCCGCCGCGTAGAGCTAACACTCGAGCAGCAGCATCACGGCGATCATTGAGGATCATCGCGCACAAGAGCACGGAGAACCCCAGCAACGCCGCCAACCCTCCGCACATCAGGATCACGTACCAGTCCGGCATCACCTCCGCCATTAGAGCCTCGTCGCGAGCTCCTGCAAACAGAAATGGAGGAGAAGGAAGGAGAGGAAGAGGCGAGGCCATGTGTGAGGAAGTAGAGAGGAGCACCGCGGTCATTTTATAGCTCGAGATTGGTGTACGGTGGGCGAAGTCCACCAGCGCCGCTCGTCGCTCGATCGCCGGTGTTCGGAGGCGAATCCGCGAGCAGTGCCGACAACGCACTGGCCCGCGAGGTGAGTGCACGCTGCGCCGGCAGCTAGCACGCCGCGCACTACCGCAGTACGGCCTAGATGCCCTACGCGCTAGGCGTCGCCGGTGGAGAAAGCGCGGGATAGCACACGAGAGAGAGGGAGGAAGAGAGCCAGAGGTAGAAGAAGAGACTGACAGTGGACCCCGGGTCCACCTGTCAGCCAGAGAGAGCTCTATGCACTCGGGTACGACCAGCGTAATTTGTGAATTTAGACTGTTGTTCTAAATTTACCGTAGCCGATAGTGGTAATTTCTCGGTTTCCCCAACCATAGTTTTCCTCACATAGCACCAGTACCCCACTGTGGTTGTACCAATTATTTGCTCCCTCACAGTAACCTCAGTGTGTTACGTATTAAGAGTGTTCGTTTCTTTTGATTAATACTTTATGGTAATAGGATGGATATTTTGAGATCGTCCTTAGCAAATCTCGAGGACGAGATTTTTCTTAAGGGGGGTGGTGTTGTAACACCCCAAAAATTTAACCATGGTTTATATATTAAATTTTTTGCCAGGGAATTAAATTTTTCCTCTTTTGGACTTTCTTTTGATTTTAGAACCATTCTTTTCTTCTGAATTGTGGAGTTTCCCTCCAAGGGGAACTTTTCAAAAATAAATGTTGTTGGACTTGTATTCCCTCTCAAGATCATTTCTTTTATCAGTGGAAATATTTCTGTAAATATTTCCCTAAAGCTTTATTGCTTTTAAATTGATTTCTCATAAGTTTGGAGCCTCTTTTGCACTGCAACCACTTGAGAAATTCATTTAAAAATTTCACCAAAATTTGGAGATGTTGGTAGAAGTATATAATTCATTTCTATGCAAAAACCCATTGGTGTTATTTGGAAAATTTGAGCAAACCATCCTCATTTGTGTTCTGGTCCAGTTTAGTGGTTTGTACTACAGCTCCAAGTTTGCTTGCCCTTTTGCCTCTGAATTTTTCTCCTGCTTGTAGACCACCATATCAAACTCTTAAGTCCAGGAGATTGAGACCATTGGAATATTTTTGACTCATGCAATAATGACCTTCATTTTTGTCCAGATTTGGTTTTCTCAAAAACCTGTACTTAGGAGTGTTTGCTTTTGACAAACTAACCTTGCGACCCTCTTTATCATCTAAAGAGGATATGATCTGGAAATTTTGATCACTAGCAAAACCTTCTGGATGCCCCTAACATTTTGTCGAACAGCTGGAGTGCATGAACTCTTTTGGCATGATTTTTGTTTTGCATTGGAGGTTAGCTCATCTGGCATTATCAGTTGTCTCTTAGCTTTGCCTTGGCCACCAAGCCATCCCTGTGGAGCCCCGTGGGCAGCAGAGCTCCCTGGCAGGCGTCGGCATTTTGCCGAACACTTTGAGCGCGTGCACAGAGCGCGAGCAGCGCGCACGTTTTGCACGCGCACGCGCACCCGAGCCGCCGCACCGCACAGCCGCGCTCTGGCCTTCCCCCGCTCGAGTAGCCGCGCCCCACAGCCACCGCCCGCCCGTGACGCTAGCGCCGTGCCCCTGGCCGCGCCGCAGAGCCACCGCCGCTAGCAGCCGTGGCCACCGACGGTGCCCGTGAGCGTCCTCGCCGTGGACGGCGCCGCCCAAGCCACCGCAGGCCGCCACCTCACCCTCAGGGCAGCGCGAACTTATCCGCAACACCGTCCCCTAGTGCCGACCACCCTGACACCCCTGCCATCGCCGGAAAACGACGCGCCGGCGATCTTATCCTCGGCCATAGCGTGAACCGACATCGCCCGCCTATATAAGGCACCCCCGAGCTCGTCCGAGACCGCAAACAACCTTCAGTCCACCGTAGCTAGCTCCCCTCGTAGTGGTTCGACCGGAAGAAGCCATCTTCTCCATCTCCGGCAACCACGGCCGCCGCCATGCGCCGGCACCATTCGCCGTGACCAGGCCCTCCCCCACCCATCCAGTGCCGCCTTTGGCTTCCCCTTGACTCCACGGAGCTTCCCAACTACTCAACCGAGCTCCAGCACCACCGTAGCCATTTTCCCCTTTCCTCCCGAGGCTGTCGCCGCCGCGAAGCTCGTCGCCGGCGATCCTCAGCTCCACCTCGGCCGTTTCGACCACCGAAGGGTTCGCCATGGACCCGCGGACCCTTTCCACCCCTCTGTTCCCCGCATGGAGCCGCCGTCCGCCGCCGGCAATCGCCGGAGCTCCGTCCAGTGCGGGCAAGGAAGGGAGGAGGGAGAAGGACCCGCCAAACCCGACAGGTGGGACCGCGGGGCCCCCTGTCAGTGACCCCGAGCCGGCCCTCGCTGGCTTAAGTGAAAGCGCCCCCCCACCGAGTACGTTTTCTCTGTTTAAAAGCGCATTTCATTCAAAACCGTTTCCTTTTCTGTTTTAATTTAAAACAGAAGTTTGACCCAACTTTGACTGAGCATAACTTTTTAAGTATAGGTCCAAATGAATTGATTCTTTTTCCTACCTCCTTCTAAAATCATCTAGTTTATTTTAGGATTTATTTCAAAAATAATTAGGACAACTTTTTGTACTGTTTTTAAAGTTTATGTTGATTTGAATATTTTCAAATAGGAGTTGGAGGGAAGAGCAAAACTTTCAAAAGTTTTGGAGTGCCCTCACCTCTCTGCACCTTGAAGGCAAGCATCTTGAACACATATATGATATTTTGTTGAAAGCTTACTTTATGTCACATGAAATAGTGAGTTTTGCATATGATGACAAGTCATGCATGAATGCATTTTAAGGAGGGGTTAATTTGTTGTGATCAAGTGATATATGTGTGAAGTGGTTACTACCTCATGCCACGTATGCCTGAGCTGGTCCGGACAAACTTCGGGGAGAAGTTTTGTCTTGGATAAAGTATGACCGTGAAAATGGTACCTCATGGTGACGAGAGAGATCAGTGAGGGCATGATGTAGCATGATGAGCGGTGAACCTGGTGATGTGGAAAATATTTGTTATGCTAATCACGTAGGTGATGCTTTAACCTCCCGAGTCGACCATAGATCGAGTCTTGTTCCGGTAACCCCCATTCTTGTTTCGTGCTACCACTTGTCCCCGCCGCAGGTAGGGTACAGTCCAGTAAGTTGTCAACCCCTTTCTTGGCACACACCGTACAGAGAGGCCATGGTGGAAGATACCGGCTGCATCCGATAGACAGGCCACCTGGTCCGGGGGCATGGGTGTTTCCGGTTGGGACCGAGGGGGTAGCTCCCCTAGTTTGCGCGCAATATAAATTCTGTGATCCCATGCTACTCGAGGTTGTAGCCTCCCCACTTAGAGTTTTACTTAACAGGTGTCGTGGGTGATTCCAGTCACCGGTAAGTTAAGCTGGTGTGTGCAGGACAGGTGTGTTTTCAACTAAAAGACCGTAATTGGCATTAGTCCCGATGGGCTAAAGGAATCCATTACTCGTGGGTAAAGAGTACACTCTCTGCAGAGGTTATACCTATTCGAATAGCCGTGTCCGCGGTTAAGGATTACAGTCTGGGATGGGTCAAGTGTCGGTCTTAGTGTCGGTCTTCGGAGGAACACTGCTAAGCCAGAACATTGGTCATAACATGTGATATATGACGATTATGATTAATTTTAATTTGGACTAACCATTTGTATTATTTGAATTATTGAATATCCCTGGGATGGTCCTACCTCCTGGATATTCCCTGTGAGTATTATCATATAAGCCCTTTATGTGGTGTCGCTCAGACGCCCGACTGTGGCATGCTTGTGTTTTATTTTTCATATAAGCCCTTTATGTGGTGTCGCTCAGACGCCCGATTGTGGCATGTTTGTTTTTTTTATTCTCTTTATAAGCCCTTTATGTGACGTCGCTCAGACGTCCGACTGAGGCAGGCCTTATTTTTTTTTATCCTTTCGAGGCGTCGCTTCAGACACCCGATCGGTGCATTTTATTTTTATTCTTTGATTGCTTATTCATGGTTTATAAGAATAACATGCTTACGTCATGGACTTTATTTCGCGACCAACGAAGTGATCATGGAATATTTCAGAGCACGAATATCTTTTGCTATATTGTACCTGTGTCCATAATGTTTGCGAGTACATTCAAAGTACTCACTGGCTTGTCCCTGGTTATTGTCTTGGCCAGATTTCTTGCTTGGAGAGGAGCGCTGCGATGGTAGCCCCGGAACCTAGACAAACGGTGATAGCAGCCTCGCGAAGATAGGAGTTATCCAGGTCAGCTGTTCCTGTGGGAAATGGAGTCCCATAGACGCTGATGTATCGCAACCCGCTTCCGCTATCAACCACTAGAAACCTTATGTTGTACTCATTGACCAGAATGGTCTTGTACTACATATTTTGTATTTTGCTTGGAATTTCTGTATCAAGTTTGTGTCTCATCAGCTAACAGTAATCCTGGGGCTGGTGAGCACAAGGACCATTGACTGGGAAATTTATATCCCGGAAATCCGGTCCTGACAGATGACTACAACGACTTCAAGATCAATTGCTCGACCACCGCACACTCCGAATCAAGTCAGTGGGGGAAAGAAATGCGGGAGCTCAACTTAGGGGAACACACACTCGGTCCTGACGGTTACAGAGTGGCGGAGCCTATATGGGACAAGGAGGAGGCGGACCGTGCCGAGCAAGGCCTACCGCCCCTCTTCGATAAATACGGTGACAAGCAGACCAGGAACTTTGTCAGGGCCCGGTAGAAGAAGGACCCGAAAACAAAGGAGCTGACCACGGATCCGAAGACCATGGCGCTTGAGGCTGTTCTGGTAAGGAATACACCCCCGCGTAATTACCTCCATACTAGTCGTCTACCCGTGCATTCGCACGGGTTAGTTGATAAAATTATCAAGTGTCTTAGTTTTTCATTTTATTATCAAGGGGTATCCGGGAGTTGCACAACCTAATGGTCTAAGGAAAAGATACTTGACATTGGAAAAGCTTTAGCATTACGAACTACACGATCTTGTGCTAGGCTTAGGATTGGGTCTTGTCCATCACATCATTCTCCTAATGATGTGATCTCGTAATCAATGACATCCAATGTCCATGGTCAGGAAACCGTAACCATCTATTGATCAACGAGCTAGTAACTAGAGGTTTACCAGGGAGACGTTGTGGTCTATGTATTCACACATGTATCACTGTTTCCGGATAATACAATTCAAGCATGAATAACAGACAATCATCATGAACAAGGAAATATAATAATAACCATTTTATTATTGCCTCTAGGGCACATTTCCAACAATCTCCCACTCGCACAAGAGTCAATAATCTAGTTACATTGTGATGAATCGAACACCCATAGAGTTCTGGTGTTGATCATGTTTTGCTCGTAGAAGAGGTTTAGTCAACGGATCTGCGACATTCAGATCCATATGCACTTTACAAATATCTATGTCTCCATCTTGAATATAATTCCGGATGGAGTTGAAACGGCGCTTGATGTGCTTGGTCTTCTTGTGAAACCTGGGCTCCTTGGCAATGGCAATAGCTCCAGTGTTGTCACAGAAGAGAGTCATCGGGCCCGATGCGCTTGGAATAACTTGTAATGCCCAGGATGGGACTAAATCTCCTACGTGTCGAGGCACGACTTAGAGACTTAACCCCATGCTGGAATGATCGCAAGTCTGGTATCTTTGCACAACTCATGTAAAAGATGGGGATGGAAAACATAAAATAGTTGGCTTACACTCGCCACGTCACACAAATACAATACATGTCTCAATCATCATACATTAAAACATCACAACCCTCTAAGGGTAAAATCCAAATGGCAAGATACCAAACATAATTTAAATCCACAGGTCGGATCGAATCCTAGTAGAAGTCTCCACTACTGATCATCAGGATAACGAACATAGTATCGACTGCGCTCCTCGTCGTACTCCCAGTCAAGCTCGGTGCCATCACCTGGATAGCTCACAACTGGACCTGCATCTGGTGTGGTGAAGTAACTGTGAGCCACAGAGGACTCAGCAATCCCGTTCCCGGGTAACAAGACTATTTAAACCTTGGGAGAGGATAAGGCTGAAGAAAAGAATAAGTGTCTGCAGCAGCAACTAGCACTAGCTTACGTGAAAGAGTGCGAGAAGAGAAGTGCCTCGGTCGAAAGATGATCACGAAGTGATCCTAGCTAAAGCTCAACAAACATAACCCCACCGTGTTCAACTCCCGAATCCCTATTCGGAAATTGACAGTCACGGTAGACACGCTGGTAGTGTATTACAACAATGTGTCAAGTTATCTACAACCGGATATTAACAAGCTCCCATCTGCCACATAACCGCGGGCACGGCTTTCGAAAGTTCATAACCCTGCAGGGGTGTTCCAACTTGACCCATTACAAGCCCACGATCCGCGGAGTCGCAACTCCAAAGTGGGAAGACCCGAGTATTATCGGAATCCCGTGTTCAAGATACTCCGAACTAAGGTAAGGCTAATCCAGCAAATCCTCCCGGCGTGTCGACACCCTGATAGTAGCCGCGCGTATCTAAGTCTCAGGACACGACCGGATGGGCGAGGCTACGGGTGTATGCCAGATACCTCGGGTTGCCCCAAGGCGGCCCCACAGGCTCCCCGTTTCGGACCAACACTCATGTGGAGCACTGGCCCGGGGTTGTTGAATTAAGAAAGAGGGTTAATTACTCCCTATGCAAGTTTATTTAGTTATTAGGCAAATAGTACCAATGTTGGGACTTGCTGGAAAAGACTTAGCACTTAGCGGTTTATCGAGGGGGTCCCATACACCCCAACCGTGTTAGGAACGCATAATCAAGGAACATAACACCGGTTTAAACGGTTCCTAACGGCATGAGTGGAACAAATCACCAAGCAAAAGGCTTAGCCTTCCACCCTTGCCAATATATAGATGATTTCATTTTAAGCATTTATATAGTGTGATATAACCCAACAAAACTTCATCATGAAGCAAGCATCTTCGATCTTCACCTGCAACTAGCAATGCTATAAGAAGGGCTGAGCGAAGCGTACTTAGCCAAGCAACGGTTTGCATAGGTAGGGTGGTTAAACATGGTGATGGTTACAAGTAGGAGGCTGACAAGAAAGACATGGGCATCGAGGCAAAACTATAGATCGAGACTACTAGCAATAGGCAAAGATAGTGATGTTATCGGGGTTCGGTCATCTTGCCTGAAGTGTAGTCGTTCAGATCATAAGAAGGGTCCTCGTGCTCAACCTCGTTGGTAACCTCGTGCTCGTACTCGTACTCGGTCTCAGCTTCCGGCTCTAAACAAAACAATCACACAAGGCACGAATCAACACGATGCAATGCACACTCAGAAAAAAGATGGATGCATGATGGATGCACTAAGAGAGCACACGGAGCACGGAAAATAGCACTCAAGCAAATCACCTCAAAACATGAAAACAATAGGAGATTATGAATCTACACGGAAAATCAATCAAGTTTCATGTAAGACTCGTTGAAAACGGAGCTACGGGCTAAAAGTTATGCCCGAAACAAGAAATAGGCGAAAGCTGAAAATTACAACAACATAGCAACTTCGGAGCACTAGAAAAATAAGCTACAGCATACAAACAACATGGCAAAGAGCATGAACATAAACTAGACATATCCTACAGCAAATAAGTCCAAAGGTGCACCCCAAAGGAGCCACGGATCAATAGCAACAAGCTTGGACATATTGAACTTGACAATAAAATTCTGACAGCAG
The DNA here is from genome assembly GCA_902687465.1 of Secale cereale. Lineage (NCBI taxonomy): Eukaryota > Viridiplantae > Streptophyta > Magnoliopsida > Poales > Poaceae > Secale > Secale cereale. The sequence continues at coordinate 712,735,308 of LR738712.1, read as the reverse complement.
AATTTTATTGAAACTTTGGAGCAAAAGTTAAACATGCTACAGCCACTTAAATAAGCATGTGAGGACATGAATGGAAAACCAACAATATATACTACAAGGAACCATCAAGATCCACCCCAAAACTATCATGGTTTGTCCTAGAGCAGCAAGCAAACATGGCATCAGAACGTTTCAGATTTTAGACTTAGTGAAAAACCACTAAGTGTCAAAACAACAGTTTCATCATGGCGTCTAAAAGATCAAGTTTAAGTCACCTCGAAACTAAACATGGCAAGTGGTAAGCACCACATCAAAGTACACATGATGGTGATTCCGAAACACACAAGCATGCATCATGGAGATAAACACAACGATAGCAATGAGCTCAACAAGATGGCATTTCATAACAAGTGAAACAACATCACAGCCACATGGCACTTTGCAACGAAGATATACATGGCAAGATAAAATCTATCATGCAACCTAACACAAGCAACATGTAGAGCATGGCAAGACGAACACGTGGACATGTCATTTGCATCAATCGGACAAACGAGCTAAGAGATATCACATAGCAAAGATGGCATAAAAACATCACATAGCAGCAATTTATACCGGGATGCACTCTTGCAACAGAAAAATAAGCATCTAGATGATCTCTAACATGCATGGCACAAAAAGATAAAACGTAGTGCTAATCACCACGAACGTCTGGACATGCTATTTGTGCAAAACGGATCACCACACTAAAAGTTATCGCAGATCTAATATAGCATCAGACAACACAAAACAGGGGACTTAGGATTAGAAATCAACCTCTCAGATCTGAGAAAGTCAACGGGCTCCGGAGGCGGACCGGGCCGGATCGGGCAAACGGGGCGGTGTGGATCGGGCCGGATCCGAGCGAAGAGGAGGCCCAGCCTGGCACTGGCGAAGGAGGCGGCTAGGGCTTCGGTCGAGCCGGGCGACGCGGCCCACCCGGCAAACTGGCGCGGAGGCCTTGGGGCGGCTCGGCGCGGACGACGGCCCGGGAGGAGGAGGCCCAAGGCGGGGCCTGGAGGGAGGCGGCCCGGCGATGCGGTGGCCCAGGCGGCTCGGGCCTGGAGCCAGCGGGGCGGCCCGGCTGAGGCGAAGAGGCGGCCTGGCCTGCGCGCGGCTGGCCGACGGAGAATCGGTCCACGCGGCTCGGGGCCTGGCGCTGGAGTGACCCGATGGAGCTGCGGCGCTGGCGAAGTAGTGCGCCGGTTGGGCCTTCGGGCGTTGGAGCTGGGCCACAACGGGAGGCGATGCGGGAGGCTGGAGGTGGCGATCGTTGACCCGGCGCCAGGATCCGATCGGGATTGATTCCCCGATCGATCCAGATCGGCGGCGGCGCTGGCTTCTTCGAAGGGAAAAACGGTGGCGGCTCGATCTGGCTTGCGAGGAGGGAGCTGCCAAGTGGCGAAAAGGAACTGTCCAAGCACGGAAAATGAGGGGAGGTGAGGCTAGAGGTAGGTGGAGGAGTGTAGGCTGCCAAAAATGGCATGGGGGATGATTATATAGGGTAGGAGCTAGGGTTTGAGGGTTTTGGGGTGTTTTAGAGCCCTCCGATCGCGATCCGACGGATCTGATCGCGAGGGGAGTTAGGATGGGCCAAGAGGAGGGAAGTGGGCTGTTGGAGGGATGTCTTGGGCCACAAAGTGGAGGCACTTTGGGCCCACACGAATAATTGTTGGGATAGCAAACAGACTCCAAACGCGACGAGATTTGACAGGCAGGTCTCACACAACAAAACAACAACACACGACAAGTCTCGCGCCACACCGGTAACGTTACACGGCCCAAACAACAAAGTAGGTCTACGGGACGCCACAGACACGTGAGGGAGCTCCGGAACGCGAAACGGACAACGGGAAGGAACGCGTGGAACCGGATGCAACCGACAACACAAATACAATGCGATGCACATGTCTACATGATATGAATGAATGCCACACACGCACACAACAAAATGACGAAAAACCCGAAAGACAAAGAACCCGAAATGGAATAGATGAAGCCGGAGATATATTATATGCCCAAAAGGGAAAGTATTACATCCGGGGCATTACTAACTCTCCTCTACTACATAAAGATCTCGTCCCGAGATCTAGGACTGGAAAAAGGAAGGGTACTCGGAACGAAGATGATCTTGTCGTTCCCACGTAGCTTCTCGGTCGGTGTGATGTGACCACTTGACTTTCAAGAATTTGATGGACTTGTTGCGGGTCTTGCGTTTGGTTTCTTCGAGAATAGCAACGGGATGCTCTCGGTAGGACAAGTCTTGTTGAAGATCCATCTCTTCAAACGGAATCATGCACTCAGGGGCCTTGAAGCATTTGCGGAGTTGAGACACATGGAACACATCATGAACATTGGCGAAGTTGGAAGGGAGCTCAAGTTGATAGGCTAGGTCGCCTCTTTTACCAAGAATCTTGAAAGGCCCGACGTATCTAGGAGCAAGCTTTCCTTTGATACCGAATCTTTGGGTGCCTTTCATCGGAGAAACACGGAGATAGACATGATCACGAATGTTGAAGGACAAATCACGATGCTTGCCGTCATAGTAGCTCTTCTGACGCGACTGAGCGGCCTTGAGATTCTCACGTATGACTTTGCACATTTCTTCGGCTTCCGAGATCAAGTCATTGCCAAGAAGTTGACGTTCGCCTGTTTCAGACCAGTTGAGAGGGGTACGGCACTTTCTGCCATAGAGGATTTCAAACGGAGCTTTGCCTGCACTTGCTTGAAAGCTGTTGTTGTAAGAGAACTCGGCAAATGGAAGGCAGTCTTCCCATTTCATGCCAAAAGATATGACACAGGCTATGAGCATGTCTTCTAGAATCTGATTCACTCGCTCGACTTGACCACTAGTCTGAGGGTGAAAAGCAGTGCTGAACCTGATCTTAGTGCCCATGGCGGACTGAAAGGAGTCCCAGAACCTTGAAGTGAACAAACTTCCACGGTCTGAGGATATAACTTGAGGAATGCCATGTAAGGACACAATTCTGGAAGTGTACAGCTCTGCCAATTGAGCTGCATTGATTGATTCTTTGACTGGAAGAAAGTGAGCGACTTTGGTAAGCTTGTCAATCACCATGAAGATAGAATCATTCCCTCGCTTGGATTTAGGAAAGCCCGTGACGAAGTCCATTTCAATGTGGTCGAACTTCCATTCGGGAATAGGAAGAGGTTGGAGAAGACCGGCTGGACGTTGATGTTCTGCTTTCACTCTTCTGCAGACATCACATTCGTTCACGAATTGGGCAATCTCCCTTTTCATGTGTGTCCACCAATAAGACTGCTTGAGGTCTTGGTACATCTTGGAACTGCCAGGATGAATGGAAAGGAGAGAATCATGTGCTTCTTCCATTATGAGCTTCCTGAGATCACCTTTGGGAACAACGAGTCTGTCCTCGAAGAACAAGGTATCTCTCTCATCAACACGAAAGTACTTGTATTTTGGATTGCCCTTTGCAATACCATGTTTCACCTTCTTCACCATGGTATCACTGAGTTGGGCCTCACGGACCTGATCTTCCAAGGTAGGAGCAACTTGAAGATTTGCAAGAAAACCATGCGGAACAACTTGGAGGTTGAGCTTCCTGAAAGCTTCACAAAGCTCAGGCTGGAACGGCTTGATAAGAAGGCTGTTGCAATATGCCTTTCTGCTCAAAGCATCTGCAATCACATTCGCCTTGCCAGGAGTGTATTCAATGCTGGGATCATACTCTTGGATCATTTCAACCCAACGAGTCTGGCGGAGGTTCAGATGCGGCTGTGTGAAGATGTACTTCAAGCTCTTGTGATCAGTGAAGATGTCAACCTTTCTGCCCAACAACAGATGTCTCCACGTAATCAAAGCATGTACCACAGCTGCTAGCTCGAGATCATGTGTGGGATAGTTCTTCTCACTTGGCTTGAGCTGACGAGAAGTGTATGCCACAATTCTCTTATCTTGCATAAGCACACCACCAAGTCCTTGAAGAGAAGCGTCACAGAATACTTCATAGGGCTTGGACTCATCTGGAGGAGTCAGAACTGGAGCAGAGACGAGCTTTTCTTTGAGAGTTTTGAATGCCACTTCACACTCTGGAGACCAAAAGTATTTGACATTCTTCTGAAGCAAGTTGGAAAGCGGCTTGGCAATCTTGGAGAAGTTCTCAACGAACCTTCTGCAATAGCTGGCAAGACCCAGAAAACTGCGGAGTTGCTTGACGTTCTGATGAGCTTCCCAGTTGACAATTGCTTCAACTTTCTCGGGATTTACCGCAATACCGTCAGCTGAGATGATATGGCCCAGGTACAAAACCTTATCGAGCCAAAATTCGCACTTGGAGAACTTGGCATAGAACTTATGCTCTCGGAGTCGATCAAGAACCAGACGTAAGTGCTTTTCGTGATCTTCTTCATTCTTGGAAAACACCAGAATATCATCCAGATACACAAGCACAAACTCGCCAGTATAGGGGTTGAAGATGTAGTGCATCATCCTCGAAAAGGTAGGAGGAGCATTGGCGAGACCAAAAGACATGGCGGTATACTCGTATGAGCCGTAGCTCGTTCTGAAGGCCGTCTTGGGGATGTCTTCCTCGCGAATGTGAATCTGGTGATAGCCCATTCGGAGATTGAGCTTAGAGAACACTTTAGCTCCCTTGAGCTGCTCGAAGAGTTCGTTGATGTTGGGGAGCGGATACTTGTTCTTTATTGTCTTCTTGTTCAATGGCCGGTAATCAACACAGAGACGCTCCGTGCCATCTTTCTTCTTGACAAATAAGACACCACAGCCCCAAGGAGACGTACTAGGCCTGATGAGACCCATACTCTCCTGTTTATCAAGCTGCTTCTTCAATTCCTTCAATTCGTCCGGAGAGAGCTTGTACGGACGCCGACATGCTGGCTCAGTACCCGGCTCGAGTTCAATGACAAATTCCACCTGACGGTGTGGAGGCATGCCTGGAAGTTCTTCAGGAAAGACGTCTTGGTATTCGTTTACCACCGGAATTTGAGATATGGCATTAATTTCGCCCTTATCATTGAGAGAGAAAAGCCTGATAGTGTTATCCCTGGAGGCAAAGATAATCACATCTTCATCAGGATGAGTCATCTTGACTTCCTTCTGAGCACAATCAATGTGAGCATCATGCTGAGAAAGCCAATCCATTCCGAGGATGAGGTCAATGTCAGAATTGCCGAGAATCACCGGTTTAGCCAGAAATCGATAATCACCCATGCGAATAGAAACATCCGGAGCATAGACACCAGAATTCATACGTCTCCCCGGAGAAATAACTTGCAACCTCTGAGGCAAATTTGAAGTGACAATATTGTGCTTGGATGCAAATGGTTGAGACATGAAAGAGCATGAAGCACCCGAATCAAATAACACTTTAGCAGGAAAAGAGTTAACTGAAAGGTTACCCAAAATGACATCAGAAGAATTCTCCGCTTGCGCTGCACTCATCAAATTGACCCTTGCTACCTTTGGATCATGCCTGACAATAGCTGAACTCACAGTGGAGGAGGTGGAAGAAGCTTTGGGTTCGGACATCTGTTGGCATAGTGACCCTTCTGGCCACACTTGTTGCACACCACTTCTGAGTGAGGACGGAAATGAGAGCCACTTGACTTGGAGCCTTGAGACTGAAACTGCTTCTTCGACTGGTTACTCGGGTTGGGTGGGTGGGAGAAACCACGTCCACCGGAGTTCTTGTTGCTGTTGGAGTTGTTGTAAGGAGCTCGAATCACTGGAGGAGGAGGAAGCCAAAATTTCTGTTGCTTCGAGACCATCTGAGACGATGAAGAAGAGTGAACGGCATCTCAAATTCTCTTTCTAGAAGCCTCCATCTTGAGCCGAGCTGCTTCTTGTTTCAAAGCCATGTTATAGAATTTGTCGAATTCATCGGGCTCGAACACGGTGAGAGAAAGTTGAAGTTCATCTTTGAGACCTCCACGGAACTGGTAGATTTTGCTCTTGGCGTCAGGAATGTCTTGCTTAGCATAGCGGGCGAGGTTTTGGAACTTGACATTATACTGATAGACTGTCATAGAGCCCTGCTTCAGGTTGTGGAATTGCTCACGCATACCCTCGATGACACTTGTAGGAATGTGGTGAGAGCGAAAGTCCTTGCAGAAATCCTCCCAAGAGATCACACGACCTGGCCTGGAGTCTTTGCACTGCTGCCACCAGTCAGCTGCTTGGTCTTTGAGTTGGAAGGCTGCAAACTTCACATAGTCCTCTTCCTTCACGTTACTGCACTCAAAATGCTTCTTTATGTCGGTTAACCAATCTTCAGCATCAAGAGGGTCGACACAGTAACTGAAAGCTTTTGGATTATTGGCCAGGAACTGGTTGAGAGTAGCATGGTGCTGCTGGTTGAAGAAGTTGCCTTAATTCCCTGGAACACCCTGATTAGCTTGATTAGCTTGCATCTGCTGCATCATCTGCATCAACATCTGGGTGTTCTGAGCTGTAGTCTGCATCATCGCTCTCCAAGCCTCAGACGGGGGAGGAGGGGAAGGAGGACGATCTGGGACCTCTTCACCCTCTGGGTTAGCGTTGGGAACCCTTTTCGGAGCCATCCTGAAAGAGATGACCACGAATCAGCAATTGATTGACAGAAGGTATAAGCTGAATCAATGGAATGAATTGCAACAAGTCTTCACAATAATCATTCGAACAATAGGAACGAATGAAATCATTCGAACAAGAGGAACGAATGAAATTCTCAGTTAAATGATAACATCAATCTTCCCGAGAAGCCACATAGGGGACAAAAAGTAAATAAGAAAAGAACAAGGTACAGACGGGAACAAACACAAGATAGGAGCTTCGTTTTAAATCTTTGTGCTGAAAGCATATGAACGCGTTACGAAAGGGTTTTGCAACTCCCGATCGGAACATCGGTCATAATACCACTTCACTCGATGTAGAACCCCGAACTCGCTAACCTGCATTCGTTGGAAGAATGCCTACGATCTACTGGATAAACCCACCTATGAATTTCCGAAAGATTCCAGTTATGCAATCAGGTGTTGGGGATACACGGGAAGCACCGCGCAATCAACTCTAAACCTACATCCAGGTGTATCCATCCTTCAACACATAACCAGTCTTTCTCGGAAACTGTCTACCTCGGACCTTCGAAAAGCATCCACTATAACAAGCTATGGCAATACTCCCGAACTACCTCCCCAGTACTGGGTGATGTCGGGGTTATCTTGCCACTGGCCGTATATTAGAGATTTTCGATGTCGGTCGTCTTAAGTATTTAGTACTGCTGCGATATGCTTGTGACGACAATACCCCGAAGCTCAACTCCCCGGGACACTGCCACAACCCCTAATGTCAGGAGGCATCGAGAACAATATTCTTGTCACAAGAACATCGAAACAATCCCAGAATACTCACGAGATTCCTAAAAAAAAATTTGGTGGAATTTTTTAAAGTAGAAGAGACAAGAGTAGTCGTCAGGAGTCCTCACGAGAGGGAAAGGGGATGAGAAGCAAAGAAATCCTACTCTCCGATATAATATAGGACTCAAAATGTTTTCAGTGTGTGCCTAGACTCGACCGTCAATGATTCGATCAATCAGTGGGGGCTCCTAGGTCGGAGAAGGCTCTGAATACCAACTTGTAATGCCCAGGATGGGACTAAATCTCCTACGTGTCGAGGCACGACTTAGAGACTTAACCCCATCCTGGAATGATCGCAAGTCTGGTATCTTTGCACAACTCATGTAAAAGATGGGGATGGAAAACATAAAATAGTTGGCTTACACTCGCCACGTCACACAAATACAATACATGTCTCAATCATCATACATTAAAACATCACAGCCCTCTAAGGGTAAAATCCAAATGGCAAGATACCAAACATAATTTAAATCCACAGGTCGGATCGAATCCTAGTAGAAGTCTCCACTACTGATCATCAGGATAACGAACATAGTATCGACTACGCTCCTCGTCGTACTCCCAGTCAAGCTCGGTGCCATCACCTGGATAGCTCACAACTGGACCTGCATCTGGTGTGGTGAAGTAACTGTGAGCCACAGAGGACTCAGCAATCCCGTTCCCGGGTAACAAGACTATTTAAGCCTTGGGAGAGGATAAGGTTGAAGAAAAGAATAAGTGTCTGCAGCACCAACTAGCACTAGCTTACGTGAAAGAGTGCGAGAAGAGAAGTGCCTCGGTCGAAAGATGATCACGAAGAGATCCTAGCTAAAGCTCAACAAACATAACCCCACCGTGTTCAACTCCCGAATCCCTATTCGGAAATTGACAGTCACGGTACACACGCTGGTAGTGTATTAGAACAATGTGTCAAGTTATCTACAATCGGATATTAACAAGCTCCCATCTGCCACATAACCGCGGGCACGGCTTTCGAAAGTTCATAACCCTGCAGGGGTGTTCCAACTTGACCCATTACAAGCCCACGATCCGCGGAGTCGCAACTCCAAAGTGGGAAGACCCGAGTATTCTCGGAATCCCGTGCTCAAGATACTCCGAACTAAGGTAAGGCTAATCCAGCAAATCCTGCCGGCATGTCGACACCCTGATAGTAGCCGCGCGTATCTAAGTCTCAGGACACGACCGGATGGGCGAGGCTACGGGTGTATGCCAGATACCTCGGGTTGCCCCAAGGCGGCCCCGCAGGCTCCCCGTTTCGGACCAACACTCATGTGGAGCACTGGCCCGGGGTTGTTGAATTAGGAAAGAGGGTTAATTACTCCCTATGCAAGTTTATTTAGTTATTAGGCAAATAGTACCAATGTTGGGACTTGCTGGAAAAGACTTAGCACTTAGCGGTTTATCGAGGGGGTCCCATACACCCCAACCGTGTTAGGAACGCATAATCAAGGAACATAACACCGGTTTAAACGGTTCCTAACGGCATGAGTGGAACAAATCACCAAGCAAAAGGCTTAGCCTTCCACCCTTGCCAATATATAGATGATTTCATTTTAAGCATTTATATAGTGTGATATAACCCAACAAAACTTCATCATGAAGCAAGCATCTTCGATCTTCACCTGCAACTAGCAATGCTATAAGAAGGGCTGAGCGAAGCGTACTTAGCCAAGCAACGGTTTGCATAGGTAGGGTGGTTAAACATGGTGATGGTTACAAGTAGGAGGCTGACAAGAAAGACATGGGCATCGAGGCAAAACTATAGATCGAGACTACTAGCAATAGGCAAAGATAGTGATGTTATCGGGGTTCGGTCATCTTGCCTGAAGTGTAGTCGTTCGGATCGTAAGAAGGGTCCTCGTGCTCAACCTCGTTGGTAACCTCGTGCTCGTACTCGTACTCGGTCTCAGCTTCCGGCTCTAAACAAAACAATCACACAAGGCACGAATCAACAAGATGCAATGCGCACTCAAAAAAATGATGGATGCACTAAGAGAGCACACGGAGCACGGAAAATAGCACTCAAGAAAATCACCTCAAAACATGAAAACAATAGGAGATTATGAATCTACACGGAAAATCAATCAAGTTTCATGTAAGACTCGCTGAAAACGGAGCTACGGGCTAAAAGTTATGCCCGAAACAAGAAATAGGCGAAAGCTGAAAATTACAGCAACATAGCAACTTCGGAGCACTAGAAAAATAAGCTACATCATACAAACAACATGGCAAAGAGCATGAACATAAACTAGACATAGTCTACAGCAAATAAGTCCAAAGGTGCACCCCCAAAGGAGCCACGGATCAATAGCAACAAGCTTGGACATATTGAACTTGACAATAAAATTCTGACAGCAGAATTTTATTGAAACTTTGGAGCAAAAGTTGAACATGCTACAGCCACTTAAATAAGCATGTGAGGACATGAATGGAAATCCAACAATATATACTACAAGGAACCATCAAGATCCACCCCAAAACTATCATGGTTTGTCCTAGAGCAGCAAGCAAACATGGCATCGGAACGTTTCAGGTTTCAGACTTAGTGAAAAACCACTAAGTGTCAAAACAGCAGTTTCATCATGTCATCTAAAAGAGCAAGTTTAAGTCACCTCGAAACTAAACATGGCAAGTGGTAAGCACCACATCAAAGTACACATGATGGTGATTCCGAAACACACAAGCATGCATCATGGAGATAAACACAACGATAGCAATGAGCTCAACAAGATGACATTTCATAACAAGTGAAACAACATCATAGCCACATGGCACTTTGCAACGAAGATATACATGGCAAGATTAAATCTATCATGCAACCTAACACAAGCAACATGTAGAGCATGGCAAGACGAACACGTTGACATGTCATTTGCATCAATCGGACAAACGAGCTAAAAGATATCACATAGCAAAGATGGCATAAAAACATCACATAGCAGCAATTTATACCGGGATGCACTCTTGCAACAGAAAAATAAGCATCTAGATGATCTCTAACATGCATGGCACAAAAAGATAAAACGTAGTGCTAATCACCACGAACGTCTGGACATGCTATTTGCGCAAAATGGATCACCACACTAAAAGTTATCGCAGATCTAATATAGCATCAGACAACACAAAACAGGGGACTTAGGATTAGAAATCAACCTCTCAGATCTAAGAAAGTCAACGGGCTCCGGAGGCGGATCGGGCCGGATCGGGCAAACGGGGCGGTGTGGATCGGGCCGGATCCGAGCGAAGAGGAGGCCCAGCCTGGCGCTGGCGAAGGAGGCAGCTGGGGCTTCAGTCGAGCCAGGCGACGCGGCCCACCCGGCGAACTGGCGCGGAGGCCTTGGGGCGGCTCGACGCGGACGACGGCCCAGGAGGAGGAGGCCCAAGGCGGGGCCTGGAGGGAGGCGGCCCGGCGATGCGGTGGCCCAGGCGGCTCGGGACTGTAGCCAACGGGGCGGCCCGGCTGAGGCGAAGAGGCGGCCTGGCCTGTGCGCGGCTGGCCAACGGAGAAGTGGTCCACGCGGCTCAGGGCCTGGCGCTGGAGTGACCCGATGGAGCTGCGGCGCTGGCGAAGGAGTGCGCCGGCTGGGTCTTCGGGCGTTGGAGCTGGGCCGCAACGGGAGGCGATGCAGGAGGCTGGAGGTGGCGATCGTTGACCCGGCGCCAGGATCCGATCGGGATTGATTCCCCGATCGATCCAGATCGGCGGCGGCGCTGGCTTCTTCGAAGGGAAAAACGGCGGCGGCTCGATTGGCTTGCGAGGAGGGAGCTGCCAAGTGGCGAAAAGGATCTGTCCAAGCACGGAAAATGAGGGGAGGTGAGGCTAGAGGTAGGTGGAGGAGTGTAGGCTGCCAAAAATGGCATGGGGGTGATTATATAGGGTAGGAGCTAGGGTTTGAGGGTTTTGGGGTGTTTTAGAGCCCTCCGATCGCGATCCGACGGATCCGATCGCGAGGGGAGTTAGGATGGGCCAAGAGGAGGGAAGTGGGCTGTTGGAGGGATGTCTTGGGCCGCAAAGTGGAGGCACTTTGGGCCCACACGAATAACTGTTGGGATAGCAAACGGACTCCAAACGCGACGAGATTTGACAGGCGGGTCTCACACAACAAAACAACAACACACGACAAGTCTCGCGCCACACCGGTAACGTTACACGGCCCAAACAACAAAGTAGGTCTACGGGACGCCACGGACACGTGTGGGAGCTCCGGAACGCGAAACGGACAACGGGAAGGAACGCGTGGAACCGGATGCAACCGACAACACAAATACAATGCGATGCACATGTCTACATGATATGAATGAATGCCACACACGCACACAACAAAACGACGAAAAACCCGAAAGACAAAGAACCCGAAATGGAATAGATGAAGCCGGAGATATATTATATGCCCAAAAGGGAAAGTATTACATTCGGGGCATTACATAACTCCTAGTTCGGTGATGAACTCCTTCATCCAGACTCCTTCCTGCACTGCTTCGCAAGCAGCTATGTACTCCGCTTCACATGTAGAATGCGCCACGACGTTCTGCTTGCAACTGCACCAGCTGACTGCCCCACCATTCAAAATATACACGTATCCGGTTTGTGACTTGGAGTCATCCAGATCTGTGTCGAAACTAGCATCGACGTAACCCTTTATGACGAGCTCTTCGTCACCTCCATAAACGAGAAACATATCCTTAGTCCTTTTCAGGTACTTCAGGATGTTCTTGACCGCTGTCCAGTGTTCCATACCGGGATCACTTTGGTACCTCCCTACCAAACTTATGGCAAGGTTCACATCAGGTCTGGTACACAACATGGCATACATAATAGAACCTATGGCTGAGGCATAGGGGATGACACTCATCTTTTCTTTATCTTCTGTCGTGGTCGGGGATTGAGCCGTGCTCAATCTCATACCTTGCAATACAGGCAAGAACCCTTTCTTGGACTGATCCATATTGAACTTCTTCAATATCTTATCAAGGTATGTGCTCTGTGAAAGACCAATGAGCCGTCTCGATCTATCTCTATAGATTTTGATGCCTAATATGTACGCAGCTTCTCCAAGGTCCTTCATTGAAAAACTCTTATTCAAGTAGGCCTTTATGCTTTCCAAGAATTCTACATCATTTCCCATCAGCAATATATCATCCACATATAATATGAGAAATGCTACAGAGCTCCCACTCACTTTCTTGTAAATACAGGGTTCTCCCCAAGTCTGTATAAACCCAAACGCTTTGATCACATCATTAAAGCGAATGTTCCAACTCCGAGATGCTTGCACCAGCCCATAGATTGAGCGCTGGAGCTTGCATACCTTATTAGGATTATCAAGATCGACAAAACCTTCCGGTTGCATCATATACAGTTCTTTCTTGAGGAAGCCATTAAGGAATGCCGTTTTGACGTCCATTTGCCATATCTCATAATCATAGTATGCGACAATTGCTAACATGATTCGGATGGACTTTAGCATCGCTACGGGAGACAAAGTCTCGTCGTAGTTAATCCCTTGAACTTGTCGATAACATTTAGTGACAAGCCGAGCCTTATAGATGGTCACATTACCATCCGCGTCAATCTTCTTCTTAAAGATCCATTTGTTTTCTATGGCGTGCCGATCATCGGGCAAGTCCACCAAAGTCCACACTTTGTTTTCATACATGGATCCTATCTTGGATTTCATGGCTGCAAGCCATTTGTTGGAATCCGGGCCCGCCATCGCTTCTTCATAGTTCGAAGGTTCACCGTTGTCTAACAACATGATTTCCATGACAGGGTTGCCGTACCACTCTGGTGCGGAACGTGTCCTTGTGGACCTACGAAGTTCAGTAGTAACTTGATCTAAAGCTTCATGATCATCATCATTAACTTCCTCCCTAGTCGGTGCAGGCACCACAGGAACATCTTCGCACGCTGCGCTACTTTCCGGTTCGGAAGGGGTGACTGTTACCTCATCAAGTTCCACTTTCCTCCCACTCACTTCTTTCGAGAGAAACTCTTTCTCCAGAAAGGATCCATTCTTGGCAATGAAGACCTTGCCTTCGGATCTGAGGTAGAAGGTATACCCAATAGTTTCCTTAGGGTATCCTATGAAGACGCATTTTTCCGATTTGGGTTCGAGCTTTTCAGGTTGAAGTTTCTTGACATAAGCATCGCAACCCCAAACTTTCAAAAACGACAGCTTAGGTTTCTTACCAAACCAAAGTTCATATGTTGTCGTCTCAACAGATTTAGACGGAGCCCTATTTAAAGTGAATGGGGCAGTCTCTAAAGCATAACCCCAAAAAGATAGCAGTAAGTCGGTGAGAGACATCATAGATCACACCATGTCCAACAGAGTACGATTACGATGTTCGGACACACCATTACACTGAGGTGTTCCAGGCGGTGTCAATTGTGAAACGATTCCACCGTTCCTTAGGTGTGTGTGCCAAATTCGTGACTTAAATATTCTTCTACACGATCCGATCGTAAGAACTTTATTTTTCTGTCATGTTGATTCTCAACCTCATTCTGAAATTCCATGAACTTTTCAAAGGTCTCAGACTTGTGTTTCATCAAGTAGACATACCCATATCTACTTAAGTCATCTATGAGGGTGAGAACATAACGATAGCCTCCGCGAGTTTCAACACTCATTGGACCGCACACATCAGTATGTATGATTTCCAATAAGTTGGTTGCTCACTCCATTGTTCCGGAGAACGGAGTCTTGGTCATCTTGCCCAAGAGGCATGGTTCTCACGTGTCAAATGATTCATAATCAAGAGACTCCAAAAGTCCATCTTCATGGAGCTTCTTCATACGTTTGACACCAATATGAGCAAGGCGGCAATGCCACAAGTATGTGGGACTATCATTATCAACCTTACATCTTTTGGCATTCACACTATGAATATGTGTAACATCACATTCGAGATTCATTAAGAATAAACCGTTGACCAGCGGGGCATGACCATAAAACATATCTCTCATATAAATATAACAACCATTATTATTCTCGGATTTAAATGAGTAGCCATCTCGCATTAAATGAGATCCAGATACAATGTTCATGCTCAAAGCTGGTACTAAATGACAATTATTAAGGTTTAAAACTAATCCCGAAGGTAGATGTAGAGGTAGCGTGCCGACGACGATCACATCGACCTTGGAACCATTCCCTATGTGCATCGCACCTCGTCCTTCGCCAGTCTCCGCTTATTCCGCAGCTCCTGCTTTGAGTTACAAATGTGAGCAACTGCACCGGTATCAAATACCCAGGAGCTACTATGAGCGTTGGTAAGGTACACATCAATAACATGTATATCACATATACCTTTGACGTTGCCGGCCTTCCTATCTACTAAGTATTTGGGCAGTTCCGCTTCCAGTGACCCGTTCCCTTGCAATAAAAGCACTCAGTCTCAGGCTTGGGTCCATTCTTCGGCTTCTTCCCGGCAACTGGCTTACCGGGCGCGGCAACCCCTTTGCCGTCCTTCTTGAAGTTCTTCTTACCCTTGCCTTTCTTGAACTTAGTGGTTTTATTCACCATCAACACTCGATGCTCTTTCTTGATCTCCACCTCCGCTGATTTCAGCATTGAATACACCTCGGGAATGGACTTCTCCATCCCTTGCATATTGAAGTTTATCACGAAGCTCTTGTAGCTAGGTGGGAGCGACTGAAGGATTCTGTCAACGACCGCTTCGTCTGGGAGATTCATTCCCAACTGAGACAAGCGATTGTGCAACCCAGACAATTTGAGTATGTGCTCGCTGACAGAACTATTCTCCTCCATCTTACAACTGTAGAATGCGTCGGAGACGTCATATCTCTCGACTCGGGCATGAGCTTGGAAAACCATTTTCAGCTCTTGGAACATCTCATATGCTCCATGGTGCTCAAAACGCTTTTGGAGCACCGATTCTAAGCTATAGAGCATGCCGCACTGAACCATGGAGTAATCATCACAACGCGACTGCCAAGCGTTCATAACGTCTGGGTTTGCCGGGGCGGGAGCGTCACCTAGCGGTGCTTCAAGGACATATGTTTTCTTGGCAGCTATGAGGAAGATCCTCATGTTACGGACCCAATCCGTATAGTTGCTACCATCGTCTTTTAGCTTGGATTTCTCTAGGAACGCGTTGAAGTTGAGGGTAACATGAGCATGGGCCATTGGATCTACAAGACATATTGTAAAGATTTTTGACTATGTTCATGACAATTAAGTTCATCTAAACATTTCAATGAACTCCCACTCAGATAGACATCTCTCTAGTCATCAAAGTGATACATCCGAATCGACTAGGCCGTGTCCTCTCATCATGTGAGACGGACTAGTCATCAACGGTGAACATCTTCATGTTGATCGTATCTTCTATACGACTCATGTTCGACCTTTCGGTCTTCCGTGTTCCGAGGCCATGCCTGTACATGCTAGGCTCGTCAAGTGAACCCTAAGTGTATTGCGTGTGTAAATCTGGCTTGCACCCGTTGTATGCGAACATTTGAGCCTATCACACCGGAACATAACGTGGTGCTTCGGAACAACGAACCTTGCAACGGTGCACAGTTAGGGGGAACACAATTCTTGAAATTTTAGTGAGAGATCATCTTATTCACTACCGTCGTTCTAAGAAAATAAGATGTAAAAACATGATAAACATCACATGCAATCAAATAGTGACATGATATGGCCAATATCATTTAGCTCCTTTGATCTTCATCTTTGGGGCGCCATGATCAACATCGTCACCGGCAGGACACCATGATCTCCATCATCATGATCTCCATCATCGTGTATTCATGAAGTTGTCTCGCCAAACATTACTTCTACTACTATGGCTAACGGTTAGCAATAAAGTAAAGTAATTACATGGCATTTATTCAATGACAAGCAGGTCATACGATAAAATAAGACAACTCCTATGGCTCCTGCCGGTTGTCATACTCATCGACATGCAAGTCGTGATTCCTATTACATGAACATGATCAATCTCATACATCACATATATATCATTCATCACATCCTCTTTGGCCATATCACATCACACGGCACATGCTGCAAGAACAAGTTAGACGTCCTCTAATTGTTGTTGCAAGTTTTTACGTGGCTGCTATAGGTTTCTAGCAAGAACGTTTCTTACCTACGCCAAAACCACAACGTGATATGCCAATTTCTATTTACCCTTCATAAGGACCCTTTTCATCGAATCTAATCCGACTAAAGTGGGAGAGACTGTCACCCGCTAGCCACCATATGCAACTAGTGCATGTCAGTCGGTGGAACCTGTCTCACGTAAGCGTACGTGTAAGGTCGGTCTGGGCCGCTTCATCCCACGATGCCTCCGAATCAAGATAAGACTAGTAGCCGCAAGAGAATTGAACAAATCTACGCCCACAACTGCTTTGTGTTCTACTCGTGCAAGATACTACGCATAGACCTAGCTCAGATGCCACTGTTGGGGAACGTAGCAGAAATCAAAAAATTTCTACACTTCACCAAGATCAATCTATGGAGTCATCTAGCAATGAGGGAAAGGGGAGTGCATCTACATACCCTTGTAGATCGCGAGCAGAAGCGTTCAAGAGAACGTGGATGATGGAGTCGTACTCGTCGTGATCCAAATCACCGATGATCCTAGCGCCGAACGAACGACACCTCCGTGTTCAACACACGTACGGAGTAGCGATGTCTCCTCCTTATTGATCCAGCAAGGGGGGGAGGAGAGGTTGATGTAGATCCAGCAGCACGACATCGTGGTGGTGGATGCAGCGGTATTCCAGCAGGGCTTCGCCAAGTAGCGCTGGAGGAGGGAGAGGTGTCACGGGAGGGAGAGGGAGGCGCCAGGGCATGGGGTGCGGCTGCCCTCCCTCCCCCCACTATATATAGGGGGCCTAGGGGATGCGCCAGCCCAAGAGATGGGATCTCAAGGGGGGCGGCGGCCTAGGGGGGGCTTGCCCCCCAAGTCATGTGGGCGCCCCCCACCCCTAGGGTTCCCAACCCTAGGCGCAGGGGAAGGCCCAAGGGGGGCGCACCAGCCCACTATGGGCTGGTTCCCTTCCCCTTTCAGCCCATGGGGCCCTCCGGGATTGGTGGCCCTACCCGGTGGACCCCCGGGACCCTTCCGGTGGTCCCGGTACAATACCAGTGACCCCCGAAACTCTCCCGGTGGCCGAAACTGGACTTCCTATATATAATTCTTTATCTCCGGACCATTCCGGAACTCCTCGTGACGTCCAGGATCTCATCCGGGACTCCGAACAACATTCGGGTTACCGCATGCATATATCTCTACAACCCTAGCGTCACCGAACCTTAAGTGTGTAGACCCTATGGGTTCGGGAGACACGTAGACATGACCGAGACGACTCTCGGTCAATAACCAACAGCGGGATCTGGATACCCATGTTGGTTCCTACATTCTCCTCAATGATCTCATCGGATGAACCACGATGTCAAGGATTCACTCAATCTCGTATACAATTCCCTTTGTCTATCGGTATAGTACTTGCCCGAGATTTGATCGTCGGTATACCGATACCTTGTTCAATCTCGTCATAGCAAGTCTGTTTACTCATTCCGTAATACATCATCCCGTGACCAACACCTTAGTCACATTGAGCTCATTATGATGATATCTTACCGAGTGGGCCCAGAGACACCTCTCCGTCATACGGAGTGACAAATCCCAGTCTCGGTGCGTGCCAACCGAACAGATACTTTCGGAGATGCCCGTTGTGTACCTTTATAGCCACCCAGTTACGTTGTGACGTTTGGCACACCCAAAGTATTCCTACGGTATCCGGGAGTTGCACAACCTCATGGTCTAGGGAAAAGATACTTGACATTGGAAAAGCTTTAGCATTACGAACTACACGATCTTGTGCTAGGCTTAGGATTGGGTCTTGTCCATCACATCATTCTCCTAAAGATGTGATCTCGTTATCAATGACATCCAATGTCCATGGTCAGGCAACCGTAACCATCTGTTGATCAACGAGCTAGTAACTCGAGGTTTACCAGGGACACGTTGTGGTCTATGTATTCACACAGGTATCACTGTTTCCGGATAATACAATTCAAGCATGAATAACAGACAATCATCATGAACAAGGAAAGATAATAATAACCATTTTATTATTGCCTCTAGGGCATATTTCCAACACTCTGAGCTACGCCACAAGTACAACGTGGCTCTGTCCTCCGAGCTCCGCCATAAGTACAACGTAGCTCGTAATCGCCTTAGTTGCAAAAACTACTCCGAGTGAAGAGCGGCCCTCTCACTCGGCGACTTAGTTGCGGTCCTTGAGCTCCGCCACAAGTACAATGTGGCTCTGTCCTCCAAGCTCCGCCACGAGTACAACGTAGCTCGTAATCGCCTAAGTTACAAAAACTACTCCGAGTGAAGAGCAACCCTCTCACTCGGAGGCTTAGCTGCGACCCCGTAATCGCCTAAGTTACAAAAACTACTTCGAGGGAAGAGCAACCCTCTCACTCGGGGGCTTAGCTGAGGTCCTCCGAGCTGCGCCATAAGTACAACGTGGCTCTGTCCTCCGAGCTCCGCCACAAGTACAACGTAGCTCGTAATCGTCTAAGTTGCAAAAACTACTCCGATTGAAGAGCAACCCTCTCACTCGGGGGCTTAGCTGCGGTCCTCCGAGCTGCACCACAAGTACAACATGGCTCTGGCCTCTGAGCTCCGCCACGAGTACAACGTAGCTCGTAATCGCCTAAGTTACAAAAACTACTCCGAGTGAAGAGTAACCCTCTCACTCGGGGGCTTAGCTGCGACCCCGTAATTGCCTCAGTTACAAAAACTACTCCGAGTGAAGAGCAACCCTCTCACTCGGGGGCTCAGCTGCGGTCCTCTGAGCTGCGCCGCAAGTACGACGTCGCCATCACGTGGCCCGACCATCAGAGCCGTGCCACAGAAATGGCGTCGACTCAAAATCCAAAAGACCAAAAAAAGTCGAAAGCGAAACAAGCGAATGCAAAAGGAATCACATCCAGATAATGTTGGGGAACATAGTATTTTAAAATTTTCCTACGATCACGCAAGATCTATCTACCAGATGCATAGCAACGAGAGGGAAGAGTGTGTCTACGTACCCTCGTAGACCGGGAGCAGAAGCGTCAAGTGACGCGGTTGATGTTGTCGAACTTCTTCGCGATCCAACCGATCATGCACCGAACGTACGGCACCTCCGCGTTCAGCACACGTTCAGCTTGATGACGTCCCACGAGCTCTTGATCCAGTTGAGCTTCACGGGAGAGTTTCGTCAGCACGACGGCGTGGTGACGGATATGATGTGTTCACCGGCGTAGGGCTTCGCATAAGCTCCGCGACGGTATGACCGAGGTGTGATTCTGTGGAGGGGGGCACCGCACACGGCTAAAACAATTCAACTTGTGTCTTTGGGTGCCCCCCTGCCCCGTATATAAAGGAGCAACGAAGGGAGGCCGGCCGGCCCTTCCTGGTGCGGCTAGGGAAGGAGTCCTACTAGGAATAGGATTGCAATCCTATTCCTAGTAGGATTCACCAAAAGGAAGAAGGGGGAAAGGAATAGGAGAGGTGGCGCCCCCCCCCCCCAATCCTAGTCCAACTAGGAACCCTAGGTGGGGGCGCCGGCCAGCCCTATGGGCTGCCTCTCTCTTTCCCTTTAGACCCACTATGGACCATCCCCTCTCGTAGGGGGTTCCGGTAACCCCCTCCGGCATTCCCGATAAATCCGAAACTTTTCCGGAACACTTCCGGTGTCCGAATATAGTCGTCCAATATATCAATCTTTATGTCTCGGACATTCCGAGACTCCTCGTCATGTCCGTGGTCTCATCCGGGACTCCGAACTACCTTCGGTACATCAATACTCATAAACTCATAATATTGATCGTCATCAAACGTTAAGCGTGCGGACCCTACGGGTTCGAGAACTATGTAGACATGACCGAGACTCATCTCCGGTCAATAACCAATAGCGGAACCTGGATGTTCATATAGGCTCCTACATATTCTACGAAGATCTTTTATCGGTCAGAACCGCATAACAACATACGTTGTTCCTTTTGTCAAATGGTATGTTACTTGCCCGAGATTCGATCGTCGGTATCTCTATACCTAGTTCAATCTCGTTACCGGCAAGTCTCTTTACTCGTTCCGTAATACATCATCTCGTGACTAACTCATTAGTCTTTTGCTTGCAAGGCTTATTGTGATGTGTGTTACCGAGAGGGCCCAGAGATACCTCTCCGACACTCGGAGTGACAAATCCTAATCTTGATCTATGCCAACACCACGAATACTTTCGGAGACACCTGTAGAGCATCTTTATGATCACCCAGTTACGTTGTGACGTTTGATAGCACACAAGGTGTTCCTACGGTATTCGGGAGTTGCATAATCTCATAGTCATAGGAACATGTATAAGTCATGAAGAAAGCAATAGCAGTAAAACTAAACGATCATAGTGCTATGCTAACGGATGGGTCTTGTCCATCACATCATTCTCCTAATGATGTGATCCCGTTGATCAAATGACAACTCATGTCCATGGCCAGGAAACATAACCATCTTTGATCAATGAGCTAGTCTAGTAGAGGCATACTAGGGACATACTGTTTTGTCTTATGTATTCACACATGTATTAAGTTTCCGGTTAATACAATTCTAGCATGAATAAAAGACATTTATCATGATATAAGGAAATACAAATAACATCTTTATTATTGCCTCTAGGCATATTTCCTTCAGTCTCCCACTTGAACTAGAGTCAATAATCTAGATTACAAAGTGATGATCCTCACACCCATGGAGTCTTGGTGCTGATCATGTTTTGCCCGTGGAAGAGGCTTAGTCAACGGGTCTGCAACATTCAGATCCGTATGTATTTTGCAAATTTCTATGTCTCCCTCCTTGACGGGATCACGGATGGAATTGAAGCGTCTTTTGATGTGCTTTGTTCTCTTGTGAAACCTGGATTCCTTCGCCAAGGCTATGGCTCCAGTGTTGTCACAAAAGATTTTCATTGGACCCGATGCACTAGGTACTACACCTAGATCGGATATGAACTCCTTCATCCAGACTCCTTCATTTGCTGCTTCCGAAGCAGCTATGTATTCCGCTTCACACGTAGATCCCGCCACGACGCTCTGCTTGGAACTGCACCAACTGACAGCTCCACCGTTCAATAAAAATACATATCCGGTTTGTGACTTTGAGTCATCCGGATTAGTGTCAAAGCTAGAATCGACGTAACTGTTTACGACGAGCTCTTTGTCACCTCCATATACGAGAAACATATCCTTTGATCTTTTCAGATACTTTAGGATGTTTTTGACCGCTGTCCAGTGATCCACTCCTGGATTACTTTGGTACCTCCCTGCTAGACTTATAGCAAGGCACACATCAGGCCTGGTACACAGCATTGCATACATGATAGATCCTGTGGCTGAGGCATAGGGAATGACTTTCATTTTCTCTCTATCTTCTGCAGTGGTCGGGCATTGAGTCTTACTCAACTTCATACCTTGTAAAACAGGCAAGAACCCTTTCTTTGACTGATCCATTTTGAACTTCTTCAAAATCTTATCAAGGTATGTGCTTTGTGAAAGTCCAATTAAGCGTCTTGATCTATCTCTATAGATCTTGATACCTAATATATAAGCAGCTTCACCGAGGTCTTTCATTGAAAAACTCTTATTCAAGTATCCTTTTATGCTATCCAGAAATTCTATATCATTTCCAATCAACAATATGTCATCTACATATAATATTAGAAATGCTACAGAGCTCCCACTCACTTTCTTGTAAATACAGGCTTCTCCAAAAGTCTGTATAAAACCATATGCTTTGATCACCTCATCAAAGCGTATATTCCAACTCCGAGATGCTTGCACCAGTGCATAGATGGATCGCTGGAGCTTGCATACTTTGTTAGCACCTTTTGGATCGACAAAACCTTCTGGTTGCATCATATACAACTCTTCTTTGAGATATCCATTTAGGAATGCAGTTTTGACATCCATTTGCCAGATTTCATAATCATAAAATGCGGCAATTGCTAACATGATTCAGACAGACTTAAGCATCGCTAAAGGTGAGAAAGTCTCATCGTAGTCAACTCCTTGAACTTGTCGAAAACCTTTCGCAACAAGTCGAGCTTTGTAAACAGTAATATTACCGTCTGCGTCGGTCTTCCTCTTGAAGATCCATTTATTTTTGATGGCTTGCCGATCATCGGGCAAGTCAACCAAAGTCCATACTTTGTTCTCATACATGGATCCCATCTCAGATTTCATGGCTTCAAGCCATTTTGCGGAATCTGGGCTCATCATCGCTTCCTCATAGTTCGTAGGTTCATCATGGTCTAGTAACATGATTTCCAGAACTGGGTTGCCGTACCACTCTGGTGCGGAACGTACTCTGGTTGATCTACGACGTTCAGCAGAAACTTGATCCGAAGTTTCATGATCATTATCATTAACTTCCTCACTAATTGGTGTAGGAATCACTGGAACAATTTCCTGTGATGTACTACTTTCCAATCCGGGAGAAGGTACAATTACCTCATCAAGTTCTACTTTCCTCCCACTCACTTCTTTCGAGAGAAACTCTTTTTCTAGAAAGGATCCGTTCTTAGCAACGAATATTTTGCCTTCGGATCTGTGATAGAAGGTGTACCCAACAGTCTCTTTTGGGTATCCTATGAAGATACATTTTTCCGACTTGGGTTCGAGCTTATCAGGTTGAAGTGTTTTCACATAAGCATCGCAGCCCCAAATTTTAAGAAACGACAACTTTGGTTTCTTGCCAAACCATAGTTCATAAGGTGTCGTATCAACGGATTTAGATGGTGCCCTATTTAACGTGAATGCAGCTGTCTCTAAAGCATAACCCCAAAACGATAGTGGTAAATCGGTAAGAGACATCATAGATCGCACCATATCCAATAAAGTACGGTTACGACGTTCGGACACACCATTACGCTGTGGTGTTCCACGTGGCGTGAGTTGTGAAACTATTCCACATTGTTTCAAATGAAGACCAAACTCGTAACTCAAATATTCTCCTCCACGATCAAATCGTAGGAACTTTATTTTCTTGTTACGATGATTCTCTACTTCACTCTGAAATTCTTTGAACTTTTCAAATGTTTCAGACTTGTGTTTCATTAAGTAGATATACCCATATCTGCTCAAATCATCAGTGAAGGTCAGAAAATAACGATACCCGCCGCGAGCATCAACACTCATTGGTCCACATACATCAGTATGTATGATTTCCAACAAATCTGTTGCTCGCTCCATAGTTCCAGAGAACGGAGTTTTAGTCATCTTGCCCATGAGGCATGGTTCGCAAGCACCAAGTGATTCATAATCAAGTGATTCCAAAAGTCCATCATTATGGAGTTTCTTCATACGTTTTACACCAATATGACCTAAACGGTAGTGCCACAAATAAGTTGCACTATCATTATTAACCTTGCATCTTTTGGTTTCAATATTATGAATATGTGTATCACTACAATCGAGATCCAATAAGAATAGACCACTCTTTAAGGGTGCATGACCATAAAAGATATTATTCGTTAAAATAGAACAACCATTATTCTCTGATTTAAATGAATAACCGTCTCGCAATAAACAAGATCCAGATATAATGTTCATGCTCAACGCTGGCACCAAATAACAATTATTTAGGTCTAAAGCTAATCCCGAAGGTAGATGTAGAGGTAGCGTGCCGACGGCGATCACATCGACTTTGGAACCGTTTCCCACGCGCATCATCACCTCGTCCTTAGCTAATCTTCTTTTAATCGGTAGTCCCTGTTTCGAGTTACAAATATTAGCAACCGAACCGGTATCAAATACCCAGGTACTACTACGAGCATTAGTAAGGTACACATCAATAACATGTATATCACATATACCTTTGTTCATCTTGCCATCCTTCTTATCCGCCAAATACTTGGGGCAGTTCCGCTTCCAGTGTCCAGTCCCCTTGCAGTAGAAGCACTCAGTTTCAGGCTTGGTTCCATACTGGAGTTTTTTTGCGAGAGCAGCCACAATCTTGCTATTCTCCTTGAAAATCCCTTCCTTGCCCTTTTTCTTGAAACTAGTGGTATTGTTAACCATCAACATTTGATGCTCCTTTTTGATTTCTACCTCCGCAGCTGTTAGCATAGCGAAGAGCTCGGGAATTGTCTTTTGCATCCCTTGCATATTATAGTTCATCACGAAGCCATTATAGCTTGGTGGCAGTGATTGAAGAATTCTATCAATAACACTATTATCATCAACTTGGCAACCAAGTTGAGTCATATGATTATAGTGCCCATACATTGTGAGCAAGTGTTCACTGATAGGACTATTCTCCTCCATCTTGCAGCTGTAGAACTTATTGGAAATCTTATATTTCTCAATCCGGGCATTTGCTAGAAATATTAACTTCAACTCCTGGAACATCTCATATGGTCCATGACGTTCAAAACGTCGTTGAAGTCCCGGTTCTAAGCCGTAAAGCATGGCACACTGAACTATCGTGTAGTCATCAGACCGCGATTGCCAGACGTTCAAAGCGTCTACATTAGCGGAAGGGGGCTTGTCACCTAGCGGTGCTTCAAGGACATAATTCTTCTGTGCAGCAATGAGGATAATCCTCAGGTTACGGACCCAGTCCGTGTAATTGCTACCATCATCTTTCAACTTAGCTTTCTCTAGGAATGCATTAAAATTCAAAGGAACGGTAGCACGGGCCATTGATCTACAACGACATAGATATGCAAAACTATCAGGACTAAGTTCATGATAAATTAAAGTTCAATTTAATCATATTAATTTAAAGAACTCCCACTTAGATAGACATCCCTCTGGTCATCTAAATGATCACGTGATCCAAATCAACTAAACCATGTCCGATCATCACGTGAGATGGAGTAGTTTCAATGGTGAACATTTTATGTTGATCATATCTACTATATGATTCACGCTCGACCTTTCGGTCTCCAGTGTTCCGAGGCCATATCTGTATATGCTAGGCTCGTCAAGTTTAACCCGAGTATTCTGCGTGTGCAAAACTGGCTTACACCCGTTGTATTTGAACGTAGAGCTTATCACACCCGATCATCACGTGGTGTCTCGGCACGACGAACTTTCGCAACGGTGCATACTCAGGGAGAACACTTATACCTTGAAATTTAGTAAGGGATCATCTTATAATGCTACCGTCGTTCTAAGCAAAATAAGAAGCATAATAAAATAAACATCACATGCAATCAAAATATGTGACATGATATGGCCATCATCATCTTGTGCTTTTGATCTCCATCTCCAAAGCACCGTCATGATCACCTTCGTCACTGGCGCGACAGCTTGATCTCCATCGTAGCATCGTTGTCGTCTCGCCAACTATTGCTTCTACGACTATCGCTACCTTTTAGTGATAAAGTAAAGCAATTACATGGCGATTGTATTTCATACAATAAAGCGACAACCATATGGCTCCTGCCAGTTGCCGATAACTTTACAAAACATGATCATCTCATACAAAAACCGTATAACTCATCATGTCTTGACCATATCACATCACAACATGCCCTGCAAAAACAAGTTAGACGTCCTCTACTTTGTTGTTGCAAGTTTTACGTGGCTGCTACGGGCTTAGCAAGAACCGTTCTTACCTACGCATACAAAACCACAACGATGTTTCGTCAAGTATGTGTTGTTTTAACCTTCACAAGGACCGGGCGTAGCCACACTTGATTCAGCTAAAGTGAGAGAGACAGACATCCGCCAGTCACCTTTAAGCAACGAGTGCTCGTAACGGTGAAACCAGTCTCGCGTAAGCGTACGCGTAATGTCGGTTCGGGCCGCTTCATCTCACAATACCGCCGAAGCAAAGTATGACATGCTGGTAAGCAGTATAACTAGTATCGCCCACAACTCATTGTGTTTTACTCGTGCATATCATCTACGCATAGACCTGGCTCATGATGCCACTGTTGGGGAACGTAGTATTTTAAAATTTTCCTACGATCACGCAAGATCTATCTACCAGATGCATAGCAACGAGAGGGAAGAGTGTGTCTACGTACCCTCGTAGACCGGGAGCGGAAGCGTCAAGTGACGCGGTTGATGTTGTCGAACTTCTTCGCGATCCAACTGATCAAGCACCGAACGTACGGAACCTCCGCCTTCAGCACACGTTCAGCTTGATGACGTCCCACGAGCTCTTGATCCAGTTGAGCTTCACGGGAGAGTTTCGTCAGCACGACGGCGTGGTGACGGATATGATGTGTTCACCGGCACAGGGCTTCGCATAAGCTCCGCGACGGTATGACTGAGGTGTGATTCTGTGGAGGGGGGCACCGCACACGGCTAAAACAATTCAACTTGTGTCGTTGGGTGCCCCCTGCCCCCGTATATAAAGGAGCAAGGGAGGGAGGCCGGCCGGCCCTTCCTGGTGCGGCTAGGGAAGGTGTCCTACTGGGAATAGGATTGCAATCCTATTCCTAGTAGGATTCACCAAAAGGAAGAAGGGGGAAAGGAATAGGAGAGGTGGCGCCCCCCCCCCCCCCAATCCTAGTCCAACTAGGAACCCTAGGTGGGGGCGCTGGACAGCCCTATGGGCTGCCTCTCTCTTTCCCTTTAGGCCCACTATGGACCATCCCCTCTCGTAGGGGGTTCCGGTAACCCCCTCCGGCATTCCCGATAAATCCGAAACTTTTCCGGAACACTTCCGGTGTCCGAATATAGTCGTCCAATATATCAATCTCTATGTCTCGGACATTCCGAGACTCCTCGTCATGTCCGTGATCTCATCCGGGACTCCGAACTACCTTCGGTACATCAATATTCATAAACTCATAATACCGATCGTCATCAAACATTAAGCGTGCGGACCCTACGGGTTCGAGAACTATGTAGACATGACCGAGACTCATCTCCGGTCAATAACCAATAGCGGAACCTGGATGTTCATATAGGCTCCTACATATTCTATGAAGATCTTTTATCGGTCAGAACCGCATAACAACATACGTTGTTCCTTTTGTCAAACGGTATGTTACTTGCCCGAGATTCGATCGTCGGTATCTCTATACCTAGTTCAATCTCGTTACCGGCAAGTCTCTTTACTCGTTCCGTAATACATCATCTCGTGACTAACCCATTAGTCTTTTGCTTGCAAGGCTTATTGTGATGTGTGTTACCGAGAGGGCCCAGAGATACCTCTCCGACACTCGGAGTGACAAATCCTAATCTTGATCTATGCCAACACCACGAATACTTTCGGAGACACCTGTAGAGCATCTTTATGATCACCCAGTTACGTTGTGACGTTTGATAGCACACAAGGTGTTCCTACGGTATTCGGGAGTTGCATAATCTCATAGTCATAGGAACATGTATAAGTCATGAAGAAAGCAATAGCAGTAAAACTAAACGATCATAGTGCTATGCTAACGGATGGGTCTTGTCCATCACATCATTCTCCTAATGATGTGATCTCGTTGATCAAATGACAACTCATGTCCATGGCCAGGAAACATAACCATCTTTGATCAATGAGCTAGTCTAGTAGAGGCATACTAGGGACATACTGTTTTGTCTTATGTATTCACACATGTATTAAGTTTCCGGTTAATACAATTCTAGCATGAATAAAAGACATTTATCATGATATAAGGAAATACAAATAACATCTTTATTATTGCCTCTAGGGCATATTTCCTTCAGATAAGGCCCCGCAAGATTCGGGAAGGAGTACTTGGACGTCAGGCCCACGAGAGTTTAACGGTTACAGAATCACTCGGCATTCCGAGGAAAATTGAACCAAGGTATGAAAGTTTATTCACTCCCCAGGAGGAGGTGGGCTCGCAGGTGCAACGAACTCATCCAAGTCGATCCCATCGGCGATACGGGTAGCGGCTTCCAAGAAAGTCTCCATGAACGACTGGAACTGGATCTCCTTCGTGTTGGCGACCTTGAGCGCGACAAGCCTCTTCTCCTTCACCTCCTTGCAGTGCACCCAGACCAGAGACAGCGCTACGTCGGCTACATAGCGGGCGGATGACTTTTTCCACTCCTGCACTCGACTGGGGATCTCATTGAGTCGAGTCATCAGGGACTCGAGGTCGTTCTCTTGCATGACTCCCCTCCAAAGTGCAGCGTCGATCCGAGACATCACTGCTTTCAGTCGACCAAGGTAGCCTGTGGCAGCGGTGAGGCGAGACTCCAACCTCAATATATTCAT
The DNA here is from genome assembly GCA_902687465.1 of Secale cereale. Taxonomy (NCBI): domain Eukaryota; kingdom Viridiplantae; phylum Streptophyta; class Magnoliopsida; order Poales; family Poaceae; genus Secale; species Secale cereale. The sequence continues at coordinate 712,706,667 of LR738712.1, read as the reverse complement.
GGCAGCTTCATCCTTGACAATAGAGTTGACCGGGTCCAGATCGGGCTCGACCCACCCGGTTTCCTCATCAAAGTTGCGGCAGAATTCTACACAAGAGAGAACGCGACGAATCAGCAAGCAAGTTACGGGTCGACCAATTTGACTCAGTCCAAGCAAAAGAGGCATACCTTCAAGCACGAGATACCACTTCTTAGTGAGATCACTCAGATAAGCCTCCAGCTCGTTCTTCTTCTGGAAGAGGCCCTCGTATTTCTCGTTCAGGGCGTTCTTGGCCCCCTTCAGTTGAGTCACTTCCTGGCTGGCTGTGTCGAGAGAGCCCTTCAGCCTGATGATCTCTGCTTTGAGCGTGCCGACTGAAGCCAGCTTCTGCTCCGCCAGCGGGGTCTTCTCCTGTGCCCTCTCCTGCACCGCCACCAGGTCAAGGTCCTTCTGCTCCAGGGGACCCTTCATTTGATCTACAAGAGACGTCACTAGACACATGAACATAAGGATACACATGTGCTACATCTTGAGCTTGCGTTGTATTCCCTCGAAGAGGAAAGGGAGATGCAACATAGTAGCGTAAGTATTTCCCTTAGTTTTTGAGAACCAAGGTATCAATCCAGTAGGAGACCACGCGCGAGTCCCTCGCACCTGCACAAACAAATAAGAACTTCGCAGCCAACGCGATAAGGGGTTGTCAATCCCTTTACGGTCACTTACGAAAGTGAGATCTGATAGAGATGATAGTTTATATTTTTGGTATTTTTAGTTTAAAAGAACAACAAATAAAAGAGGCAAAAGTAAAGTAGATGTAGATTGATAAGTTGAGAATAGACCCGGGGGCCATAGTTTTCTCTAGTGGCTTCTCTCATGATAGCAATATTCTACGGCGGGTAAACAAATTACTATCGAGTAATTAATAGAAAAGCAAATAATTATGAGACTATCTAGGCATGATCATTGTATATAGGCATCACGTCCGAGACAAGTAGACCGAAACGATTCTGCATCTACTACTATTACTCCACACATCGACCGCTATCCAGCATGCATCTAGTGTATTGAGTTCATAAGAATAGAGTAACGCCTTAAGCAAGATGACATGATGTAGAGGGATAAACTCAAGCAATATGATATAAACCCCATCTTTTTATCCTCGATGGCAACAATACAATACGTGCCTTGCTGCCCCTACTGTCACTGGGAAAGGACACCGCAAGATTGAACCCAAAGCCAAGCACTTCTCCCATGGCAAGAACTATAGATCTAGTAGGCCAAACCAAACCAATAATTTGAAGAGACTTGCAAGGATATTATGAGCACACATAAAAAATTCAGAGAAGAACGAAATATCTTTCATAGATAACCTTGTTCATAAACTCACAATTCATCGGATCTCGACAAACACACCGCAAAAAGAGATTACATCGAATAGATCTCCTCGAAGACCGAGGAGAACTTTGTATTGAGATCCAGGGAGAGAGAAGAAGCCATCTAGATACTAGCTATGGACCCGAAGGTCTGTGGTAAACTACTCATCACAACTCATGGTGAGGGTGATGATGATGATGATGAAGGCCTCCGTGATGGATCCCCCTCCGGTGGAGCTCCGGAATAGGCTCCAAGATGGGATCTCCACGGGAACAGAAGGTACGGCGGTGGAATTAGGGTTTTCTCTCTGTCCATGGAGTTTCTAGGGCACGTAGACTTATATAGGAAGAAGGAGGGCACCGGGGGAGTCACGGGGGCTCCACGAGGCAGGGGCGCACCCTGGGAAGGGGGGCATGCCCCCACCCTCGTGGGCCCCTCGTGGCTCTTCTGACGTGGTTCTCAAGTTCATCGTGCGTGATTTCCTCCAAAAATATCTCTCGCGAAGGTTTCATTCCGTTTGGACTTCGTTTGATATTCCTTTTCTGCAAAACCCTGAAATAGGCAAAAAAACAACAATCTGGACTGGGCCTTTGGGTTAGTAGGTTAGTCCCAAAAATGATATAAAAGTGAATGATAAATCCCATTAAACATCCAAGACTTCATAAATAATAGCATGGAACAATCAAAAATTATAGATACGTTGGAGACGTATCAAGCATCCCCAAGCTTAATTCCTGCTCGTCCTCGAGTAGATAAATGATAAAGAAAGAATTTTTTATGTGGAATGCTAACCAATATAGTTTTTTAATGTAATTCTCTTAATTGTGGCATGAATGTTCAGATCTGAAAGATTCAAGATAAAAGTCTATATTGACATAAGAAATAAAAATACTTCAAGCATACTAGCAAAGCAATCATGTCTTCTCAAAATACTATGGCTAAAGAAAGTTATCCCTACAAAATCATATAGTGTTGGCGATGCTCCCTCGTTATCACACAAAAATATTCATATCATGCACAACCCCGTTTCAGCCAAGCATTTGTTTTCATACTCTATCTTTTCAAACCTTTCAACTTTCACGCAATACATGAGCGTGAGCCATGGACATAGCACTATGGGTGGAATAGAGGTGGTTGTGGAGAAGACAAAAAGGAGGGAGAAAGTCTCACATCGACTAGGCATATCAGCGGGCTATGGAGATGCCCGTCAATAGATATCAATGTGAGTGAGTAGGGATTGCCATGCAACGGATACACTAGAGCTAAATATGTATGAAAACTCAACAAAAGAAACTAGTGGGTGTGCATCCAACTTGCTTGCTCACGAAGACCTAGGGCATTTGAGGAAGCCCATCGTTGGAATATACAAGCCAAGTTCTATAATGAAAATTCCCACTCGTATATGGAAGTGACTAAACATGAGACTCTCTACAATGAAGAAAATGGTGCTACTTTGAAGCACAAGTGTGGAAAAATATAGTAGCAATTGTCCCGTTTTTTCTTCTTTTTTTCTTTTTTAGGGCCTTTCCTTTTTTTTCTTTGGCCTTTCTTTTTTTTTCTTTTTTTTTGCTGAGGGGCTTTATAGATTTAGCCTTTGCTCCCATGGGACAATGTTGTAATAATGATGATCATCACACTTTCATTACAACTCGATATTACAACTCGATACTACAACAACAAAGTATGACTCTATATGAATGCCTCCAGCGGTGTACCGGTATGTGCAATGAAACATGAGTGACATATATATATATAAATTATGCATGGTGGCTTTGCCACAAATACGATGTCAACTACATGATCATGCAATGGCAATATGACAATATGATGTGTGCCATATGAACGGAACGGTGGAAAGTTGCATGGCAATATATCTCGGAATGGATATGGAAATGCCATGATAGGTAGGTATGGTGGCTGTTTTGAGGAACAATATGGTGGCTGTTTTGAGGAAGGATATATAGTGGGTTTATGGCCCTGGCGAAAGTTGCGCGGTACAAGAGATGCTAGCAATGGTGGAAGGGTGAGAGTGCGTATAATCCATGGACTCAACATTAGTCATAAGAACTCATATACTTATTGGAAAAATCTACGAGTCATCAAAACAAAGCAATCAACGCATGCTCCTAGGGGGGAGGTTGGTAGGAGTTAACCATCGCGCGCCCCCGACCTCCACACAAAGGTTGGCACTCTACAAATACCTCATGCTCTAACTTCGTCACATAGCGGTTCACCATACGTGCATGCTACGGGAATCACTAACCTTAACAAAAGTATTTCTCAATTTCATAATAACTCCACTAGCATGACTCTAATATCACTATCCTCATATCTCAAATCAATTATCAAGCATCCAACATCTCATTCTATTCAATGCACTTGGTATGATTTTTTTTACTAAATTGACATTGGATGTATATCATGTGAAGACTAGTTTCTTTAGCCTAAACACATTACCATGCTGTTTTAATAGACTCTTAAATAGATATAAGTGAAGCATGGGAGTTCAACAATTTCTACAAAATATTATTACCACCGTGCTCTAAAAGATATAAGTGAAGCACTAGAGCAAAAACTATTCAACTCAAAAGATATAAGTGAAGCACATAGAGTGTTCTAACAATTTCTAGGCCATATTAACTCTCTCAAATAGGTGTGTCCAGCAAGGATGTTTGTGGCAAACTAACAAGCAAAGAGTCAAATTATACAAGACGCTCCAAGCAAAACACATAACATGTTGCGAATAAAAATATAGCTCCAAGTATAGTTACCGATGGATGAAGACGAAAGAGGGGATGCCTTCCCGGGGCATCCCCAAGCTTAGGATTTTGATTATCTTGAATTTACTTGGGGTTCCATGGGCATCCCCAAGCTTAGGCCTTTGCTACTCCTTGTTCCATAGTCCATCAAAGTAATACTCAAAACTTGAAAACTTCACAACACAAAACATAGACAAAAATTCTCGTGAGCTCCGTTAGTATAAGAAAGCAAACCACTACTCAAAGGTGCAGCAATGAATTCATTCTTTGTTTATATTGGTGTTAAACCTACTGTAATCCAACTTATCTATGGTTCATATCCTCCAATACTACTCATAGATGCATCGGAATAAGCAAACAACACAAGAAAAACAGAATCTGTCAAAGACAGAACAGTCTGTAGTAATCTGCAGGTTTAGCCTACTTCTGGAACTCCAAAAAATTCAAACTAAATTGGAAAATTTGCGTAATTTGTCTACCAATCATCTTCAAAAATAATCAACTAAAAATTATGCTCCAGTAAAATCTGAGGACTACTTTAGCAAGCGCTAACGATTCTGTTTTTCACAGCAAGATCACATAAACATCACACAAGTCTTCCCAAAGGTTCTACTTGGCACAAACACTAAACAAAACATGAAACCATATCTAATCAGAGGCTAGATGCAATATTTATTCCCTAACAGCAACAAAAACAAAAAACATAAAATTGGCCTGCCTCCCAACAAGCGCTATCATTTTACGCCCCTAGCTATGCACGATACAAGATAGATCTAGGTATTGCCATCTTTGGAAGGCAAGCCATAAGTGGCTCTCATGATAGATTCATATGGTAATTTGATTTTCTTTCTAGGAAAGTGTTCCATGCCTTTCCTTAATGGAAATTGGAATCTAATATTTCCTTCCTTTATATCAATAATTGCACCAATCATTCTAAGGAAAGGTCTACCAAGAATAATAGGACATGAAGGATTGCAATCTATATCAAGAACAATGAAATCTACGGGCACATAATTCTTATTGGCAACAATAAGAACATCATTAATCCTTCCCATAGGTTTCTTAATAGTGGAATCTGCAAGATGCAAATTTAAGGAACAATCATCAAGCTCATGGAACCCTAGCAAATCACACAAAGTTTTTGGGATAGTGGAGACACTTGCACCCAAATCACACAAAGCATAGCATTCATGATCTTTTATTTTTATTTTGATAGTAGGTACCCATTCATCATAAAGCTTTCTAGGTATAGAAACTTCTAACTCAAGTTTTTATTCATAAGATTGCATCAAAGCATCAACTATGTGTTTAGTGAAAGCTTTATTTTGACTATAAGCACGAGGAGAATTTAGCACGGATTGCAACAAGGAAATAAAATCAATCAAAGAGCAATTATCATAATTGAATCCCTTGAAATCCAAAGTAGTGGGTTCATCACTATGCAAAGTTTTAATCTCTTCACTCCCACTTTTAGCAATTTTAGCAACAAGATCTAAAAACTCAGAATCATTGGGACACCTTAAAGCAGAATCATCTCCAATCCTATCTTCATCAAGATTAATACTAGAAAACATGGATCTAATAGGAGACACATCAATAACTTTTAGATCTTCGTATTTATTTTCATGATAACTAGTAGAACACGATTTAATATAATCTTCTCTTTTAGCATGCATTCTAGCGGTTCTTTCTTTGCATTCATCAATGGAAATTCTCATGGCTTTGAGAGACTCATTGATATCATGCTTAGGTGGGATAGATCTAAGTTTCGAAGAATCAACATCAAGAGTAATTCTATCCACACTTCTAGCCAATTCATCAACCTTAAGCAATTTCTCTTCAAGCATAGCATTGAAATTCTTTTGCGAGGTCATAAACTCCTTAACACTAGCTTCAAATTCAGAAGGCATCTTTCCATAAGAGTTGTTGTAGGAATTACCATAATTATTAGAGGAATTACTAGGAAAAGGCCTAGGATTAAAATTACCTCTATAAGCATTGCTACCAAAATTATTCCTACCAACAAAATTCACATCCAAAGATTCATTGTTATTATCAATCAAAGTGGACAAAGGCATATCATTAGGATCAGAAGAAGCACTCTTAGCAAAAAATAATTTCATAAGTTCATCCATCTTTCCACTCAAAACACTAATTTCTTCGATAGCATGCACTTTTTTACTAGTAGATCTTTCGGTGTGCCATTGAGAATAATTAACCATAATATTATCTAGGAGTTTGGTAGCTTCTCCTAAGGTGGTTTCCATGAAAGTGCCTCCGGCGGCCGAATCTAAAAGATTTCTAGAAGCAAAATTCAAGCCAGCATAAAAGTTCTGAATAATCATCCATAGATTCAAACCATATATAGGGCAATTACGTATCATCAATTTCATTCTCTCCCAAGCTTGTGCAACATGCTCATGATCTAGTTGCTTAAAATTCATAATATCGTTTCTAAGAGAGATGATCTTAGCAGGAGGGAAATACTTAGAGATAAAAGCATCTTTGCACTTATTCCACGAAGCAATAGTATTTCTAGGCAAAGAGGAAAACCAAGTTTTAGCACGAGCTCTAAGTGAAAACGGAAATCACATCAATTTAACAATATCGTTATCTGTATCCCTTTTCTTTTGCATATCACACAAATCAACAAAGTTGTTTAGATGGGTAGCGGCATCTTCACTAGGAAGGCCGGAGATTTGATCTTTCATGACAAGCTTCAACAAAGCAGCATTGATCTCACAAGATTCAGCATCGGTAATAGGAGCAATCGGAGTGCTAATAAAATCATTGTTGTTGGTATTGGAGAAGTCACACAATTTGGTATTGTTCTGAGCCATAGTGACAAGCAAGCAACCCAACACACACAAGCAAACAAGAAGCAAGCGAACGAGAAACACACGGCGGAAGAAGGACAAATAAAATGGCAAGGGTGAAGTGGGGGAGAGGAAAACGAGAGGCAAATAAATGTAATGCGAAGGATAAGGATTTGTGATAGGTACTTGGTATATGACTTTTGCGTAAGCCTCCACGGCAACGGCGCCATAAATTCTTCTTGCTACCTCTTGAGCTTGCATTGTATTCCCTCGAAGAGGAAAGGGAGATGCAGCACAGTAGCGTAAGTATTTCCCTCAGTTTTTGAGAACCAAGGTATCAATCCAGTAGGAGACCACGCGCGAGTCCCTCGCACCTGCACAAACAAATAAGAACTTCGCAGCCAACGCGATAAGGGGTTGTCAATCCCTTTACGGTCACTTATGAAAGTGAGATCTGATAGAGATGATAGTTTATATTTTTTGTAGTTTTAGTTTAAAAGAACAGCAAATAAAAGCGGTAAAAGTAAAGTAGATGTAGATTGATATGTTGAGAATAGACCCGGGGGCCATAGTTTTCTCTAGTGGCTTCTCTCATGATAGCGATATTCTACGGCGGGTAAACAAATTACTGTCGAGCAATTGATAGAAAAGTGAATAATTAAGAGACTATCTAGGCATGATCATTGTATATAGGCATCACGTCCGAGACAAGTAGACCGAAACGATTCTGCATCTACTACTATTACTCCACACATCGACCACTATCCAGCATGCATCTAGTGTATTGAGTTCATAAGAATAGAGTAACGCCTTAAGCAAGATGACATGATGTAGAGGGATAAACTCAAGAAATATGATAAAACCCCCATCTTTTTATCCTCGATGGCAACAATACAATATGTGCCTTGATGCCCCTACTGTCACTGGGAAAGGACACGCAAGATTGAACCCAAAGCCAAGCACTTCTCCCATGGAAAGAACTATAGATCTAGTAGGCCAAACCAAACCAATAATTCGAAGAGACTTGCAAGGATATTATGAGCACACATAAAAAGTTCAGAGAAGAACTAAATATCTTTCATAGATAACCATGATCATAAACTCACAATTCATCGGATCTCGACAAACACACCGCAAAAAGAGATTACATCGAATAGATCTCCTCGGAGACAGAGGAGAACTTTGTATTGAGATCCAGGGAGAGAGAAGAAGCCATCTAGATACTAGCTATGGACCCGAAGGTCTGTTGTAAACTACTCATCACAACTCATGGTGAGGGTGATGATGATGATGATGAAGGCCTCCGTGATGGATCCCCCTCCGGTGGAGCTCCGGAATAGGCTCCAAGATGGGATCTCCACGGGAACAGAAGGTACGGCGGTGGAATTAGGGTTTTCTCTCTGTCCACAGAGTTTCTGGGGTACGTAGACTTACATAGGAAGAAGGAGAGCACCAGGGGAGTCACGGGGGCTCCACGAGGCAGGGGGCGCACCCCAGGGCGCGCCCCCCACCCTCGTGGGCCCCTCGTGGCTCTTCTGACGTGGTTCTCAAGTTCATCGTGCGTGATTTCCTTCAAAAATATCTCTCGCGAAGGTTTCATTCCGCTTGGACTCCGTTTGATATTCCTTTTCTGCAAAACCCTGAAATAGGCAAAAAAAACAGCAATCTGGACTGGGCCTTTGGGTTAGTAGGTTAGTCCCAAAAATGATATAAACGTGAATGATAAAGCCCATTAAACATCCAAGAGTTCATAAATAATAGCATGGAACAATAAAAAATTATAGATACGTTGGAGACGTATCAACATGGCATATTTATCAAAGATCAGTCGATGAGTTGCTCGCGTTAATTACCAGCCGCCTCGTCCCGAGTCTTCTTCAAGTGGTCCCGAGCCAGCTGCAAGTCAAGATTGAGCTGGACCTGCTTCTTCTCAAGATCCGCAAATTTTGCCCCGAACTCACAAGATCTCTACATCGACACAACAAATCAGAATTCTAAGACTACAGTCGAGTCAAACACTCAACCGCAGTCTCGGGGACTACACCCAGTGGGTGCACTAAGCGTGCCCCCACTAGTTCTCACTCGGCCAAGATCAGTCTGACCAGAGTTCAGAAAAAAACAAGGAGGAAAAGTTCTATTCTCAGACCATGGCCGACTACAAGCAGTCGACCACGGTCTCGGGGACTACACTTAGTGGGTGCACTGAGCGTGCCCCCACTGGTTCTCACTCGACCAGATCAGCCCGACCAGAGTTTGCACGAGTAAGAGAAGTACGGAACAAACAAGACACATTCTAAAGACCACAGTCGACTGACTTCAATCGACCATGGCCTCGGGGACTACACCCACTGGGCGCACTGAGCGTGCCCCCACTGGTAATATCGGTTGGCCTACAAAAGCTAAAGCTACAAGAGAAGGCACCCAGTGGGTGTGGCTGTGGCATCATCTCACGAACAAGGAAGTAAATTTCTCAAACTGAAGACTACACCAATACAGCAAACCAGTCGGAAGACACGAACCAGAACATTGGTCCGAAGAGCTGAGCTAGCGTTGTAAGCAGCCATGCTAGCCTCGTACGCCGCCTTCGTCCTCTCCATAATCAACCCCGCCTGGCGAACGGCTTCTTGGGCTGCACCCACAGGGTCCTGGGACGTGATGGGTGGAGAACAGAACGGACGACGGAGCAGGCGCTGGGTCGACGGCCGGACCAGTCGACGAAGAAGGGCGGACAGTCGACACAGGGACGGCGAAGGAGACCGTGGTCCGGGCCATGTCTCCCTGTTGCTGGGCCTCAGAGCCAGAGGGTGCATTCCGGCCCTTCCTTCCCTTGCGTCGTCAAGTCACTCCCGAGCGCTCCTCATCATCGTCATCGTCGTCATCCGGGAGCTCTATGACATGGTGCGGCACTTCAAAAAGACAACCACGAAGTTCAGTCAACCGAGAGTTCGAACAGGCAAAAAGCAAAGTGTAATCTACAACTTGCACCTGCACGAGACGTAGCAGCATCAGCGGTCTCCTCGTCATCTCGACCCTTGTCGATATCCATCGAGGTCGCAGAAGCAGCAGCATTGAATATTTCCTTGAAAGTGAGTCGACGAAGACAAAGTTGATCTCCGAAGAGCAGGGAGAAATGAAGCAGAACGTCACTTACGTCGAGGCAATTGGGACGTCCACCTTGATCTTGGGTAGGGCCTTCCGAGGCTTGGCGGTAGCGAACTTAGGCTGCTTGGGCGCCTTTTCAGTCGGATCGGGAGTGGCCGTGCGAGCCCGCTTCTGCACTTGGGAGCTAGAGGGCCCCACCCTGGACCGCACAGCCTCTGGGACATGATTATCCTTGGAGCGCTTTTCACTGTGGGGAGGTGACTCGAGCTCCTCGCCGCTGCTGGAGTCTTCGCTCTCCTCTCCGGTCTCCTCATCGGACTTCCACTCGGAAGCCTCGCCCGCACCTTCTTCGCCCTCCTGGACCTGATCCCCGTTGGGCACCAAAAACATTTCGGTATAGATGTGCGGAAAAAGAAGATTAATCAAACATCAGTCGGACTCATCAGACAGCCGCAAACAAGAAACACGAAAACCACTCGGAAGTCAAGGCCAGACCTTGTCCGGTAGATGGTCGGCGTCGAATGGAGGAACTCTTCCGAGCCCCCTGGGGTTGTCCTTGTTCCCCCTGATACACTTCAAACGCTGCGCCACCGTCTTCGCCGAGGCCTCCTCTGGGTGGACCCGAGACGAGTCGTCGACGCCGGAATACAGCCACATCGGATGGTCTCGAGCTTGGAGAGGCTGGATCCTCCGCATAAGGTACACCTCAAGCAGATCCAACCCCGTAACCCCGTCGCGGACCAACTGGACGACCCGCTCCGCCAACATGTCTACCTCCACCCTCTCGGACCGACTCATAACCAACGACGGTGGCTGGCTGACTCGATTAAAGGAAAAGGGAGGAAGCCCACTCGACTGACCAGGAGTCGGAGCATCCCTACAGTAGAACCAAGTCGGCTGCCAGCCCCGAACCGACCCTGGGAGGATCATAGCAGGGAAGGCGCTCATATTTCTAAACTGGATACCCAGCCCGCCGCACATCTGGATGGCGTGCGTCTTTTCGTCGCTCGGATTCGCTTTCTTGATGGTTTGTGAACGACAAGTGAAGATGTGTTTGAACAAACCCCAGTGCGGTCGGCAGCCGAGGAAGTTCTCACACATCGAGACGAATGCAGCCAAGAAAGTGATGGAGTTGGGAGTAAAGTGGTGCAGCTAGGCGCCGTAAAAAGCTAAGAAAGCACGGAAGAAAGGGTGCGGGGACATGGAGAAACCTCAGTCGACGTGGGTCGCGAGGAGAACGCACTCCCCCTCCCACGGTTGAGGCTCGAGCGCGCCTCCCGGCACCCGCCAGGAGTCGCGAGCGGCCAAACCCTCCTCCTCCATCTCCTCCATGTCCTCCATCGTAATGGTGGACTTGATCCAGTCCCCCTGGATCCAGCCAGGTGGGAGCTCGGACCTCGATGACGACCCCCCGCGGTTGGACCACTTCGCTTTTGATGGAAATATGCCCAAGAGGCAATAATAAAGTTGTTATTTATATTTCCTTATGTCATGATAAATGTTTATTATTCATGCTAGAATTGTATTAACCGGAAACTTAGTACATGTGTGAATACATAGACAAAACAGAGTGTCCCTAGTATGCCTCTACTAGACTAGCTCATTGATCAAAGATGGTTATGTTTCCTAACCATAGACATGAGTTGTCATTTGATCAACGGTATCATATCATTGGGAGAATGATGTGATGGACAAGACCCATCCGTTAGCATAGCACTATGATCGTTTAGTTTTACTGCTATTGCTTTCTTCATGACTTATACATGTTCCTATGACTATGAGATTATGCAACTCCCGAATACCGTAGGAACACCTTGTGTGCTATCAAACTTCACAACGTAACTGGGTGATCATAAAGATGCTCTACAGGTGTCTCCGAAAGTATTCGTGGTGTTGGCATAGATCAAGATTAGGATTTGTCACTCCGAGTGTCGGAGAGGTATCTCTGGGCCCTCTCGGTAACACACATCACAATAAGCCTTGCAAGCAAAAGACTAATAAGTTAGTCACGAGATGATGTGTTACGGAACGAGTAAAGAGACTTGCCGGTAACGAGATTGAACTAGGTATGGAGATACCGACGATCGAATCTCGGACAAGTAACATACCGATGACAAAAGGAACAACGTATGTTGTTATGCGGTTCTGACCGATAAAAGATCTTCGTAGAATATGTAGGAGCCAATATGAACATCTAAGTTCCGCTATTGGTTATTGTCCGGAGATGAGTCTCGGTCATGTCTACATAGTTCTCGAACCCGTAGGGTCCGCACGCTTAACGTTTGATGACGATCGGTATTATGAGTTTATGAGTTTTGATGTACCGAAGGTAGTTCGGAGTCCCGGATGAGATCACGGACATGACGAGGAGTCTCGGAATGTCCGAGACATAAAGATTGATATATTGGACGACTATATTCGGACACCGGAAGTGTTCCGGAAAAGTTTCGGATTTAACTGGATTGCCGGAGGGGGTTACGGGAACCCCCCACGAGGGGGGGTGGTCCATAGTGGGCCTTGAAGGAAAGGAGAGAGGCAGCCCATAGAGGCTGGCCGGCGCCCCACCAGGGGATCCTAGTTGGACTAGGATTGGGGGGCGCCACCTCTCCCTCTTTTCCTTTCCCTCTCTTCCTTCTTGGTGGACTCCTACTAGGAATAGGGTTGCAATCCTATTCCTAGTAGGATTGCCCTAGCCGCACCATAGGAGGCCGGCCAGCCCTCCTCCCTTGCTCCTTTATATACGGGGGCAGGGGGCACCCAAAGACACACAAGTTGAATTGTTCCAGCCGTGTGCGGTGCCCCCCTCCACAGAAACACACCTCGGTCATACCGTTGCAGTGCTTAGGCGAAGCCCTGCGCCGGTAAATACATCATATCCGTCACCACGCCGCCGTGCTGACGAAACTCTCCCGTGAAGCTCAACTAGATCAAGAGCTCGTGGGACGTCATCAAGCTGAACGTGTGCTGAACGCGGAGGTGCCGTATGTTCGGTGCTTGATCGGTTGAATCGCGAAGAAGTTCGACTACATCAACCGCGTCACTTGACGCTTCCGCTTCCGGTCTACGAGGGTATGTAGACACACTCTTCCCTCTCGTTGCTATGCATCTGGTAGATAGATCTTGCGTGATCGTAGGAAAGTTTTAAAATACTACGTTCCCCAACAATGGCATCATGAGCCAGGTCTATGCGTAGATGATATGCACGAGTAGAACACAATGAGTTGTGGGCGATACTAGTCATACTGCTTACCAGCATGTCATACTTTGCTTCGGCGGTATTGTGAGATGAAGCGGCCCGGACCGACATTACGCGTACGCTTACGCGAGACTGGTTTCACCGTTACGAGCACTCGTTGCTTAAAGGTGACTGGCGGGTGTCTGTCTCTCTCACTTTAGCTGAATCAAGTGTGGCTACGCCCGGTCCTTGTGAAGGTTAAAACAGCACATACTTGACGAAACATCGTTGTGGTTTTGTATGCGTAGGTAAGAACGGTTCTTGCTAAGCCCGTAGCAGCCACGTAAAACTTGCAACAACAAAGTAGAGGACGTCTAACTTGTTTTTGCAGGGCGTGTTGTGATGTGATATGGTCAAGACATGATGAGTTATACGGTTTTTGTATGAGATGATCATGTTTTGTAATGTTATCGGCAACTGGCAGGAGCCATATGGTTGTCGCTTTATTGTATGAAATGCAATCGCCATGTAATTGCTTTACTTTATCACTAAGCGGTAGCGATAGTCGTAGAAGCAATAGTTGGCGAGACGACAACGATGCTACGATGGAGATCAAGGTGTCGCGCCGGTGACGAAGGTAATCATGACGGTGCTTTGGAGATGGAGATCAAAAGCACAAGATGATGATGGCCATATCATGTCACATATTTTGATTGCATGTGATGTTTATCTTATTATGCTTCTTATTTTGCTTAGAACGACGGTAGCATTATAAGATGATCCCTTACTAAATTTTAAGGTATAAGTGTTCTCCCTGAGTATGCACCGTTGCGAAAGTTCGTCGTGCCGAGACACCACGTGATGATCGGGTGTGATAAGCTCTACGTTCAAATACAACGGGTGTAAGCCAGTTTTGCACACGCAGAATACTCGGGTTAAACTTGACGAGCCTAGCATATGCAGATATGGCCTCGGAACACTGGAGACCGAAAGGTTGAGCGTGAATCATATAGTAGATATGATCAACATAAGATGTTCACCATTGAAGCTACTCCATCTCACGTGATGATCGGACATGGTTTAGTTGATTTGGATCACGTGATCATTTAGATGACCGGAGGGATGTCTATCTAAGTGGGAGTTCTTAAGTAATATGATTAATTGAACTTTAATTTATCATGAACTTAGTCCTAGTAGTATTAGCATATCTATGTTGTAGATTAATAGCTCGCGATGTTGCTCCACGTTTATTTTTTATATGTTCCTAGAGAAAACCAAGTTGAAAGATGTTAGTAGCAATGATGCGGAATTGTTCCGTGATCTGAGGATTATCCTCATTGCTGCACAGAAGAATTATGTCCTTGATGCACCGCTAGGTGACAGACCTATTGCAGGAGCAGATGTAGACGTTATGAACGTTTTGACAAAAGCTCGATATGATGACTACTTGATAGTTTAGTGCACCATACTTTACGGCTTATAACCGGGACTTCACAAACGTTTTGAAACGTCATGGAGCATATGAGATGTTCCAAGAGTTGAAATTAGTATTTCATACTCATGCCCGTGTCGAGAGGTATAAGACCTCTGACAGTACTTTGCCTACAAGATGGAGGAGAATAGCTCAACCAGTGAGCATGTGCTCAGATTGTCTGGGTAGTACAATTGCTTGAATCAAGTGGGAGTTAATCTTCCAGATAAGATAGTAATTGACAAAGTTCTCTAGACACTATCACCAAGTTAGTAGAACTTCGTGATGAACTATAATATGCAAGGGATGACGAAAGTAATTCCCGAGCTCTTCACGATGCTGAAATCGGCGAAGGTAGAAATCAAGAAAGAGCATCAAGTGTTGATGGTTAACCAGACCACTTGTTTCAAGTAAAGGGCAAAGGGATAGAAGGGGAACTTCAAGAAGAATGACAAGCAAGTTGTCACTCCCGTGAAGAAACCCAAAGCTAAACTCAAGCCTGAAACTAAGTGCTTCTACTGCAAAGGAAATGGTCACTAGAAGTGGAACTGCCCTAGATATTTGGCGGATAAGAAGGATGGCAAAGTGAACAAAGGTATATTTGATATACAGATTATTGATGTGTATTTTACTAGTGTTCATAGCAACCCCTCGTTATTTGATATTGGTTCAGTTGCTAAAGAGTAGTAACTCGAAATGGGAGTTGCATAATGAACAGAAACTAGTTAAAGGATGAAGTGACAATGTGTATTGGAAGTAGTTCCAAGATTGATATGATCATCATCGCACACTCCCTATACTTTCGGGATTAGTATTGAACCTAAATAAGTGTTATTTGGTGTTTGTGTTGAGCATGAATATGATTTGATCATGTTTATTGCAATACGGTTATTCATGTAAGTTAGAGAATAATTGTTGTTCTGTTTACATGAATAAAACCTTCTATGGTCATACACCCAATGAAAATAGTTTATTGGATCTCGATCGTGTGATACACATATTCATAATATTGAAGCCAAAAGATGCAAGGTTAATAATGATAGTGCAACTTATATGCGGCACTGCCGTTTAGGTCATATTGGTGTAAAGCGCATGAAGAAACTCCATAGTGATGGACTTTTTGGAATCACTTGATTATGAATCACTTGGTGCTTGCGAACCATGCCTCATGGGCAAGATGACTAAAACTCCGTTCTCCGGAACTGTGGAGCGAGCAACAGAGTTGTTGGAAATCATAGATACTGATGTATGCAGACCAATGAGTGTTGAAGCTCACGGCGGGAATCGTTATTTTCTGACCTTCACTGATGATTTGAGCAGATATGGGTATATCTACTTAATGAAGCACAAGTCTGAAACATTTGAAAAGTTCAAAGAATTTCAGAGTGAAGTGGAGAATCATCGTAACAAGAAAATAAGAGTTTCTACGATATGATCGTAGCGGTAAAATATTTGAGTTAGCGAGTTTGGCCTTCAGTAAAAACAATGTGAAATAGTTTCACTACTCACGCCACCTGGAACACCACAGTGTAATGGTATGTCCGAACATCATAACCGTACTTTATTAGATATGGTGCGATCGATGATGTCTCTTACCGATATACCACTATTGCTTTTGGGGTTATGCATTAGAGACAGCTACATTCACGTTAAATAGGGCACCATCTAAATCCGTGGAGATGACACCGTATGAACTGTGGTTTGACGAGAAACCTAAGCTGTCATTTCTTTAAGTTTGGGACTGCGATGCTTATGTGAAAAAGTTTCAACATGATAAGCTCGAACCCAATTCGGAGAAGTAAATCTTCATAGGATACCCAAAAAGAAACTGTTGGGTACACCTTCTATCACAGATCCTAAGGCAAGGTCTTTGTTGCTAAGAGTGGATCCTTTCTAGAGAAGGAGTTTCTCTCGAAAGAAGTGAGTGGGAGGAAAGTAGAACTTGATGAGGTAATTGTACCTTCTCCCGAATTGGAAGGTAGTACATCACAGAAACTCGTTCCAGTGATTCCTACACCAATTAGTGAGGAAGCTAATGATGATGATCATGAAACTTCAGATCAAGTTTCTGCTGAACTTCGTAGATCAACCAGAGTCCGTTCCGCACCAGAGTGGTACGGCAACCCAGTTCTGGAAGTCATGTTACTAGACCATGATGAACCTACGAACTATGAGGAAGCGATGATGAGCCCAGATTCCGCAAAATGGCTTGAGACCATGAAATCTGAGATGGGATCCATGTATTAGAACAAAGTATGGACTTTGGTTGACTTGCCCGATGATCGGCAAGCCATCGAAAATAAATGGATCTTCAAGAGGAAGACCGACGCAAACGGTAATGTTACTGTTTACAAAGCTCGACTTGTTGCGAAAGGGTTTCGACAAGTTCAAGGAAGTTGACTACGATGAGACTTCCTCACCCGTAGCGATGCTTAAGTCTGTCCAAATCATGTTAGCAATTGCCGCATTTTATGAAATCTGGCAAATGGATAACAAAACTGCATTCTTTAATGGATTTATTAAAGAAAAATTGTATATGATGCAACCCGAAGGTTTTGTCAATCCTAAAGGTGCTAACAAAATGTGCAAGCTCCAGCGATCCATCTATGGACTGGTGCAAGCATCTCGGAGTTGGAATATACGCTTTGATAAGTTGATCAAAGCATATAGATTTATACAGACTTGCGGTGAAGCCTGTATTTACAAGAAGTGAGTGGGAGCACTACAACCTTTCTGATAAGTATATGTGAATGACATATTGTCGATCGGAAATGATGTAGAATTTTCTGGAAAGCATAAAGTAGTGTTTGAAAGGAGTTTTTTCAAAGAAAGACCTTGGTGAAGCTGCTTACATATTGGGCATCAAGATCTATAGAGATAGATCAAGACGCTTGATAAGACTTTCGATGAGTACATACCTTGATAAGATTTTGAAGTAGTTCAAAATGGATCAGTCAAAGAAGGAGTTCTTGCCTGACTTGTAAGGTGTGAAGTTGAGTAAGACTCAAAGCCAGACCACGGCAGAAAAATATAGAGAGAATGAAAGTCATTCCCTATGCCTCAGCCATAGGTTCTATAAAGTATGCCATGTTGTGTACAAAACACGTTGTGTACCTTGCCATGAGTTTGACAGGGAGGTACAATAGTGATCCAGGAGTAGATCACTGTACAGCGGTCAAAATTATCCTTAGTAATTGGATTACTAAGGAAATATTTCTCGATTATGGAAGTGATAAAGAGTTCGTCGTAAAGGGTTACGCCAATGCAAGCTTTGACACTAAATCCAGATGACTCTAAGTATCAATCTGGATGCGTATTGAAAGTGGGAGCAATTAGCTAGAGTAGCTCCATGCAGAGCATTGTAGACATAGAAATTTGCGAAATACATACGGATCTGAATGTGACAGACCCGTTGACTAAACTTCTCTCACAAGCAAAACATGATCACACCTTATTACTGTTGGGTATTAATCACATAGCGATGTGAACTAGAGTATTGACTCTAGTAAACTCTTTGGGTGTTGGTCACATGGTGATGTGAACTATGGGTGTTATTCACATAACGATGTGAACTATCGGTATTAAATCACATGGCGATGTGAGCTAGATTATTGACTCTAGTGCAAGTGGGAGACTGAAGGAAATATGCCCTAGAGGCAATAATAAAGTTGTTATTTATATTTCCTTATGTCATGATAAATGTTTATTATTCATGCTAGAATTGTATTAACCGGAAACTTAGTACATGTGTGAATACATAGACAAAACAGAGTGTCCCTAGTATGCCTCTACTAGACTAGCTCATTGATCAAAGATGGTTATGTTTCCTAACCATAGACATGAGTTGTCATTTGATCAACGGGATCATATCATTAGGAGAATGATGTGATGGACAAGACCCATCCGTTAGCATAGCACTATGATCGTTTAGTTTTACTGCTATTGCTTTCTTCATGACTTATACATGTTCCTATGACTATGAGATTATGCAACTCCCGAATATCGTAGGAACACCTTGTGTGCTATCAAACGTCACAACGTAACTGGGTGATCATAAAGATGCTCTACAGGTGTCTCCGAAAGTATTCGTGGTGTTGGCATAGATCAAGATTAGGATTTGTCACTCCGAGTGTCGGAGAGGTATCTCTGGGCCCTCTCGGTAACACACATCACAATAAGCCTTGCAAGCAAAAGACTAATAAGTTAGTCACGAGATGATGTGTTACGGAACGAGTAAAGAGACTTGCCGGTAACGAGATTGAACTAGGTATGGAGATACCGACGATCGAATCTCGGACAAGTAACATACCGATGACAAAAGGAACAACGTATGTTGTTATGCGGTTCTGACCGATAAAAGATCTTCGTAGAATATGTAGGAGCCAATATGAACATCCAGGTTCCGCTATTGGTTATTGACCGGAGATGAGTCTCGGTCATGTCTACATAGTTCTCGAACCCGTAGGGTCCGCACGCTTAACGTTTGATGACGATCGGTATTATGAGTTTATGAGTTTTGATGTACCGAAGGTAGTTCGGAGTCCCGGATGAGATCACGGACATGACGAGGAGTCTCGGAATGTCCGAGACGTAAAGATTGACATATTGGACGACTATATTCGGACACCGGAAGTGTTCCGGAAAAGTTTCGGATTTAACTGGATTGCCGGAGGGGGTTACCGGAACCCCCCACGAGGGGGGATGGTCCATAGTGGGCCTTGAAGGAAAGGAGAGAGGCAGCCCATAGAGGCTGGCCGGCGCCCCACCAGGGGATCCTAGTTGGACTAGGATTGGGGGCGCCACCTCTCCCTCTTTTCCTTTCCCTCTCTTCCTTCTTGGTGGACTCCTACTAGGAATAGGATTGCAATCCTATTCCTAGTAGGATTGCCCTAGCCGCACCATAGGAGGCCGGCCAGCCCTCCTCCCTTGCCCTTTTATATACGGGGGCAGGGGGGCACCCAAAGACACACAAGTTGAATTGTTCCAGCCATGTGCGGTGCCCCCCTCCACAGAAACACACCTCGGTCATACCGTTGCAGTGCCTAGGCGAAGCCCTGCGCCGGTAAATACATTATATCCGTCACCACACCGCCGTGCTGACGAAACTCTCCCGTGAAGCTCAACTAGATCAAGAGCTCGTGGGACGTCATCAAGCTGAACGTGTGCTGAACGCGGAGGTGCCGTATGTTCAGTGCTTGATCGGTTGAGTCGCGAAGAAGTTCGACTACATCAAACGCGTCACTTGACGCTTCCGCTTCCGGTCTACAAGGGTACGTAGACACACTCTTCCCTCTCGTTGCTATGCATCTGGTAGATAGATCTTGCGTGATCGTAGGAAAATTTTAAAATACTACTTTCCCCAACAGTGGCATCATGAGCCAGGTCTATGCGTAGATGATATGCACGAGTAGAACACAATGAGTTGTGGGCGATACTAGTCATACTGCTTACCAGCATGTCATACTTTGCTTCGGCGGTATTGTGAGATGAAGCGGCCCGGACCGACATTACGCGTACGCTTACGCGAGACTGGTTTCACCGTTACGAGCACTCGTTGCTTAAAGGTGACTGGCGGGTGTCTGTCTCTCTCACTTTAGCTGAATCAAGTGTGGCTACGCCCGGTCCTTGTGAAGGTTAAAACAGCACATACTTGACGAAACATCGTTGTGGTTTTGTATGCGTAGGTAAGAACGGTTCTTGCTAAGCCCGTAGCAGCCACGTAAAACTTGCAACAACAAAGTAGAGGACGTCTAACTTGTTTTTGCAGGGCATGTTGTGATGTGATATGGTCAAGACATGATGAGTTATACGGTTTTTGTATGAGATGATCATGTTTTGTAATGTTATCGGCAACTGGCAGGAGCCACATGGTTGTCGCTTTATTGTATGAAATGCAATCGCCATGTAATTGCTTTACTTTATCACTAAGCAGTAGCGATAGTCGTAGAAGCAATAGTTGGCGAGACGACAACGATGCTACGATGGAGATCAAGGTATCGCGCCGGTGACGAAGGTAATCATGAAGGTGCTTTGGAGATGGAGATCAAAAGCACAAGATGATGATGGCCATATCATGTCACATATTTTGATTGCATGTGATGTTTATCTTATTATGCTTCTTATTTTGCTTAGAACGACGGTAGCATTATAAGATGATCCCTTACTAAATTTCAAGGTATAAGTGTTCTCCCTGAGTATGCACCGTTGCGAAAGTTCGTCGTGCCGAGACACCACGTGATGATCGGGTGTGATAAGCTCTACGTTCAAATACAATGGGTGTAAGCCAGTTTTGCACACGCAGAATACTCGGGTTAAACTTGACGAGCCTAGCATATGCAGATATGGCCTCGGAACACTAGAGACCGAAAGGTCGAGCGTGAATCATATAGTAGATATGATCAACATAAGATGTTCACCATTGAAGCTACTCCATCTCACGTGATGATCGGACATGGTTTAGTTGATTTGGATCACGTGATCATTTAGATGACCGGAGGGATGTCTATCTAAGTGGGAGTTCTTAAGTAATATGATTAATTGAACTTTAATTTATCATGAACTTAGTCCTGGTAGTATTAGCATATCAATGTTGTAGATCAATAGCTTGCGATGTTGCTCCACGTTTATTTTTTATATGTTCCTAGAGAAAACCAAGTTGAAAGATGTTAGTAGCAATGATGCGGAATTGTTTCGTGATCTGAGGATTATCCTCATTGCTTCACAGAAGAATTATGTCCTTGATGCACC
Organism: Secale cereale; assembly: GCA_902687465.1. Taxonomy (NCBI): domain Eukaryota; kingdom Viridiplantae; phylum Streptophyta; class Magnoliopsida; order Poales; family Poaceae; genus Secale; species Secale cereale. The sequence goes on along the minus strand of LR738712.1, from coordinate 712,685,244 downwards.
GCTAGGTGACAGACCTATTGCAGGAGCAGATGTAGACGTTATGAACGTTTTGACAAAAGCTCGATATGATGACTACTTGATAGTTTAGTGCACCATACTTTACGGCTTATAACCGGGACTTCAAAAACGTTTTGAAACGTCATGGAGCATATGAGATGTTCCAAGAGTTGAAATTAGTATTTCATACTCATGCCCGTGTCGAGAGGTATAAGACCTCTGACAGTACTTTGCCTACAAGATGGTGGAGAATAGCTCAACCAGTGAGCATGTGCTCAGATTGTCTGGGTAGTACAATTGCTTGAATCAAGTGGGAGTTAATCTTCCAGATAAGATAGTAATTGAAAAAGTTCTCTAGACACTATCACCAAGTTAGTAGAACTTCGTGATGAACTATAATATGCAAGGGATGACGAAAGTAATTCCCGAGCTCTTCACGATGCTGAAATCGGCGAAGGTAGAAATCAAGAAAGAGCATCAAGTGTTGATGGTTAACCAGACCACTTGTTTCAAGTAAAGGGCAAAGGGATAGAAGGGGAACTTCAAGAAGAATGACAAGCAAGTTGTCACTCCCGTGAAGAAACCCAAAGCTAAACTCAAGCCTGAAACTAAGTGCTTCTACTGCAAAGGAAATGGTCACTAGAAGTGGAACTGCCCTAGATATTTGGCGGATAAGAAGGATGGCAAAGTGAACAAAGGTATATTTGATATACAGATTATTGATGTGTATTTTACTAGTGTTCATAGCAACCCCTCGTTATTTGATATTGGTTCAGTTGCTAAAGAGTAGTAACTCGAAATGGGAGTTGCATAATGAACAGAAACTAGTTAAAGGATGAAGTGACAATGTGTATTGGAAGTAGTTCCAAGATTGATATGATCATCATCGCACACTACCTATACTTTCGGGATTAGTATTGAACCTAAATAAGTGTTATTTGGTGTTTGTGTTGAGCATGAATGCGATTTGATCATGTTTATTGCAATACGGTTATTCATGTAAGTTAGAGAATAATTGTTGTTCTGTTTACATGAATAAAACCTTCTATGGTCATACACCCAATGAAAATAGTTTATTGGATCTCGATCGTGTGATACACATATTCATAATATTGAAGCCAAAAGATGCAAGGTTAATAATGATAGTGCAACTTATATGTGGCACTGCCGTTTAGGTCATATTGGTGTAAAGCGCATGAAGAAACTCCATAGTGATGGACTTTTTGGAATCACTTGATTATGAATCACTTGGTGCTTGCGAACCATGCCTCATGGGCAAGATGACTAAAACTCCATTCTCCGGAACTGTGGAGCGAGCAATAGAGTTGTTGGAAATCATACATACTGATGTATGCAGACCAATGAGTGTTGAAGCTCACGGCGGGAATCGTTATTTTCTGACCTTCACTGATGATTTGAGCAGATATGGGTATATCTACTTAATGAAGCACAAGTCTGAAACATTTGAAAAGTTCAAAGAATTTCAGAGTGAAGTGGAGAATCATCGTAACAAGAAAATAAGAGTTTCTACGATATGATCGTAGAGGTAAAATATTTGAGTTAGCGAGTTTGGCCTTCAGTAAAAACAATGTGAAATAGTTTCACTACTCACGCCACCTGGAACACCACAGTGTAATGGTATGTCCGAACATCATAACCGTACTTTATTAGATATGGTGCGATCGATGATGTCTCTTACCGATCTACCACTATTGCTTTTGGGGTTATGCATTAGAGACAGCTACATTCACGTTAAATAGGGCACCATCTAAATCCGTGGAGATGACACCGTATGAACTGTGGTTTGACGAGAAACCTAAGCTGTCATTTCTTTAAGTTTGGGACTGCGATGCTTATGTGAAAAAGTTTCAACATGATAAGCTCGAACCCAATTCGGAGAAGTAAATCTTCATAGGATACCCAAAAAAAAACTGTTGGGTACACCTTCTATCACAGATCCTAAGGCAAGGTCTTCGTTGCTAAGAGTGGATCCTTTCTAGAGAAGGAGTTTCTCTCGAAAGAAGTGAGTGGGAGGAAAGTAGAACTTGATGAGGTAATTGTACCTTCTCCCGAATTGGAAGGTAGTACATCACAAAAACTCGTTCCAGTGATTCCTACACCAATTAGTGAGGAAGCTAATGATGATGATCATGAAACTTCAGATCAAGTTTCTGCTGAACTTCGTAGATCAACCAGAGTTCGTTCCGCACCAGAGTGGTACGGCAACCCAGTTCTGGAAGTCATGTTACTAGACCATGATGAACCTACGAACTATGAGGAAGCGATGATGAGCCCAGATTCCGCAAAATGGCTTGAGACCATGAAATCTGAGATGGGATCCCTGTATTAGAACAAAGTATGGACTTCGATTGACTTGCCCGATGATCGGCAAGCCATCGAAAATAAATGGATCTTCAAGAGGAAGACCGACGCAAACGGTAATGTTACTGTTTACAAAGCTCGACTTGTTGCGAAAGGGTTTCGACAAGTTCAAGGAAGTTGACTACGATGAGACTTTCTCACCCGTAGCGATGCTTAAGTCTGTCCAAATCATGTTAGCAATTGCCGCATTTTATGAAATCTGGCAAATGGATAACAAAACTGCATTCTTTAATGGATTTATTAAAGAAAAATTGTATATGATGCAACCCGAAGGTTTTGTCAATCCTAAAGGTGCTAACAAAATGTGCAAGCTCCAGCGATCCATCTATGGACTGGTGCAAGCATCTCGGAGTTGGAATATACGCTTTGATAAGTTGATCAAAGCATATAGATTTATACAGACTTGCGGTGAAGCCTGTATTTACAAGAAGTGAGTGGGAGCACTACAACCTTTCTGATAAGTATATGTGAATGACATATTGTCGATCGGAAATGATGTAGAATTTTCTGGAAAGCATAAAGGAGTGTTTGAAAGGAGTTTTTTCAAAGAAAGACCTTGGTGAAGCTGCTTACATATTGGGCATCAAGATCTATAGAGATAGATCAAGACACTTGATAAGACTTTCGATGAGTACATACCTTGATAAGATTTTGAAGTAGTTCAAAATGGATCAGTCAAAGAAGGAGTTCTTGCCTGACTTGTAAGGTGTGAAGTTGAGTAAGACTCAAAGCCAGACCACGGCAGAAAAATATAGAGAGAATGAAAGTCATTCCCTATGCCTCAGCCATAGGTTCTATAAAGTATGCCATGCTGTGTACAAATCACGTTGTGTACCTTGCCATGAGTTTGACAGGGAGGTACAATAGTGATCCAGGAGTAGATCACTGTACAGCGGTTAAAATTATCCTTAGTAATTGGATGACTAAGGAAATATTTCTCGATTATGGAAGTGATAAAGAGTTCGTCGTAAAGGGTTACGCCGATGCAAGCTTTGACACTAAATCCAGATGACTCTAAGTATCAATCTGGATGCGTATTGAAAGTGGGAGCAATTAGCTAGAGTAGCTCCATGCAGAGCATTGTAGACATAGAAATTTGCGAAATACATACGGATCTGAATGTGACGGACCCGTTGACTAAACTTCTCTCACAAGCAAAACATGATCACACCTTATTACTCTTGGGTATTAATCACATAGCGATGTGAACTAGATTATTGACTCTAGTAAACTCTTTGGGTGTTGGTCACAAGGTGATGTGAACTATGGGTGTTATTCACATAACGATGTGAACTATCGGTATTAAATCACATGGCGATGTGAGCTAGATTATTGAATCTAGTGCAAGTGGGAGACTGAAGGAAATATGCCCTAGAGGCAATAATAAAGTTGTTATTTATATTTCCTTATGTCATGATAAATGTTTATTATTCATGCTAGAATTGTATTAACCGGAAACTTAGTACATGTGTGAATACATAGACAAAACAGAGTGTCCCTAGTATGCCTCTACTAGACTAGCTCATTGATCAAAGATGGTTATGTTTCCTAACCATAGACATGAGTTGTCATTTGATCAACGGGATCATATCATTAGGAGAATGATGTGATGGACAAGACCCATCCGTTAGCATAGCACTATGATCGTTTAGTTTTACTGCTATTGCTTTCTTCATGACTTATACATGTTCCTATGACTATGAGATTATGCAACTCCCGAATACCTTAGGAACACCTTGTGTGCTATCAAACGTCACAACGTAACTGGGTGATCATAAAGATGCTCTACAGGTGTCTCCGAAAGTATTCGTGGTGTTGGCATAGATCAAGATTAGGATTTGTCACTCCGAGTGTCGGAGAGGTATCTCTGGGCCCTCTCGGTAACACACATCACAATAAGCCTTGCAAGCAAAAGACTAATAAGTTAGTCACGAGATGATGTGTTACGGAACGAGTAAAGAGACTTGCCGGTAACGAGATTGAACTAGGTATGGAGATACCGACGATCGAATCTCGGACAAGTAACATACCGATGACAAAAGGAACAACGTATGTTGTTATGCGGTTCTGACCGATAAAAGATATTCGTAGAATATGTAGGAGCCAATATGAACATCCAGGTTCCGCTATTGGTTATTGACCGGAGATGAGTCTCGGTCATGTCTACATAGTTCTCGAACCCGTAGGGTCCGCACGCTTAACGTTTGATGACGATCGGTATTATGAGTTTATGAGTTTTGATGTACCGAAGGTAGTTCGGAGTCCCGGATGAGATCACAGACATGACGAGGAGTCTCGGAATGTCCGAGACATAAAGATTGATATATTGGACGACTATATTCGGACACAGGAAGTGTTCCGGAAAAGTTTCGGATTTAACTGGATTGCCGGAGGGGGTTACCGGAACCCCCCACGAGGGGGGATGGTCCATAGTGGGCCTTGAAGGAAAGGAGAGAGGCAGCCCATAGAGGCTGGCCGGCGCCCCACCAGGGGATCCTAGTTGGACTAGGATTGGGGGGCGCCACCTCTCCCTCTTTTCCTTTCCCTCTCTTCCTTCTTGGTGGACTCCTACTAGGAATAGGATTGCAATCCTATTCCTAGTAGGATTGCCCTAGCCGCACCATAGGAGGCCGGCCAGCCCTCCTCCCTTGCTCCTTTATATACGGGGGCAGGGGGGCACCCAAAGACACACAAGTTGAATTGTTTCAGCCGTGTGTGGTGCCCCCCTCCACAGAAACACACCTCGGTCATACCGTTGCAGTGCTTAGGCGAAGCCCTGCGCCGGTAAATACATCATATCCGTCACCACGCCGCCGTGCTGACAAAACTCTCCCATGAAGCTCAACTAGATCAAGAGCTCGTGGGACGTCATCAAGCTGAACGTGTGCTGAACGCGGAGGCGCCGTATGTTCGGTGCTTGATCGGTTGAATCGCGAAGAAGTTCGACTACATCAACCGCGTCACTTGACGCTTCCGCTTCCGGTCTACGAGGGTACGTAGACACACTCTTCCCTCTCGTTGCTATGCATCTGGTAGATAGATCTTGCGTGATCGTAGGAAAATTTTAAAATACTACGTTCCCCAACAGCTTTCCCAGTCGCCGCCTTCTTCGAGCGCTCCAGCGCCGCGGTCTTGTCCTTGCCCATGGCGAGCGAGCCGGCGTTGGCCGAGGAGAAGGAGAAAGAAGCAGAGGCACAGCAGAGAAACGGAGGCGATGAAACAGAGAATGGGCGCACAGTGCCCTCGCCTCGGCCGCGGCGCACATTTATATCGCAACGGTGGAGTGGCTGACTGGTGGCCCCGAGCAATCCCGTCAAATCCCGCAACAGGCGCACACGCGATACGTGGAGAAAAAGGCGGCGCGAGGATCGAGGCGTCCCGGGCATATCCGATCCGATTGTCGCGGCACGACCCGTCCCGCGCGCTTCCCCAAATTTCGAAATCCCGCAAAATCCGGAGACCAGAGAACAACCGATCTCGCCGAAAATTGTGCGCACCAACAGCGCTCGGTGCCGCACGCAAGGTTCAGTCGACGGTCAACGCGAACAAATACGCTCGACGGTTCCGGAATCGATCAAGGCGACCAAGTCGAGGTTGAAGAGTCGGCCTGGTTCACGAGTCCGGAGAAGATTACCCCAGGGACATCAAACCCGAGCCGAAGCCCACTTCAACACTCTCTTTTGCTCAAGCCTCAATCCATTCGGGGGCTACTGATGAGGTTATGGACCTAGGGTAGGGTCACAGGCCTGACCAAGATACCTCACCCAAGGTCACTACCCCAGAAGCTCAAAAGACAAACCGAAGGCAATAAGAACAGTCGACTGAGACGGCCCAAGAGGACATTCCACTCGACTGTACACCCCCGTTCAGACGACTCAACTTCACTCGACCCTTCCAAGACACTCGACCCCTGAAGGTCAAAAGTCCCTTAGGACAGCAACGGTCTGGTACTCACTCCGCTACAATGAATGGCTTTATTACTCTTTACTACGGGCGTTATCATTAACTCCTGCCTTTATGTACATTGAACCCTTGGCAACGTGGAGCATGGCTGGGGTCCTGGCGCACTATATAAGCCACCCCCTCCTCCAGTACAAGGGTTCACACCCCCTGTAACTCAAACACCCCTATACATTCCAGTCGACCGCCTCCGGACACCAAGACATAGGGCTTTTACTTCCTCCGAGAAGGACCTGAACTCGTATACATATTGCGCACAATCTCACCATAGCTTGTCTCCTCTTACGTACCCCCTACTCGTACTGTCAGACCTAGAGCCGCGACAACCACCCCGGACTTGGAGGAGTTACGACCAACATATAAGGTGTTCTTTATCACATGCTATTGGAGTTTGAGAAGAGAAGTGGTACACACACGCTCCTCCTCTGTCGTATGTCTCACCATGCCTCGCCCACACATCGTGTTTTGTTAATGAGCCGAACCGAATAGATCTCGGACCTATGTCATGTATGCACTTCATTATTGAAACAAATAATTAATTGGAAATTAATTACAAGTCACTAGCGGGCGCGCTATGATCCAGAACATCGGATCGTGAGATGTTATTGAGTCAGTCGTGGGCCTCACCCCACGCCTCCCTGCATAACCGCCTATATATTGAAGGCATTGGCAACGCTAGCCACCACCCTGATTAGACCGCTTTTGCTCTACCTCCTCACACACAACCCATCGTCATTCCTCTTGCTGCTACTGCTTGGCGATCCCATCCCGTCGACGTGCACTACTGTACAGGAGAGCAGACATCCGGAACCCCGTCCTTTGTGATTCTGAACGGGGAGAAGGGCGATTAGGTTTTCGTGGAGCGTCTCAGGCGCGGCTGCTCGTTGTTGTTCCTCCATTTCGACTACGTCCTCGACCTCTCCGACATCGCCATGGCCCACGGGTGACAATTCCGATGCTCCAAAAAGAAGGCCGAGGAAAACGCTACCGCCACGGCCACGGCCTTTTCCTGGCTAACTGGAGGGTATGATCTGTTCATCCCTATTTTACTGGTTGATGCACTTGTTGTGCTTAACACGTTGACAAATATCCCAATTCTTACCTAGTACACACTCGCATGTTTACATATGTGTATGGAATTAATATTGATATTGCTATCAACATGATTTATTTGTGGGTTAAATTAATCAAAGAATAACTTACGTTTGTTGGGCAACAAACATAAACATTGAGTGAAGCATCTTCTTCTTCTTCTTCCTTTTTTTTTGCGAGGGATCGAGTGAAGCATCACTGAACTACTCTTACGACTATGTGGGGAGATCTTCACCCAGCACAACTCACTACCACACTGAGCCCCTATGCCGGCATAGCCCCGATTCCCGTCGGCATAGGGCTATGCCCATGGCCCCCGTCAGCATAGAGCCATCGGCAACATATGTGTCGGCGTACCCCAGGCTCCCGTCGGCATAGAAAGGCCGTCGGCATAGACGTCTATGCTGACGGCGTCCGTACAACTATGCCGACAGCCCGACCGTCGGCAACGCTCCGCGCCTAACGGTGACTGCCGGCGCCGCCGTCAAGTGCTGCCCATACACGAGCGGCCACGTGACATGTGTATGCCGACGGCCTAGCCGTCGGCATAGCTTTTGAACTATGCCTACGGCTAAGCCGTCGGCATATACGCGTACACGGAGCTACTATCCCCCCGGATCGATGACGTGGCAGAGGCCTATGTCGACGGCTGTGCCGTTAGCATATCTCTACCACACCACGGCCCTTTGTTCCCTCCGATCGATGACGCATCGACGACGCGGATTGGTGATGTCAGCTATCTATGTCGACGGCATACGCCGACGGCCGCCGTTAGCCCCCGTCGGCGTAGCTTAGCCGCCGTCAAATGGCCGTCGCTGACCGGGTCGGTGGGCCCGTGATATGCCGACGGCCCCCGTAGGCGTATCGGGAGCGGTCCCGACGGCATTTCTACACCTACGGCCTGGCCTTGGCCGTCGGCATATGTCTATTTGTGCCGACGGCCGGCATAGATTAGGCCGTCGGCAAATAAGTATACTATATTCTGGTAGTGACTCCACTTCACTTCTAGAGCGGTAAAAGGATATTTGGCTAACAAGTTACCTGTAGATTTCGAATAGACAGAGGTGGTTGTGAAATGTCTGAAGTACTCTTTTATCCATTTCGTTTCTTTATTTTTTTCCTTCTTGATAATGATTTTGTTTTCCAATGTATCTCATTCCTTGATCACCGGTAATCGATGAACAGAAGTGAGTACCACTTTGTGGCAGGTTGATGACTTGGAGTAGTTTAATGATATTGATGGGTTAATTCACATCAACTGTAAAATCAGATGGGTATATGGACCGCATAGAAGATTGCAGACCCGCAAAAAAATGGTAAGATTGCAGAGTCTGGTCTTATTGCAGTTGAAGTACTTGGGCCAACTTTATGAGTTTAAGTATTTGGGACAACTTTACATGCCACAGACTACCCTGGGAGCACAACTACCAGATATTTCACGCCCACAAGACAGGCATCCTCGTACTCTACATACTACAATCTCACAATAAAGAAAAAGAAAAGCAAAACATACATTTTACTGACCTTCAATCGTTCAGTATTCGTCCATACTGAAACAGAAACGGAGAAAGAGACAGAAACCGAGAAGGAAGCATAAAATGCTCATGAAAAAGAACAATGTATGGTGCCAGTAAAAAAATAATCAAATATACAGAACTTTGATCTCACTGAAACTTCACATCAGGATAAAGACAAGCGCTGCTGCGGGGCTAGTTTCGTCCAGAAGTGCCTAAAGTAGCTAATACGCACTACATATCGGAATATCGCCAAAAAAATTATGCGCACTATATAGAGGAACGGAGGGAGTAGTTCCCATATCATGGTTTAGTGTGGATTTTAGATCTGTCCATGATATCATCAAAGAACTGATTTCATTCAAAAACTTCTACTGAAAGTCTGAAACACATTAGGAAAAGTTCCAGACCATATAAACTGTTTTTCAGACTAGTAGTTTCGAACACCCAATCTTTTACTAAATTTGCCTCTTCAAACAACATTCAGCAACATTCTAGCATCTGTCCATAAACCCAACAGGTTCAATGTCATGCCTGTTGACCACTATGATATCATCAAAGAACTGATTTAATTCAGCAACAGTTGAGACTATTTCCATGTCCCAACTCCTAACTGAATGTCTGAAACAGATTATCAAAAGCTTCAGACTACACTGCTTTTCAGAGTTCAGACTAGTAGTTCAAGACTAGTGGGAATATGAGTTTCAGTAAACTACTCCGGAGTACATCTGAGTGGGAAGATTTCTCACCAGGTGACCCGACGATGACGACGAAGATGCGGAGGGTGTGGCCGCTGCTGGGCAGGTCGACGACGAGTGGAAACATCCGGCCATCACGTGTGGGGAGGCCCATGACGAGCTCGGAGTCGTCCAACTCTACCATGGGGCGCAGCTGCCTGACCAGCTGATTCCTGAGGCGGAACACGGACCTCCCCCTGAACACGAACGAGCCGCGGGTGATGAGGACCCCGAGGATGTTCCGCCACACGTACATGATTATCCGCGACCGCAACATGGGGTGGGGAAGCTGCAGTTGAGTCGCAAACAACCATGGTCAAATCAATCAAAGAAGCGCAAATTTGGCAAGAACAGAGCATGCCAATGAAAGGAAATCCAAGAACCAGATTGGGGAGCGGGCTCACCCCAATCTGACGTGCAAGGGGAGGCATGATCTCCCTGGCGGGGATTTGCTCCACGACCCAGAGCATCTTCCTGCTGATGTTGTCGAGGTCGTCGACGAAGTCGACGGTGGCGTCGGTGTTCCAGAACCTCCCGTTGGAGCGGAGGCAGGCGCCGCCGACGTTGAGGAGGTAGACCTCTTCCTCGGATTCTGACAAATGGCCTGCCAAACCAATGGCTGCACCTCAGGATGGTCGTAGTCGCGCTGCTCGACGCGGAGCCCGCGGTGGTCGCCGGGTGCCGGTTCGTCCGTGGCGGCGAGGTAGTGGCCGTAGGCGGCGCTGTGGAGGAGCAGGTACTGTCCGTCCTCGCCCGGGTGCCGGTGCACCGCCCAAGCCGCGTTCATAGACTCCCGGAAGAAGCGGAGGTTGACGCTATGCCCGTCCTCGTCGGCGTGCAGCCGTGCAGGTACTTGCCGTGCACTCGGCTGCGCAGCCGCACGTGCTAGCCGTGCTGGAACTGATCCATCTGTCGCCGGTGAAGATGGAGAACAGAGGCGGGCGGTGGAAGGAGATGTGGGTTCTTGGTTTCTTGGAGCTGCGGCGAGGGGGAGAAGAGAGGAAGCTGTTGGTTGAGACGGTTACGTTGGGCGCCAAGCCGGAGTATTTGAAGGCTCAGCTTTCGGCACTAGGTGGGCCGTTGGAAATACGTCCCGAGGCCCGCGCAATTTTGATCCAGCACGCCTAATCTTCCACAGGCACGCTAAAAAACGTCCACAACTACTCTGTTTCTACCGGGATAACTTGCGCAACAGATTTAATCAAGCCTATTTTCCATGTCATGTTTCCGTCTGCCAGAATGAAACAAGGAAACCAAGTTGGGTTGCATGGGATATGATGACGAGGCCAAAACACTTGGGTGGACTGGATTTTCGTGATCTGGAAATCTTCAACTTAGCACTCTTGACAAGACAAGCTTGGCGATTAATGACAGATGAGGCATCCTTGTGCGCTAAAATGTTGAAAGCCGTTTATTTTCCACAGTGCACACTTTTGGAAGCTAACTTGGGAGCTCTCCCTTCTCAGATTTGGCGTGCAGTTCTAGATGGAAGGGACATCTTGGCCCAAGGAATTACGAATTGGTAATGGGGAACAGACTGATGTATGGTTGCATAACTGGATCCCTAGAGACAATTTCAAACGTCCGATCACCTCACTAGTTCCTAATCCAACAACTAAAATCTCGGATTTCATTGATTCGACTTTTCTGTCAAATGGAAAGAAGGCCTAGTTCGGACAGTGTCGCGCGGGAGGAGAGGTGGGTTCTTGGTTTCTTGGCGCTGCGGCGAGGCGGAGAATAGAAGAAGCGAAAGCCGTTGGTTGAGACAGTTACGTTGGGCGCCAAGGCAGAGTATTTCAAGGCACTAGGTGGGCCGTTGGAAATACGTCCCCAAGCCCGCACAATTTTGATCCAGCACGCCTAATCTTCCACAAGAACACTATACTGCTCTGTTTCTACTAAAAAAATATTTCTTTTCGGCTCAAGAAAAACGAAAATACATAGGTGCACACGATGCCACGTGAGAATAGTACCATGCCCGTATGCTTATGTAAATCTAGACAAATCTAAGACAAGAATTTTAGGACGGAGGGAGTATATTTTTTGTCGCAACTATAAAAAGAACATATCCGTGTGCACTAGCACTCATGACATATTTTGATAGAAAAAAGTCTGTCCAGTGAGGCGTCAGAAATCCGCTCCCAACACAAGTCGAACCCTAGGCGCAGGGTGTGCCATAGTGACCCTTGGCACTAGGCTACCGCCTAGTTTTCAATAAGTGCGTTGGAAAGATGGTATTGAGGAGCACCGCAACAATAAGTGCATCGGATCCAGATGTTTGACGAACTAAGTCAATTTTTGCACTTATGTTGGAGAGGCTAGTCAACGGCAAGACCCCGGCCGAGCATTCTTTCCACAGCTCTCTCTATCCTACTGCCCGGCCGGGGTCTTGCCGTTGACTAGTACTAACCCGTTGCCGAAAGCACTAACCCGTTGATTGACCTCGTTTTGACAGAAAAACTGACGTGCGGGACCCGCTGTGAGCGATGACATGGCAGAGGGAAAACGGACGCAGGAGACGGAGTTTCTCTCTTTCTCAGCCTTTCCAGACATTTCGTCAAACACCTTCTGAGCGGCGCGAGGGGCGACGATACCACCGAGGAGGTATACGACGGAGCAACTGCTGCTCAACGCCGGCATCGGCTGCAAAGCCAACTCGGAGAGGAAGTACGTAGAGAGGGAGGTAAGCTGGTCCATTGGTGGTTGGGACCGCCGGCTTACTATTGCGAATGCTACCGCGAGATCCATGCCCATGCCGACGAGAGCTCAGGGGACAGACTTGAGTGCTCCTCGGCGGGGCTCTTGGAATCTGTCCCGCTAAATATGGCTTCGTGATTCGTTTTGTCAGCAGATGTGACCGGTGTTGCGTCAGGCAGGCAACATGGAAAACAAAAGGAAAAGGAGAAATTCTCATAGACAGTGGACCTGAACTACGGGGCTGTTCGAGGCCGTCGCGAATGGACGTCAGAGCCGTGGCTCAGTAGTCAGCGAATTTTCGATCCGTTAATCAATCCTGCTGACGACGTCATTTGCAGTGCAGTAAATGCAAAAATGGGTGGGTGGGTCGAGTTGTCTCGTGCCTCCGCTAGTTGTTGGTCTGGTCTAGTAGTATCGAGAGCGGCTCGGCGACGGCAGATCCATCCCTTAGGGTTCCGGTGACCCGGCTCCGGCGGCCATGGAGTTCTTGATGCAGCCGGTCAACAGGTGCTAATCTTGCCCCTTGTGTTTAATTGGTCGGGCCTAGTTTGATTTCAGTTTCTAGTTCGTCCAATATCTAACTTTTTCTGCCGTCGGTGTGTTCGTGCAGTAGAACGCTCATAGAGGAAGTGAATGACAGCGACATACCGATGGAGCCTCTTCGCTATCCTGTTCTCTCGATGCCGACCAGGGAGTTGCCGACGGTGAGTGCATTGAGTGCAGATGCATTCATCTGCACGACGACTGTTGTGGCAATAGGCGAGGGTGCAGACCAGCCATAAGCTTCTGAACACTCTATAGAACAAGTTGATCCACATGCACCAGGATGGACACGAAGGTATGGTTGCTTGCCACGGCTTGTAGATATTAGCTAAGTTGCTAGATTAGTAGAGTTGTTGAAACTGGATTCAGCATGCGGATGCAAGTTGTTTTTGTATGGACTGAATAAGTAGTCATGTTTGCCGTCAGTGAACCCCTTTAGTAAACTAGTTCAGATAAGTGAAAACGGAGTAGGCAGGGGCTGTATTAGAGTGTGGTCGCATGAAGCCCATGGAATGAATGCACAATGGAGTGGTGAATAAAGATAGGATCTAGAAAAGATACATTTGCAAATTGTATGAATAAAAAAGGTAGGGATTCTGTTAGAGTAAACTGCTCTTATTCTAGCATCCGTGAATCTAATTGCAATTGCACATTTGTGGCACCTCAAAATTCAGGGTCCGGATTGGAGCTGTTACGCCAGGACGTGCCCATAACCCAGATAGGATGACAACATTAGAGAAATCGGTCCGCGTGTTTGCAGAGGCACCCGGTGAGAATGTCACTGTGCCAAAAATAGGGATCAACTTCGATACACTTGGAGAGGCCTATGATTTCTACAACTTGTATTCCTAGGAGAAAGGATTCGGAACTAGATATGGGAAGAGCAAACTAAATGTCAACATGACAAATTGCATTCAAGAATCTGCGGTTGTGCGGTACGGTTTCCTTTGCTCATTGCTGGTGACTTGCAGCTCAATTTTTTCTTAATAATTTTATGAAGTGTCTAATAATTAAGATTCTCAGATTAAATTGTACCAGGGTAAACCAATTGTGGAGAATACTCGTTCCTTCTGATGTGAATGTCCTACCTTCGTGAGACTGCTACGGTCAAAGGATAATGGGTGGTATATAGCAGAGCACCGGGATGGGCACAACCACTCATTGTCTCCGACATATGGGCAGACATTACACTGGCCATCTCACAAACATATCGACATATACATCAGAGATTTGGTGAAGCAGCTGAGGGAAAATAATGTGAACATGTCGAAAGTGTACAACATCATAGGGAGCTTTTTTGGGAAGATGGAGAATGTACCGTTCACAAAACGAGCTTTGCGGAACTTGTGTGGGAAAATTGATCGTGACCAGGCAGAGGATGACGTACGGAAGACAATGGAGGTATTTCAAGAGCTAGGTGCTAAGGATCAGCAATTCACATACCGAGTGCAAGCCGACAAAGATGGAAGGATTAGTACTCTGATGTGGGCAAATGGAAACAGTAGGCTACAGTACACTTTCTTCAGAGACGTGGTGACATTTGATATGACTTACAGGACCAACCTGTATGTCATGCCGATCGGGCTTTTCGTTGGAGTTAACAACCACTTTCAGAGCATTATACTAGCCGGCGTGTTGGTAAGGGATGAGAAGGTCGATACCTTCGAATGGATTTTTTCAGAATTTGTTAGAATGATGGGTGGCAAGGCGCCACAGACTATTCTCACAGGTAAAAAATAGATTACGGGTATAATGTGATGACTTTGATATGAGTGTCTAACAGATTTAGTACGGCTGTGTTTTGCAGACCAGAACCGTGCAATAAAGGTTTCTATACGGAATGTGATGCCGAGCACAGCGCACCGGTGGTGCAAGTGACACGTGCTCTAGTAGAGGCTTCGTTCCGTTGTGCTTCGATGTTTACATCTTGTTGTATGGAAGCAAAGTCCAATCTATATTGGAAGGTTTTTTCTTTCTCTGGAAGCAAATTATGATATCATTTAGAAGCACTGTTGATGGGAGCATACATCAATCAGAAAGTTGGACATTGAAAATATGTATATGCGACACTGGAAATAAATTTCAACTCCATTGGAAGCACATACTCATTTTGTTTGAAGCAGATGTATTTCTTCATCACACATGTATGCTGCACCATCTTTTTAATTTTGTATCCAACATATCTCTATTTTGCTTCCTGCCCAAAAAATGAAGCTTAGGTTACACAATAAGCAAGCACTGTAGGTTTCACAAAATATTTATGCTTCCTAGTAATAAAAAGTTATGCTTCCGATACAGTTAAACAAAGTTTCGGTTAGACAGTAATCATGCTTCTAACAACATCGCACTATGCTCCTTATGCATCCAAATACATCAAGTTTCTCCTACACACTAATCAGGTGTGCTTCCACCATTATTGCCTGATGCTTCAAGTAATTACATGTTGTCTGCAAGCCAATGTTTTAGTTTAGACATCCTAGTTTCAACCGATAATATGTACATCTTTTTTTCTAGTTGAGTTTTTCTTTTTGCGAATTAAGTTCAGAGACATACATCTGGAACGAATTTTTGGAGTCTCTTTATTTTGGAAGCAGTTTTTTTTTATGGAAGGAAACAATTTTCTGAATAATATGTTTCCATGGCATGTGCTTCCATCAGGGAAAATTTTGTTTCAATGGAACGTTGGCGCTGCAAAAAAAATCTAGAAACAATTAATTTTATTTGTTTGTTTAATGGAAACAAATCCCTAATTAGTGGGATGCATTATTTTTCGTATTTGTTTGTTGGAAGCAATCACTGACATAGCAAAACAATTAGGGTAATTCTGTGAAGCAGTTTGTTAGTAGAAGCATAGAATTAAGGAAGCGCGGAGAGATTAGTGGGAGGATGTGCTATATACTCCTACTTTCTGATCCGCGATGGGCCTGGGTAACGGCGTATCCATTATTGCTTCTGACTGCTGGGCCATGGGCCATAATAACAATTCTGCACTGGAAATTCCAGCTGGAATTAGCCAACCACCCCCGCCCATCACGAGAGATGCGTCTGGTCCAGATAACGAGAGCACTGCAGCACGTGATCACATTAGCACTTTCGCTACTATTCACTGTTTTTGTAGCTGCACTTTTGTTTTTAACTCAGAATACAACATAGGAGTAGTTTATTTAGTTCCGAAACTTCAAAAGTGCCATTATGCTAGACTATGTTTGTCGCCCAAAATTTTCACATCTTTTTTGCATTTTTACTACTGCCTCCATCCCATAACATAAGAGCGTTTTTGACACTACACAGACAGAGGCAACACAAGTGGGAGATGAGTGAACCGTTGCGAGGGGGCTCTGGCGACGGGGCGGGCGACACGGCGTGGCACGCCGCGGGCCGGACGGCGTTGGTATGGCAGGTGGTCCGGCGGGGCCTTTCGCGGTCGCCGGCGAGGCGGGCGGCTCCGTGCCTACGTGTGGAGCTGGTCGGCATCGGCGGCAGATTCTGGGCACTCGGCTCTGAGTGCTCGGACAATGAGGAGGAGACGACGGTGGGGCGCGTCATTCCGGCGCCATCGGGCCCAAAGGTGAGTGATTTGTGGCTTTTGCAGCGGAGAAGTCGGATGGAGCTGGGCGGCGTCGGCGTTTTGCTCCAGGCAGAGGCGGCTCGCGCGCGGTGGCGGCACGTGTTTGGTGTCCGCCGGCAGCCTCGCCTTCGAGTGGGAACTCGGCGGGGATGGCGGATGGCGTCATTTGTGCTCGTACTGCGGCGATGCTAGCGGGTCCTTTGGCCTTGGCGGTGGTTGCGGAGGAGTGGCCGGCGTTGCCTCTTCCCCCTCCCTCCAGTTTCGGGGCGGCGGCGGCGCCGTCCTCGACGGAGGTTGACCAGACGACGAGATCGGGGTCTCTGTCGCCTAGGGTTTCCACGACTGCAGCTGGGCCTGGGCCTCTGTTGGTCCCATTTGGGCCGTTAGCCGTGGTGGGCCCTGGGGTTCTGTCGGGCGTGGCCTTGGCTGGTGGGCCGCTTAGGTCAAGTGGTGCGTGCCCCAGTGGGCCTAGGGTAGCCCGCGAGCCCATTTTGTGTCGCGGCTATTTATGGCTGCGCAAGGGTTGCCCCGACCCGTCTTTAGGGTTTCCCGCATCGTCTAGTGAGGTGCGGCGCCTCTCTCACTTGGCGAGATACATCCACATCCTTTCCTCCTCCTCCCCTCTCCATTTCCTTTGCGGAAGCGGTGATGGGAGATCGACGGGCTGACAAGCGTCCGATGGCAGCGGGCAAGCAAGATGCGGAGCTGAGGCGGGAAAAGGCACTCCGTGAGAAGGCCAAGAGCGCCATGAGTGGCCGACAGGGCGGCCGTGAGGGTCGCGAGGAGCGCGAGGTGCGCGGCTCCTCGGCTGCGCAAGGAGGGCGTGAGGGGGATTGGGGTCCTCCTCCCCCTTGGTGGATCCAGCAGCAGGAGTGGAAGCGTTTGAAGAAGGAGGGGCGCAGGCGCAGAGAGCTGGAGAGGAAACCCATGCCGCTCCCCAATTTTGGTGCGGGCTATGGAGATCCACTGGCCCAGAAGCCGCGGGGCAGCGCGGAGCCGCTCGCGGTGGCTCTTCCGACTGCCTCCAAAGGTACGGCCGACGCGCCCATTCCGGTGGAGGAGATCCCGGATGTGGAGTGTTTCAAGTGTGGCCGCGCGGGGCATTATCAGTCCAAGTGCAAGTTCCAGCCGTTGTGCATGTTGTGCAAGGAGGAGGGCCACGTCTCGGCTGCCTGCCCATCACGTGGTAAGGCCCTGAACCTCCAGATCATGGGAAGCGCTGTCTCGGGTGAGGGCTTTTTCTGCCACCAGTTTGAGGAAGACGAGGAGATGAACGGCGGCGCGGATCTGAAGATTGACAACGCAGCTATTATATCCGCTGATCTGGGCCGGCTCTCGCTTCGTATCCTCAAGCAAGAACTCAAGCACATGGTGGCTGGAGATTGGGATTGGCAGGTTGCACATGTCGGTGACAATGACTTCTCTGTGATCTTTCCCTCAGCCGATCTGCTCCATATGGCCAAATCCAGTGGTAAACTCTTCCTTTCTATCAACGACATAACTGCGCGGGTGAGGGAGTCCCTGCATGAGGAGGTGATTCCACTGGTAATGCCGGAGGCGTGGGTTCGGCTTCATGGCATTCCCAGGAAACACCGGCGTGTGGATCGCTTGATGGAAGGCTTGAAGATGCTGGGGCGCACCATTGTGGTGGACGAGCTCTCTCTCATCCGGTTGGGGCCGGTGAGAATGAAGCTGCCTTGCAAATCGCCTGAAAAGCTTAATGGCTTTGTGGAGGTGTGGTTCAATGGGGAAGGATACCAAATCAAGGTTGAGTTGGAGCGGCTCCCGAAAAGGACTGGGGAAGGTGGCCCCAGGGGTGCTGGCCCGTCTAATCAACAGCCCCCTCCTCCCCCCTCATCGGGCAATGATGGGCGCCCTCGGGATGTGGGCAATGGCCCCAAATCAGCTGGTGGTGGGAATGGTGGCTCTGTATTGCCCTTGCCGCGTTAGGGGGTGCGCCCGGGCCGGTGATGCCTCAAGATGTGGAGATGGGTGGTCAAGATGAAGATCTGGATGAAAGCATGCTGGACACCTCAATTGATACTG
Source organism: Secale cereale (assembly GCA_902687465.1). Taxonomy (NCBI): domain Eukaryota; kingdom Viridiplantae; phylum Streptophyta; class Magnoliopsida; order Poales; family Poaceae; genus Secale; species Secale cereale. The sequence goes on along the minus strand of LR738712.1, from coordinate 712,666,708 downwards.
AGACTTGGGACAAATTAGGGACGCTGGATGGGGGAGCGAGGGTTGTGGCTACTCAGGACACTGCAGTTAGCGTTCCCCCGCTGGCCCGACCCCTGGCTGCCTCGTTTGATGAATATGGGTCCCATCTTGGTCCGCCTTCCCTGGTCCCCATGGTGGTTGTGGTGCCTTCTGGTGTGTTGGGGGCCGAAGTAACCCGCTCCCCGTCGGCTTCGACTACGGCTGGAGTGGTTGCTGGGTGTGTGCTCATCGACGACTCAGCCCCCTCCCCACCCTCCGGATGCCCTGGCTCGGGTGGTTCGGGCAGACCTCCCAAGAAGACGGCGGGCTAGAAGCCGGCGGCCAAGGCGTGTGCGGTGATGGAGTCGGAGCAGTTTCGGGGGGACCTGGGCGCGGCGCTGGCGTCGGCGGGTGCGGGCGCTAAGGCCAAGCGGTCCAAGGCGACTCCGGTGCCGCAGCGTGCCCCCAGTGCTCGGTCCAAGGCCAAGCTGGGAGACCTTTCCTCCCTGGAGAGCGCCAAGATGCGTACGGCTGACAAGAATCTGGAGGTTTCAGGTAACGCTCTGCCCTCATACAGAATTCTCAATGCTTTTTCTGATGCACATTTGTCGCAAATTTTGGATGATAGTGGTGTTGCATGTTCTGTTCCTCATGAGGAGATTATCTCGTTAGTGCGTGCACGTGAAGAGGCCCAGGCGGCACTTGCCAATGCTGCGGCTCGGTGTGTGCTTGAGTCATCGTTCGGGGTGGTACCAGCAGGGGATGGTGCCACCTCTTGCCCCGAAGAGGAAGCTGAAGCAAGGGCTGCTTCAATGCTTCCTTCTTCCAGTCGTACTGCGGCTCGGAAGCGTGTGGCCAAAGTGGCGACCTCTCGCGGGGTTCGCCGCCGGAATCGTATTCATTTGATTATGCGGTACCTTTTTTGGAACATTAGAGGTTGTGGCTACGAGGGACGCCGGACACAACTTAGGGAGTACATGGCCAAGGAACGAATAGATGTCGTTGCGCTCCAGGAAACTATTAAATCTATTTTTTTCTTATAGTGACATGTTGGCGTTGGACCCAATTAACCATTTCGACTGGCACTGGCTGCCCTCATCAGGCCACTCGGGAGGTATCCTGATGGGATGCAACCGTGACATTTGTGAGGTTCTTGCATGGGATCAAGGCTCATTTTTTGTTGCTGCTACGATTAGACATAGTGTCTCTAGGCTGATTTGGGTGGTGGTTTGTGTCTACGGCCCTGCTGACCATGGTCGCTCTGCAACCTTTTTGGACGAAATCACAGCCTTGGTTGGGGCCAAGCGCATGGCTAATCTGCCCCTGGTAGTGGGAAGAGACTTTAATCTGATCCGATCGGGTGCGGATAAAAACAACGATCGGGTGGACGGGACAGGGGTGTACATGTTCAATAATGTCATCGCGGCGGCTGCTTTGTGAGAAGTGGCGCGTACGGGCGCCAGGTACACTTGGACAACACAAGCAGCTCGCCCCGGTTCGTAGTGTGCTAGACCGGGTATTTTTTTACCCCGGAATGGGAGGTCCTTTTTTCCTTTGTGCACCTTGGTGCTGAAACTCGTATCAGTTCTGATCACGTCCCTCTGATCTTCTCTTCGGGGGAAGAGAGAGCCAAGCGTAGCAAACGTTTTTTCTTCAAGTCTGCATGGTTTGAAGCAGAGGGCTTCATCCCCATGGTGAATTCTCATTGGGAAACGATTTTGGCCCAGCAGGGGCCCCAAAGGGCTCCAGTTGAATGCTGGTTGGCTGCTGCTGCTGTTTTGCGTGCCTTCCTGCATGGGTGGGGCGCCAATCATGGCAGTGAGTCAAAACGGGATCGTTGTAGGCTTACAGTCGAGATCGCTGCCCTTGATGCCCAGGCTGACGTGCGCATGTTTTTGGAAGCCGAGTGGGCACATAGATATGACCTGGAGCATAAGGTTTTAGCGATCCTTCGGGCAGAAGAAGACTACTTGCGTCGTAGGGGCGGCATCAAGTGGGTGACTAAGGGAGACGCAAACACGGGCTATTTTTCACGCATACGCTAACGGTAGAAAACGTAAGTGCGCGATTCTCCGTCTGCAGTCGGAGCAGGGTCTCCTTCTCTCCCAGGAAGATATCTCTCGTCACATTTATGACTATTTCGTTGGTCTGTTGGGTACGACCGAGGAGAAAAGTCTTAGTATTCGCGAGGATTTGTGGGATCCTCTGGACCGAGTGTCCTCCCAGGAGAATGAGAGTTTGGCACTCTCTTTCCTTCCTGAAGAAGTAGACAATGCTTTGATGGGTATGAAGAAAGGCACAGCCCCGGGCCCCGACGGCTGGTCGGTCGAATTCTTCTGCAAATTCTGGCCTCTGCTTCGGCCCATTTTCCTTGATATTGTCAACGGGTTTGCCCTTGGAACGATAGATATCTCCCGCCTTAGCTACGGGGTTATCAGCCTTATCCCTCAAGTTAAAGGGGCTGACAATGTTAAGCTGTTCAGACCTATCACGCTTATTAATGTGCCTTTCAAGATTTGCGCCAAGTCTTACACGACCCGGCTGGCCCCTGTCGCCCAAAGGGTCATCCTCAATAGCCAAACAGCCTTTCTAAAATGCCGTAATATTCTGGAGGGCCCTATTGCCCTTCATGAGATAGTTCACGAGCTTAAAATTAAAAAGCTGAAAGGGGTGCTGCTCAAGCTCGATTTTCAAAAAGCCTACGACCGTGTAAACTGGGAGTTTGTACGGGAAGTTCTACTCAAAAAGGGTTTTGAGGCTGGTTTTGTCCACTGTATTATGAACCTGATAAACTGTGGACAAACGGCCGTATCTATTAACGGGGAGGTGGGTAGATTTTTCCGCAACAAAAAAGGCTTAAGACAAGGAGACCCCCTTTCTCCGCTTATTTTTAATTTTGTTGCGGATGCGCTGTCAGCTATGTTAACTAAGGCTCGCGCGGCAGGGCACATCAAAGGGTTGGTGTCGCATCTGATCCCGGGAGGGGTTACACACCTACAATACGCGGACGACACAATGCTGCTCTTCGAGGCTGATGATAATAGCATAGCTTCGATCAAGCTGTTGTTGCTTGCGTTCGAGCTCTTATCCGGGCTCAAAATTAATTTTCTCAAGAGCAAGGTCATAACCATGAGGATGGCTGACCATGAGAGTAGGAGAGTGGCCAACTTACTCAATTGCAAGCTAGGGAGCCTGCCAACCAAGTATCTTGGCCTGCCAATTTCACATAGGAGGGTTTCCATCAAGGAATGGGAACCCTTATATGGAAAGGTAGCGGGTAGAGTGAGCCCTTGGCATGGGAGGTTTATGTCTTCCGCGGCAAGACTTATTCTTACTAACTCTAGCCTTTCTTCTCTCCCTATGTTCACCATGGGAATGTTCCTTCTTGCGGATGGGGTGCATGCTAAATTGGACACGCCCCGCTCACGTTTCGTTTGGGAGGGAATGGGCATTAAGCAGAAGTACCACCTAGTCAAGTGGGCTGCGGTCTGCCGTCCAAAAAAGTTTGGTGGGTTCGGCATTTTGAATTCAAAACTCACGAATGTCGCTCTCCTATCCCGATGGTGGTGGAGGCTAGCCCAAAACGAGTCGGGTCTCTGGGCTGATCTTCTTAAGGCAAAGTATTTCCCTAACGACAATGTTTTCTCCGCGAAGCGATCGGGCTCCTCATTCTGGAACGGGATCCAGGCTGTGCGACCCGCTTTCACTTTACGGGCGAAGTTTCTGGTCCGGGACGGTCAGTCAGCACATTTCTAGCTGGATTCCTGGATTGGCACTTCCCCTCTTTGACAGAGTCACCCTGCAGTTTTTCAAGTGGCCTCTAACGCGGAGTTGATGGTGGGAGATGCTCTCCGGACCTCCCCTCCCTCGATTTCCTTCCTTAGAGCTCTCCTCCCGCACGAGGAAATTGAATGGGACGAGGTGAAGGCTCTGATCGGCCATCAAGTTTCCTGCCCGGGTGCGGACGAGGTCTCCTGGAAGCTCTCTTCCTCGGGATTGTTCTCGGTTAAGTCCCTGTATAGCAAACTAACTGAGGGCGTCGTGCTGGACATAGCTCGGGGGCTGTGGAAGGCCGGCCTACCTTTGAAAATAAAAATCTTCCTGTGGCAGATGTTTCAAAACCGTCTCCCCACGGCGGACAACGTTGCGATTCGTAATGGCCCCTCGGACGGATCATGTGTGATGTGTAGTAGCATAGAGGATGCCAATCACGCTTTCTTTCACTGCCACCTTGCGAAATTTGCATGGAGTGCAGTGAGAGCTTCTTTTCAACAAAATTGGAACCCAGCGTCGGGTGCTGAGCTTCTGCATACTTTGCGTTCGCAAAAGGGTCTAGTGCTAGGATCGCTTGGCGTTGCGTAGGGGCGCTGCTATGGTCTATATGGACTATTCGCAATAAGATGACCATTGAGAAGAAGTTCCTTTCCCACCCTGCTGATATCTTGTTCAAATGTCGCCTATTCTTGCAGAATTGGATACCGTTGGGGAAACCGCGTGATGAAGAGCGCATGTCCGTGACGATGGTAAAGATACGTGTCACATCCCTAGCTTCTGTCTGCCTAGTGCTGGATTGGTTGCAGCATCATGTCTAAACTTTTCTTTAAACTTGAATTGGGGATTGATCAAACCCTAACACTAAATGAACTCAACTAGGTTCAAATAAAAATCCTTTTCAATAAACCCAAAAATGCCTTCATCAATGTGTGATAATTTTGGCAAGGGTTTTGATCCAAACCAAAAATATTGAACATTTTTAGGGAATTATTGGGCTTTCAATTAAATCATAAGTATTTGAATTGGGGCCATTTAAATGCTATATATATTTTAAATTACTCCAATAATTCTGGAAAATTGTGAGGGGCCTTGGAATAGTTCTTTTAGTCCCTACAAATTTATCAGAAGATAATAAATTGATTTAGTATTTTTTTTTTACTAAATCAGAAACAAATTACAGAAATAGAAAAGAAAACAAAACCAGAAAAGAGAGAGAGAGAAGAGCTCACCTGGGCTGCTTACCTGCACCAGAACCGGCCCAGCTAGACGGCCCAGCCCACCAGGGGCAAGGGCGTCTTCAACCTCCTGCCAGGAGGACAGGCAGGTGCGTGGCGACGGCGCACGCCCACGGCCTCCACCTCATCCCTGCCTGCTTCCCTCCCGACGCCCTGGACGAGCGCCACGACACCCCTGGAACCCCCTCGACCCTCCCCATGCTTCTTCCCCCTCCTCTGTCTCTCTCCCCCGCTTCCCTCGAACGCGATAGAACGAAGTTGTCGCTGCCGACGAGCTCCCCCACGGCCACAGCCGTCACCTCGCCTCCCCAACAAGTCCACGAGCTCCGCCTCCGTCTTCTACGCCTCCCTAAGTACCCATGCGTCGCCGGACGCCCCCGAACGCCCTCGCCGCCGTCGTCTTCAACCGCGGCCGTCCGAGATCGCCGTCGTCTCTCCGTCGTCACCAGAGCCTCCCCCGAGCCGCTGACCTGCTCTTCGAATTCGCAGTGAGCCCCTCCGTCGTTCCCCTCTACTCCCTATGCCGATTCCTTCCTCTATCTAGCTCCGCCGCCGCGGCTGAAAGCTTTGCTCCGCCGGCCATGTCGCCGTCGCGGCCACAGCTACTGCCACCCACGTCCGAGGCCATCGGCGAGCTCGGTGCACTCCCAGGAAAAATTTGCACACACCATATCCTCCCCTAATGCGCCGTAGCCCCGTTTCCATCGACGTCCGAACTCCGGCGCCGCCCCGCTCGCCGGTGCGGTCAATTCCGGCGACCCCAAGGCCTCCCGATCGCTCTGTTGGATGCGGACGAACGCGGGCTATCTTCTGGTGGTCCCCGTGAGTCCAGCCGCCGCCTGTAGCTCAAGTCCGGCGAGTTGCCGCCGCAGTTTTGGTCGCCGCCGGCCGAACTCCGGTGACCGCCGACGTGGCGCTGAGTTAGGAGCTAATTACACCACTAATCGCTGTTAGTTACACCCTCACAGCCACTGACGGTGGGCCCTAGCCCTGGTCAAACCCCAGTCAGCGCTGGTTTTGACCGGATTTAGTCCATGTGTCACTGACGTGTGGACCCCACACGTCAGGTTTGACCCTGGCCGGTCAGTTGACCTGCTGACCTCAGCCTGACGCAGTGCTGACGCAATAAGTATTTTCTGGAATTTTAAATAAATCAGAAATGATTTATTTATTTCAGAAAATAGCCAAAACTTCTAAATATCATAGAAAATAATCTATAACTCAGATGAAAATAAATTATATATGAAAATTGATCAGAAAAATCCAAGGAATCTGTTTATGGCATTTCCATGCATGTTTGAATAACTTACAGCCACTGTTTAGGACAATTTGAATAAATGGCATTTGAATAATCACATATGGGGTTTGAATTTGAACCTTTGGTTCAAACCAACTTCATTTAATTGTGTTGCTAGTTGCATTAGCTCAACCAACAACATATTACCATGTCATGATCATGCATCATATTGTCGCATTGCATTGATTGTGTTCTTTCTCTGTTTGTCGGTTTTGTTCTCTCTCAGTAGACGACGTTCCGACGATGAGTTCGATGACACCGATGAAGAGCTATTAATATCTTCAGAAGTGCCAGGCAAGCAGAACCCCCTTGTTCATTCCGATACAATCCAACTCTCTCGCTCCTGCTCTCCTTTACTGCATTAGGACAACAACGATTGAACTGCTATTTGCTGCGGTAGCTGAACCCTTCCCTCTGCATGACCTGTCATTACCACAGTAAATAGTTGAAACCCACTAGGATGAGTAGGAGTTGTTTGAGCCATGTTGTGCCTACTCATTCATGCTTTCTGGTTATGCCTGCTATTGCTTAGAGGTGAGTCGGGTCTGATTCATCGGGGATGAATTGGGAAGTTATGAACATGTCCTACTGTGTGTGAGCTAAGTGTGTGAACACGATTTGGTAAAGGTAGTGGTGAGAGGCCATGTAGGAGTACATGGTGGGTTGTCTCACTGGAACCGTCCTTAAGAACTGAGTTCTGTGTAAGTTATCCAATGACAAAGCTACTACCATGCATTGGAATGCTTAAGTGCCCCTCTCGACTTATTAATCAACTCGATCTCTGTCCAGGAGTTGCAACTAGTTTCTGGTGTTTGTAGGTAGTGTTAGTAGTCTACCAAGTGGCACACGGTACATGTGGGCTTGGGGCAGACTAGGCACCGTGGCACGGTGTACCAAGCGTAGATCCATCCGTCGAGGTGGGCTTGGGAACCCTGCGCACATCATTTGGGGTCGTGAGCGACACCCCGGCCGGATCTCCCCACGGATGGAACCCGAATAGGCGATAAACCTGGACGAGAGACTTGTGTGGTTAGTCAGGTCGTGGCCGACACCCTCGCCAGGCTTCCGCTTGAAAGTTGCCGAGATACACGACGTGTACATGGCGGTAAGTGGCGAGAGCGTGTGTGAAGAAGTACACCCCTGCAGGGTTAACATGATCTATTCGAATAGCCGGGTCCGTGGATATGGACTTCTTGGATGCTTACATAGTACATAGACAATTGAAACTGGATACTCTAAAATGCTCAAGACAAGTGTGAGTGCTATGGATGGCGTTCTCGTAGGGAGACGGAGCGGATCCATAGTGGTGTTTTGATTGGTGAATATGTGGACTCGTGTGCGCCACCTAAAAAGAGTTACTTGCAGTCATAGTTCAGGATAGCCACCGAGTCAAAGCTGGCTTGCTGCAGTCAAACTCCACCACCCCTTTGTTGATACTGTTGCATATGTAGTTAGTTCTGATGTAAGTCTTGCTGAGTACCTTTGTACTCACGTTTGCTTAATTTATGTTTTGCAGAGAGACTTCGGTCTCGCTAGTGGTTCCGCGTGGACTTCAACGTTTAGCTTGTTACCTCAGCTACGGTCTTGTGCCCTTGGGAGGGTCTTGTAGATAGTCAGGCTTCCCAGCCTTTTTCATTTGTAGTTGTCTGTACCCAGACATGTTATGCTTCCGTTGCCTGTATGCTCTGTATGTTGGGTCATGTGACCTCTGATTGTAATAAATGCTATGATGGCTCTTCTGGGCCTTTATCTATATGAGTTGTTGAGTTATGTTGTGATGCCATGTTGTACAACACATACTTGCATGTTATGCGTACGTGTAATGTGTATTGCTATGTGTGGGATCCGACACCTAGTTGTTTACCTTTGGTAGCCTATCTTACAGGGAAATGTCTCCTAGTGCTTCCACTGAGCCTTGGTATCTTGCTACTGCTCCGGAACACTTAGGCTGGCCGGCATGTGTCCTTCTTCGTTCCTGTGTCTGTCCCTTAGGGGAAATGTCACGCGTTGTTCCTTTAAGTCCTTGTAGCTTGCTACGACTTGGGTTCATACGTTGATGACCGACACGTTCGTTGCTGGGTCATGTATGCATGTCTCTGTAATTTAGTGCCACTTTTGGTTTCTAACTGGTCATGTCGGCCCGGGTTCTCTGTCATATGGATGCTAGCGACACTATCATATACGTGTGCCAAAATGCGCAAACGGTCCCGGGCCAGGTAAGGTGGCACCCGTGGGGATACCGTGCGTGAGGCCGCAAAGTGATATGATGTGTTATAGGCTAGACTTGTGTGACTTAGGATCGGGGTCCCGACAACTTTGGTATCAGAACCTGACTGCCTGTAGGATTAGTAAGCCAAACTGGTCGAAGTTGTGTCTAGAAACTCTTTAGTTATATTAAGGGAATTGATTGTGGAAGGGAACGTAAGGCTATTTTTACTCCTTTGCCCTATGACCTTCTGATCTGAGTCACCTTCTTCTTTCTACGGGGATTAAGAACTAGGATTCTCATTCTATTTATCAGGATCACGTTATTGTGGATTCAACCCTCAGTTCAGTTTCTACTACTTCTATGTGTTCAACTGTTGATCTCAGAACCTTGACATTATGATGTTGAGTGGTTATGCTATCTTTGTGCATGAGTCTCAACAGTATTTTCGAGCATTTACAACCGTTATGCTGTCCGAGTCATCCCAGGCTTCTAAATAGTCTGATGCATTTGCAAACCATTCCTATCTGTTCTTAATGTCCTTTTAGGCCAGATTAACCAAACTAGTCGGTGTGTTGAGGCACTCTGTTACCTCGACATATATGTTGGAGTTATTATTATGACCCTAGGTGTCTAGAGTATCACCCAGTAATCCAGCAATGTTATATATTCTCAGCGTGATGATTCTGGCCATTATTCTCGAAAGCATCCCGTGATGCCATTTAGTTAGTAAGCATTCTATTCCTGGGTTCTTGAACCCGAGCTTCACCCTACTTACTTCATGTTGATAGTATTTGCTCGTTTCTTTAGGATATTAGTAACCTTGTGATAGTCCTCGAGGTCCGTGGTATGTCATTCTTCCAATACCATGAACCATTATGGCAGAAGTTCTTTTGAACCAAAAGACCACAACCAGAGTGCTCTTGATGAGTTCTCCATTCCACATTGTGATTCTGCCAATTCTACCTTTCTGCATGGGTTATCCGGAAGAAATATGTTGAACTCGTTCGACATGCTAGTCTATGCATCCACAACTCGGAAAGTTATATGTTCCTTTGAGTTGTCCCTTTTTAGTTGTATTCTGAATTTCGTCTATCAGTTGATAGTCAGGAGTAGTTGTGCACTTGTGTTCATCGATGCCTTTTACCCTTGTGGTCCGTCAAGCCATTCTATTATGGATTTACTAGGAGAAATAAACTCCAGTACCTTATCCATATCCAGGATTGGGTCAAAGAAGTTGTACTTCGCAGATGAAGAATGCTAATCCAGCTTCTAATCTGTTCTATCTTGGAATATTACCATCCTTATGTCGAGAATGTCATGGGAATTGCACCACCTCCTATGAACTCTTGATACAGTGATACTTCTCACCATCATCACTTATTCCTCGGTCTCTGTGTTGTTATGATCGGAATACCGACAAGTAAATTGTGATGTGTGAAATCAATACCCCTAGCAATCTCGTTGAACAATTTCATTCTTAGTGTGTTGGTTACTAAATCATCATTCTAAGATTGACCGTGCTACCTAGTCCATTTTTCTGGTGCACTCTTTGATCAATGAGTTAGGACTGCATAAATCCCTCACTCTTGTGATCATATCATCTCGCCCTGAAAAGCAAGATTGTTTGCGAGCTTAATAACATGTCGGTGGTTCGTGATTTTCTGAATATCTTCTTGGAAGTATTACCAGGTTGTTCCCTGACTGTTATGTTGAGCTTGTGATCAAGTTGGGTTCTTATAAACCACCACTTCTCCAAGAATCTGTGTTGGATACCCCGAACTAGTTGGTTAAGCTAAACAACAACTTGGAGAGTTGGAAGATAAAAGCTTAACCCACATAGCTCACTCCAAAGGGTTATCTTGTGTGTATTGAAGATAGATGATATCTTCTTCAATTGATCCCCGTGATCATTTGTGGATCTATTGTCTTGGCCAAACTTTGATTTGAGTATGGGTTATCGTCAAGTCAAATCAGAACCAACGATATTCGTAATGTTGTCTTACTCATGGTTGTTCCCTTGAGCATACACCATTATATCTTTTGGGTCTGACCAATGCTATCACTTTGTTCACATTGTCATGGAATTCCATCTATATGGAAACCTGGATGAATTGTTGTTGAGCCCATCAGCAACATTGTTATCTTCTCCATGATCTATATTGAACATCCAGTTAGTATTGGAAACTTTCATAAACATTATCTTCATGACCCGTTCGTGAAGCATAGGTACGGAAGAAAGAAGTGACTTCCTCTAATTCATGTGCATTTGATGCAAGTTGCTGCCGTGAATTCGAGAAAGCATGTTTTTTTACCTCCTTTGGAATCATCCCAACTCAGTCATGCATACGTGAGAAGTATCCTATGGTCTGATAGACTAATCATCTTCATTCTATATGTATTCCCTAGCACACCAAGCCACTGATTGATTCGTTCAAGGAGAAGAAGTTTCTTCTTAAGAGCAATACTTATGTAAGGACTTGGATATTCTTGATAATGGCTCCCCACCTGAACTCGGTAGTGTTTTATCGTAAGACTTCTACGTGGTCATGCTTGTCTTGGACAATGTGTTCATGTGTATGTAGCAGAACCAGCTCATGTTTTGGAGCTTACTACCGCAGTCCATTTCCCGAGAATCTCGCAACGTCGTCTCGTCGATTTGTGTTGCAAACTTTCATTTTTCTTCCTAGACTCGATGAGTCTGTAATATCCTGACACCAACCAGAACTGAATCTCAGGTAGATATGATGGTTGGAGCGTTTCCCAAGATCTATAATATTGGTCTCTCGATAACCAGTAAAGTGGATGTCGTGGCCAACCCATCCAGCCGGAAGACCTATTGTTGTAGTATCTTGATTGAAGAAGTTGGCCACCTCCCCATAAGGATTTCGTAGGATTTACTCCCTAGTTGTTCCTTATGGATTCTTGTGCTTCCGAAGTCCGACCTTTACTTGATGTTCAAGATACCAAACATATCCATGAATGGTTTACGCTAACACATCAAGGAGAACATTAGAAGCGGAGTGCTAAATGTCTCTCGGTCGATCATCCAGATTTTGCCCCTGACACCGCTAAGGTGGAATCTGAGAAAGTGTTATCTTCCTTTGCATCTGCATCGTCCATCGTTATTCATCATGGTAGTATGTGGTGTTGCCAGGATCCTTGACACGGATATTGGTAAAACCTTGATGAATATGGGAATGCTCAAGTTCTTGAGAGCACGCACAAGCACTAGGTGTTACCACCGGCACTAACCGGGATTGCTCTCAGTGTTATTGGTTATGCTATAACCTCTCAAAGAGTAGATTCACTCTCTACTATTGGGATTTACCCCAGTTACCAGAATCATTCCCAGCATTTGCATTTTGTTTCCAGCTTGCACCGCCAATGTGCCAATTTTCCATGGGTTGCCTTTCTCAGCCACTGCTGTTCAGGATTATCTTCAGAAGTGGACTTGCCATGGGTCCCTTTCATTTCCGATGATAAGAAAATTCATCCCTGGTGTTGTCTTCAACAAGGTAGTCCACATCATCCATTCTGGCCCGAGAATGTCATTCTTACGGACTCTGTCAAACGATCGATTGTGATTTGCCTTAGGCTGGTATAGGGAATTTCAATGATCTCTATATCAAAAGTAATTCTTTTTGCCACTTAAGGGAATAATTCTACGAGTCACCTTCTCTAAGGTGCCCCGTCTGGTGGTATCAATCACCATCTTCTTAGGTGTGGAATTATTGCCACTAGGTGAATCTTCATCGTTTGTTTCACTCCATCCCTTTGGATGTGTGTTTCGTATCTCGGCTCAAGAGATGCTTCAACGTCTCACTCTATGAGTTGATCTTGAGTTGCTCGATCTTTCAGAGGATCAATTTTGTAGGGTTTCTTTCATCGTCACCGTGTTGGATGAAGATCTCAAAGCAAGGATGACAAGATCAATATGATGCAATAAATCAACATCTCCGAGAAGAAAAATTGGATCGTGAAGATTGTGCTAGCTTGTGTCCCCTCTGATTTCTTACCCTACGCTTGAATCTCGGGACAAGATTCTTGTTTTAGTGGGGGTGAGTTGTCACATCCCTAGCTTCTGTCTGCCTAGTGCTGGATTGGTTGCTGCATCATGTCTAAACTTTTCTTTAAACTGGAATTGGGGATTGATCAAACCCTAGCACTAAATGAACTCAACTAGGTTCAAATAAAAATCCTTTTCAATAAACCCAAAAATGCCTTCATCAATGTGTGATAATTTTGGCAAGGGTTTTGATCCAAACCAAAAATATTGAACATTTTAGGGAATTATTGGGCTTTCAATTAAATCATAAGTATTTGAATTGGGGCCATTTAAATGCTATATATATTTTAAATTTCTCCAATAATTCTGGAAAATTGTGAGGGGCCTTGGAATAATTCTTTTAGTCCCTACAAATTTATCAGAAGATAATAAATTGATTTAGTATTTTTTTTACGAAATCAAAAACAAATTACAGAAATAGAAAAGAAAACAAAACCAGAAAAGAGAGAGAGAGAGAGAGAAGAGCTCACCTGGGCTGCTTACCTGCACCAGAACCGGCCCAGCTAGACGGCCCAGCCCACCAGGGGCATGGGCGTCTTCAACCTCCTGCCAGGAGGACAGGCAGGTGCGTGGCGACGGCGCACGCCCACGGCCTCCACCTCCTCCCTGCCTGCTTCCCTCCCGACGCCCTGGACGAGCGCCACGACACCCCTGGAACCCCCTCGACCCTCCCCGTGCTTCTTCCCCCTCCTCTGTCTCTCTCCCCCGCTTCCCTCGAACGCGACCGAACGAAGCCGTCGCCGCCGACGAGCTCCCCCACGGCCACAGCCGTCACCTCGCCTCCCAAACAAGTCCACGAGCTCCGCCTCCGTCTTCTACGCCTCCCTAAGTACCCATGCGTCGCCGGACGCCCCCGAACGCCCTCGCCGCCGTCGTCTTCAACCGCGGTCGTCCGAGATCGCCGTCGTCTCTCCGTCGTCTCCAGAGCCTCCCCCGAGCCGCTGACCTGCTCTTCGAATTCGCAGTGAGCCCCTCCGTCGTTCCCCTCTACTCCCTATGTCGATTCCTTCCTCTAGCTAGCTCCGCCGCCGCGGCCGAGAGCTTTGCTCCGCCGGCCATGTCGCCGCCGCGGCCACAGCTACTGCCACCCACGTCCGAGGCCATCGACGAGCTCAGTGCACTCCCATGAACATTTTGCACCCACCATATCCTCCCCTAATGCACCGTAGCCCCGTTTCCATCGACGTCCGAACTCCGGCGCCGCCCCGCTCGCCGGTGCGGTCGATTCCGGCGACCCCAAGGCCTCCCGATCGCTCTGTTGGATGCGGACGAACGCGGGCTATCTTCTGGTGGTCCCCGTGAGTCCAGCCGCCGCCTGTAGCTCAAGTCCGGCGAGTTGCCGTCGCAGTTTTGGTCGTCGCTGATAACCCTCAACCGTAAGGGATCGAGATAGTCTTCGCGGGTAAGAATAACCCAATTTATTGATTCGACACACGGGGAGCCAAAGAGTATTTATAAGCTTTAACAGTTGAGTTGTCAATTCAACCGCACCTGAAATATACTAACTTGCAACAAAAGATAAGTGGTAACAGTGATATGATAGTGATGATAGTAATAGTAAAAGTAAACAGCAAAAGTAAATAGCAGTAGTAAATGGCAAAAGTAGCAACTAGTGACAAGGAAGGTTTAAAATACTGTAGGCTAGGGAGATGGATGGTTTGGCGTTGCATGGATGAGATAGTTTCTAACTCGGGGCACGGCACACGGAAAAGTAATGATCATCTAGGCAAATATTAAACATTAGGCATGTATCCCGTAGGTAGTTGTACGTGCTTGCAATAAGAACTTGCACAACATCTTTTGTCCTACCATCCCGCTGCGAACGGGGCCAAAAGGAACTAATGGATATTAAGGTGCTCCTGTCAAAGAGCACCGGAACAAAGCAATGAACTCAATGGATACATGTAATCCTCAAACTACGGACCATCCCCTTTGGTGTCCCAAGCTGTCACTTTTGGGATCGCCGGTTCCGAACCGTAACAGGTGCATACAACTCATAGATAGGATCAAGAACACAAATATATTCATGCAAACACATATGGTTCAGATCTGAAATCATGGCACTCGGGCCCTAAGTGTCAAGCATTAAGAATAACAAGTTGTAGCAAAGATGATAAACACCATACTAGATGATAGGCAACATGCCCCCAACAATCTGACGAACTATTACATGATCTAACTCATCCAATCCCTACCATCCCCTTCGCCTACAGCAAGGGAATTACTCACACATGAAGGGAGAAGTCATGGAGAGATGATGAAGTGGTGATGATGATGACGATGGCGACGATCTCCCCTCTCCGGAGGCCAAATCAGCCTCCAGATTAGCCCTCCCAAAGAAGAACAGAGGGTGGCGGCGGCTCCGTGACGAAAAACAGCGAAAGGACTTCCGATGTGGGGTTTTTGCGTCGGGAGGAAAAATACGGGCTAAAGTAGGGCACCAGGGGGTGTGGGCCCCACCCAGGCGCCCCCCCCCCCCCCCGGCGCGGCCCAGGGGGGCGCGCCCACAGGGCGCCTGGGCACCCCCTGGCCCCCCTCTGGCCCCACTTCTGGCATTTGGTTTCCTCGGGTGCGTGGATTTTTCGTGATTTTTCGTGGATTTTTCTGAGATGCTTAAAAATCCGTTTTCCTGCACACAAATAAACCATACAGGCAGCTCTGCTGAAAACAGCGTCAGTCCAGGTTAGTTTAGTCCAAATCATGCAAGAATGAGGTCAAAACAATATCAAAAGTGTTTGGAAAAGTAGATACGTTTGAGACGTATCAACTCCTCCAAGCTTAGCATGTTGCTTGTCCTCAAGCAATTCAGTTCAACGAACTGGACGCGACAAAGAAAACTTTGACAAACTCTTTTGCTTCATTAGATGTATATAAGCATGTACTACGAAAAGAGTTCAGCAAGTATCAAAACAGTGCTTATGAGAACAATGCAAGGAGCAATCCTTCTTTCAAGTGACCAATCAAATAATCAAGAGTAAACAATATATTACCGAAAATCAAGACAAGATCACATTGCACATAGCTTGAGCATATTAAGGTGGTATCTCGCTAGCCTCCATGAGTGAAGCAAAACATAAATGCAGAGACTCCTCCAGAGTTTTAAAGGAGACTAGAGCTAAGAATTTCAGAATAAATCATATCACAAGTATGCGGAAGACAATGTAATACTTTGGGACAATGCACATTACACTCAGAATGACAATTATGCTCTCCTAGTCAGTGATTTGAAGAAAGAAGATGAGACTCTCGAACCGTGGCTTTTATTGGCAAAGTTGAAAACCCGTGATCGGAAACAAAAACTAAACATGTACCAGAGCTTCTTGGTTTTAAAAAAACAGAAGTAAATATGTTTTTGAGAGGTGCATATTTCGTCAACGAATGCTAGCAGATAACTCAATCACCTTTTAAGCTAGACAAGTCTCGAGGAACGGCTCCCGCATGAGGACGATCACATCCTCTTAGTCTCCTTTGTTTATCACTGCCAAAGTTTTCTGATTTCTCATGAACAAAGCATGAAGGAGGGTTCGTTTGTTATATTATCTTTTTGAGCCGGGCGCACTCAATGCTAGTTCCTTTTCATATTAGGGGTTCGCACATTATACATGCAATCCAGGGGTGAAACTTGTCCAACTTAAAGAGATCATGAATTAACTACTACTTCCTCATGAGCTAAAACATAGGCACAAAAAGAGAAATGCTTTAGATTAATTTCGAGATGGTACATGAAAGTCTTCGTTAGGAATGGCGGGTAAATACCATGTATAGGAAGGTATATTGGACTCATATGGCATAACAGGTTTAAAGGTTTTGGATGCACAAGCAGTCATTCTGCTTAGTACTGGTGGAGGTTTAGCAAAAGACTGGGAAGCGACCAACTAGAGAGCAATAACGGTCATAATCATGCAGAGCGACAAAGCAACATTGAATCGGGCATGAAAGTGATATAACTATTCTAAAACTCAAAGATCGTCAAGGTAAAGTAGACTTTTTAGTCTTAAACATGTGTAAGCATGTGCCAAGTCAATCCAAAAATCCTCTAAAAGGAAATACCACCTTAGTATGCCAGACTATGAACAGCGCGATGCATGTAGATCATTTCAATAACACATTATGTACTCTAGTTATTCGGGACTAGCCACAAGGAAAGCATGAACCACTGAAAAAGCATTGCAAACATAGCACTATGTCGCTACAAGCTGGTCTCTAGATCATAAGTACAGGCATATGTACAAAAGTAGAAACAATAAGAGTTCATACCGGTCTTCCTTGTTGCTTCCTTTCAGTCGATCTTCGTCATTACTGCTTGTCACTTGCACGATCGAACGTAGGAAATATAATCAAATGCCATCACGGACTCGAGCTGATCTCTGAAAACAAAGCAAACTAAAGAGAGAAAGGAAATCTTTTTGGGTTTCTTTTTTTAAAGGTTGAATAAAAGCAAAAGAAAGAGAAAATCTTTTTGTTGTTTTTGCAAAGAGAGAAACAAAGAATAACGGGCAAAAACTTCAAAAAGATCAAAGCAAATAAAACGGATAATACAATGAAAAAGTGAGAAGGGCGCGTACTCCCCCAAGCTTAGGCTTTTGGCCTAAGTTGGTAGCAGCTACTTCCCCCAGGAGCCTCCTGCTCCAGGGGTATGGTGGTGAGACCAAGGGTCATAGAAGGATGATGGCGCGTACACCGAACTCCTCGGAGTCTCCCACGAGGAAGGTTCCGAGCGCCAAACAGAGGAAGACCCTTCACCAAACTCGGTGGCGGTCTCATCCTGAAAATGTGGTATCTCACCGTGCCTCTCCTCGTCGGGCACAACCCCCTCCATGGGGTTATGGAACTGATGCTGGACCATGAACTCATCGAACTGGACAACATCAAAGGACCATCCGTTCCTGCGAGAAAAATCAAACAAAAGAGGTGCAGGTAGACGGATCTCGCGTTCCGCGGTAGTTCCGAAACGCAAGATATAAACAAGGTTATCAAGCTCAGAACCCATGGTAGCAAACTTATGCCTTTTCATAGCAGCAAGATCAAAGCTTAAATAAGTAAAAGGAGTATCATCAGGGTGTGGGGTGCCTCCAAGATGCTCTAAGATGAGCGTGGCATAAATGCCACCATATAAGTCCCCCTTGTTACCGTTCATAGCAAGGCGTCGAGCAATTAAGGTACCAATTTTATAATCAGACCTCCCTGAGAGGGCTGCTGCCAGGATAGCAATATCCGGAGCAGAAATGCTGCTCGTGTTGTCACGAGCTAACACCCCTCTAGCAATATAATATGCAAAATACCTGAGGTGAGGAAACAAGATACTAGAGATCTTCGACCGATGAATATCCCTCGTACCCATGTTGCAGAGAGAGTTGATGACGGTTTTCAGCTCGGAGGGCTGAGCGGCCATCCTTGACGTCCTCCCAGCGTTCGGCACACCTATTACTTCACAAAAATTTCCCAAAGTCATGGTGATAAGATCATTATAAATTTTAACTCAATAGCACCTGATTCAGGATTATATCTAAAATTGTTAATGAAAATGGAGGTGAGTCTTTGATACTGAGTAACACGGCTGGTGACGAGCCGTGTCAAACCTGCATTAGCACAAAGATTATAAAACTCATCCTTGATTGCCGCAGCTTCCATGAATTCGTCACATGGATATGTCATCGCACGTGCTGGACTTGTGTCTTCCAACAACTCCAGGGGCACATGATCTTCATTATAGCTCACCCTGGCAGTCGATGGTGAAGCTGCGGCTCTAGTGACTCGATCGGAGTGTGCGGGCCTCCTCTTCTCAAGCCATCCTTTTGCCCTTCCTAACAAACTCATTTCTGAAAAAAAAATATGATTTACAAAAACGAGGATTAAAACAAAGTGAGCTAAGGCAAACTACTCAACTCACTTGCCCAAGGCATAAACTTGCATCAAAACTTGGAAAACAACTTTCTACACATGCATGCAAGCTCATCTCTACAGCACCAAGAACTACTAAATACTCACAAATGAGGCCACCAATCAAAAATCTAATTGGAGGGGTGGAGGAGTCACATACCAGGGAGTATTTGCTCAAAATTTCAGCTCAAATGATGGGCTGTAGAGAGAGATCGAAGAATTGCCCCCAAGAACAGCAAGAACAAGACCAGAACTCGGGTTTTTGGAAAAAGAGAGAGAGGGGGGAAGAAGAAGTACCTGGAGGGGGGTCCCGTGGGCCCCAGGCGCCCTGTGGGCGCGGCCAGGGGCTGGGCCGCGCCAGCTGGCCGCCTGGGCCACTGGTGGCCGGCTGGCCCCAGGACTTTCCGGGTCTCTCCCGTTGTGGAAATTTTTAATATAATTTTTCTGGAATTTTTCTGAAAACTTCACTGTTGAAATTTTTTCGAAGTTCAAAAAGCTGCGAAACTCTTTGAAAACTTGAAGCAGTTAGTAGTTTTGTGAAGCTTCAAAAACACAGATACTTGGTACAGCAAATATGACAACACTAAAAACAAATAAAAACATAGAAAGCTCAACTTTTTATCCATATAAAACACGTTCACTAGTAAGGTTGATCAAGTCTTACCAACAAACAAGCAGTATATAGAACAAAAAGTCTCACCTCCTACGAAGTAATCACTGAACTTTTACCTTGATGGACATTGTCCCTACCATGATAGTTTTGTATTTGTGAGGCACATGTAGTGGACAGTCCCATTCTCCAATTTTTACGGTCTCGATATTCTCTATAGAGTTGAGGGCATGCCTCCTGTCGGTCTTCTTCGGAAAATATACCGTGTGTTCTTTATCATTCACATGAAAGGTAACCCTCCCTTTGTTGCAATCAATAATAGCACCTGCGGTGTTAAGGAAAGGTCTACCAAGAATAATGGACATGCTCCCATCCTCGGGCATGTCAAGCACAACAAAATCAGTAAGAATTAAACAATTAGCAACTTCAACTGGAACATCCTCACAAATACCTATCGGAACAGCGGTTGACTTGTCAGCCATCTGAAGGGAGATATCTGTAGGAATTAGTTTCTCTAAACAAAGCCTCTCGTAAAGAGAGAGAGGCATAACACTCACTCCCGCTCCAAAATCACATAAAGCAGTTTTGACATAATTATTCTTTATGGAGCAAGGAATGGTGGGTATACCTGGATCACCGAGCTTCTCAGGAATCTTTCCGCTGAAAGAATAGTTAGCAAGCATAGTAGATATTGCATCATTAGGAACTTTTCTTTTGTTAGTGACAATATCTTTCATATATTTTGAATAAGGAAGTAACTTAATAGCATCAGTCAAAGGAATTTGAAGAAAAAGAGGTTTAATCCATTCACAAAACTTATTGTAATGCTCTTCTTCTTTAGATTTGATGGACTTACCTGGAAAGGGCATGGGTTTCTGTACCCATGGTTCTTTCTCCTTCCCATGTTTTCTTGCGATGAAGTCTTCTTTAGTGTACCTCTTACGTTTGTCAGGTGCTTCTTCTTCTCGAACTTCAGGCGGATCATTCTTCTCATTATCATTACCTTCAGGTTCAGCACCGTCTTCAGTCTCAGCATCGGAAATAGATACACTATTGGGATCAATAGCTGGCTCTTTATCTGCAATAGGATCATTAGAATTGTCAGTCTCTTTATGTTTCTTTTTCTTATTTGGGGAGACAACAATTTCTTCTTCCTGCATTTGAGAATCTTGCTCGATTCTCTTCGGATGTCCCTCTGGATAAAGAGGATCTTGAGTACTAGTTCCTCCTCGGGTCTTAATCCCAAAAGCCTGCAATTTATCTTGTTTGGCATTGTTAGCAAGCAAATCTCTTTGCACATTAGAAATTTGATCAAGCTGAGTTTGAACCATATGAAAATGCTTCACAAGACATTGAACATCATTAACTGTTCTATCTAAAACACCAAGCAACTTTTTGATAGCAAGGGAATTATCATGCAACTGACTTTCTATCCTCTCATTAAAATGATTCTGTTTCATAATAAAATTATCAAACTCATCTAAACATTGATGAGGAGGTTTACCATGAGGGATGTCACTTGCGTTGAAATCTAAAAGAGAGTGTACCTCTACCATAGGAGGGTGAGTGGTAGGCTCACACAGCTTCTCAATAGGGGGTAGATTCTTCACATCTTCAGCTTTAATACATTTCTCTTTAATAGACTTCTTTGCTTCTCGCATATCCTCAGCTTTAATACCTAGATTCATCAGTTAGACCAGCATAGAATATATCAATTAATTCATTCTTAGGAACTCCATGTCCTGGTCTAGCCTGAATCAAACCGCAGTACCTCCCCCAAGCTTTAGGGAGGGACTCATCCTGCAACTGTTTAAAGTTATAAATTCTTTGTAAAGCAGCATGTTGCATATGAGCAGGAAAGTACTTATCAGCAAAAGAGTGAGCTAAGTCCTGAGGACTCTTAATAGAACCGCATGGGAGTGAATCATACCATGCTTTAGCACCTTCCTTCAAGGAGAAAGGAAGAAGCTTGGTCACATAAAAGTAGCGTATCTTCTCATCTGTGGTAAACAGGCTACCTAGCTCACCAAGTTTAGTTAGGTGTGCAGTAGCATCATCATTTTCTCTGCCATAAAAGGGGTCAGCTTCAACCATAGGTATAAGTGAAAGATCAACAGAGAAATCAAAATCAGGATCATCAATGCATATAGGTGATGTAGCAAACTCAGGATTAGGAACAGTTTTGTTTTTCAAAGAGTGTTTTTCAAATATTTTCTTAATAGTTTCAGGGTCAGAGCCGGCAAACTCTGGCAGTTCCCTGCATAAATCTTCATCAAGTATATAGTAATCATCATCAAGGAGCCTCTCCTGGAGTTTACTCAAATTAGGATAATCATAAGTTTCACCAATAGGGTAGCGAGTAACAGGAAGTTCAATTCCATATTTTTCAGCAGCGGCAGTAATTTGTTTCTCAAGAGCATAACCAAGTGAACTAATATCATCATCAAAAGTAGTAGAAGCATCATCAAGTGTATCAGACATAGTAACAGATTCAGTAGGAGCATCGTGTGGTGGTGGTGAGGCGAACTTACTCATGACAGAAGGTGAATCAAGTGTAGCACTAGTGCTCAGAGCAGTACCTCTTCTTGTAGTGGATCGTAAGATCGGAACCTTGGGGTCTCCTTTCTTACCCATAGTGAATAAAGTGCAGCAGGTAGGATACCTCAAGTAGACTTGTAAATATTGCTATGCTCCCCGGCAACGGCGCCAGAAAACGGTACTTGATAACCCTCAACCGTAAGGGATCGAGATAGTCTTCGCGGGTAAGAATAACCCAATTTATTGATTCGACACACGGGGAGCCAAAGAGTATTTATAAGCTTTAACAGTTGAGTTGTCAATTCAACCGCACCTGAAATATACTAACTTGCAACAAAAGATAAGTGGTAACAGTGATATGATAGTGATGATAGTAATAGTAAAAGTAAACAGCAAAAGTAAATAGCAGTAGTAAATGGCAAAAGTAGCAACTAGTGACAAGCAAGGTTTAAAATACTGTAGGCTAGGGAGATGGATGGTTGGGCGTTGCATGGATGAGATAGTTTCTAACTCGGGGCACGGCACACGGAAAAGTAATGATCATCTAGGCAAATATCAAACATTAGGCATGTATCCCGTAGGTAGTTGTACGTGCTTGCAATAAGAACTTGCACAACATCATTTGTCCTACCATCCCGCTGCGAACGGGGCCAAAAGGAACTAATGGATATTAAGGTGCTCCTGTCAAAGAGCACCGGAACAAAGCAATGAACTCAATGGATACATGTAATCCTCAAACTACGGACCATCCCCTTTGGTGTCCCAAGCTGTCTCTTTTGGGATCGCCGGTTCCGAACCGTAACAGGTGCATACAACTCATAGATAGGATCAAGAACACAAATATATTCATGCAAACACATATGGTTCAGATCTGAAATCATGGCACTCGGGCCCTAAGTGTCAAGCATTAAGAATAACAAGTTCTAGCAAAGATGATAAACACCATACTAGATGATAGGCAACATGCCCCCAACAATCTGACGAACCATTACATGATCTAACTCATCCAATCCCTACCATCCCCTTCGCCTACAGCAAGGGAATTACTCACACATGAAGGGAGAAGTCATGGAGAGATGATGAAGTGGTGATGATGATGACGATGGCGACGATCTCCCCTCTCCGGAGGCCAAATCAGCCTCCAGATTAGCCCTCCCGAAGAAGAACAGAGGGTGGCGGCGGCTCCGCGATGAAAAACAGCGAAAGGACTTCCGATCTGGGGTTTTTGCGTCGGGAGGAAAAATACGGGCTAAAGTAGGGCACCAGGGGGTGTGGGCCCCACCCAGGCGCCCCCCGGCGTGGCCCAGGGGGGCGCGCCCACAGGGCGCCTGGGCACCCCCTGGCCCCCCTCTGGCCCCACTTCTGGCATTTGGTTTCCTCGGGTGCGTGGATTTTTCATGATTTTTCGTGGATTTTTCTGAGATGCTTAAAAATCCGTTTTCCTGCACACAAATAAACCATACAGGCAGCTCTGCTGAAAACAGCGTCAGTCCAGGTTAGTTTAGTCCAAATCATGCAAGAACGAGGTCAAAACAATATCAAAAGTGTTTGGAAAAGTAGATACGGTTGAGACGTATCAGCCGCCGGCCGAACTCCGGTGACCGTCGACGTGGCGCTTAGTTAGGAGCTAATTACACCACTAATCACCGTTAGTTACACCCTCACAGCCACTGACAGTGGGCCCTAGCCCTGGTCAAACCCCAGTCAGCGCTGGTTTTGACCGGATTTAGTCCATGTGTCACTGACGTGTGGACCCCACACGTCAGGTTTGACCCTGGCCGGTCAGTTGACCTGCTGACCTCAGCCTGACGCAGTGCTGACGTAGTAAGTATTTTCTGGAATTTTAAATAAATCAGAAATGATTTATTTATTTCAGAAAATAGCCAAAACTTCTAAAAATCATAGAAAATAATCTATAACTCAGATGAAAATAAATTATATATGAAAATTGATCAGAAAAATCCAAGGAATCTGTTTATGGCATTTTCATGCATGTTTGAATAACTTACAGCCACTGTTTAGGACAATTTGAATAAATGGCATTTGAATAATCACATATGGGGTTTGAATTTGAACCTTTGGTTCAAACCAACTTCATTTAATTGTGTTGCTAGTTGCATTAGCTCAACCAACAGCATATTGCCATGTCATGATCATGCATCATATTGTCGCATTGCATTGATTGTGTTCTTTCTCTGTTTGCCGGTTTTGTTCTCTCTCGGTAGACGACGTTCCGACGATGAGTTCGATGACACCGATGAAGAGCTATTAATATCTTCAGAAGTGCCAGGCAAGCAGAACCCCCTTGTTCATTCCGATACAATCCCACTCTCTCGCTCCTGCTCTCCTTTACTGCATTAGGACAACAACGATTGAACTGCTATTTGCTGCGGTAGCTGAACCCTTCCCTCTGCATGACCTGTCATTGCCACAGTAAATAGTTGAAACCCACTAGCATGAGTAGGAGTTGTTTGAGCCATGTTGTGCCTACTCATTCATACTTTCTGGTTATGCCTGCTATTGCTTAGAGTTGAGTCAGGTCTGATTCATCGGGGATGAATTGGGAAGTTATGAACATGTCCTACTGTGTGTGAGCTAAGTGTGTGAACACGATTTGGTAAAGGTAGTGGTGAGAGGCCATGTAGGAGTACATGGTGGGTTGTCTCACTGGAACCGTCCTTAAGAACTGAGTTCTGTGTAAGTTGTCCAATGACAAAGCTACTACCACGCATTGGAATGCTTCAGTGCCCCTCTCGACTTATTAATCAACTCGATCTCTGTCCAGGAGTTGCAACTAGTTTCTGGTGTTTGTAGGTAGTGTTAGTAGTCTACCAAGTGGCACACGGTACATGTGGGCTTGGGGCAGACTAGGCACCGTGGCACGGTGTACCAAGCGTAGATCCATCCGTCGAGGTGGGCTTGGGAACCCTGCGCACATCATTTGGGGCCGTGAGCGACACCCCGGCCGGATCTCCCCACGGATGGAACCCGAATAGGCGATAAACCTGGACGAGAGACTTGTGTGGTTAGTCAGGTCGTGGCCGACACCCTCGCCAGGCTTCCGCTTGAAAGTTGCCGAGATACACAACGTGTACATGGCGGTAAGTGGCGAGAGCGTGTGTGAAGAAGTACACCCCTGTAGGGTTAACATGATCTATTCGAATAGCCGGGTCCGCGGATATGGACTTCTTGGATGCTTACGTAGTACATAGACAATTGAAAGTGGATACTCTAAAATGCTCAAGACAAGTGTGAGTGCTATGGATGGCGTTCTCGTAGGGAGACGGAGCGGATCCATAGTGGTGTTTTGATTGGTGAATATGTGGACTCATGTGCGCCACCTCAAAAGAGTTACTTGCAGTCATAATTCAGGATAGCCACCGAGTCAAAGCTGGCTTGCTGCAGTCAAACTCCACCACCCCTTTGTTGATACTGTTGCATATGTAGTTAGTTCTGATGTAAGTCTTGCTGAGTACCTTTGTACTCACGTTTGCTTATTTTATGTTTTGTAGAGAGACTTCAGTCTCGCTAGTGGTTCCGCGTGGACTTCGACGTTTAGCTTGTTACCTCAGCTACGGTCTTGTGCCCTTGGGAGGGTCTTGTAGATAGTCAGGCTTCCCAACCTTTTTCATTTGTAGTTGTCTGTACCCAGACATGTTATGCTTCTGTTGCCTGTATGCTCTGTATGTTGGGTCATGTGACCTCTGATTGTAATAAATGCTATGATGGCTCTTCTGGGCCTTTATCTATATGAGTTGTTGAGTTATGTTGTGATGCCATGTTGTACAACACATACTTGCATGTTATGCGTACGTGTAATGTGTATTGCTATGTGTGGGATCCGACACCTAGTTGTTTACCTTTGGTAGCCTATCTTACAGGGAAATGTCTCCTAGTGCTTCCACTGAGCCTTGGTAGCTTGCTACTGCTCCGGAACACTTAGGCTGGCCGGCATGTGTCATTCTTCGTTCCTGTGTCTGTCCCTTAGGGAAAATGTCACGCGTTGTTCCTTTAAGTCCTTGTAGCTTGCTACGACTTGGGTTCATACGTTGATGACCGACACGTTCGTTGTTGGGTCATGTATGCCTGTCTCTGTAATTTAGTGCCACTTTTGGTTTATAACTGGTCATGTCGGCCCGGGTTCCCTGTCATATGGATGCTAGCGACACTATCATATACGTGTGCCAAAATGCGCAAACGGTCCCGGGCCAGGTAAGGTGACACCCGTGGGGATACCGTGCGTGAGGCCGCAAAGTGATATGATGTGTTACAGGCTAGACCTGTGTGACTTAGGATCGGGGTCCCGATAATACGCTGCATCCAGACGGAAGCTCGACAAGTAGCAACACAAGACTGATATCTTTGCCGCCTTTTGCTCATAGCCTATTTTGTCTCTTCGTTTCCCAGCCTGCGTGTTGATGGTGTTGTTTGAAACCATTTGCTGTTGGTCATGTCGCTGGCCTGTTTGGACGATGTCGTCTTGAACTCGGTGGTTTCCGCCGTGAGGCTTTATTAATTTAAAAGTTAAAACCGGATGCCTTTGGTGTCTTCGTTCCAAAAAAATAGAGGGAGTATTTTTTTTAGTTTTCTTTTGCTTAATCTGGTGCACCTGGGCGCTAGACCCATGTCCATAAAATCCACACCGCAACATTTCAGCCTATTGTACAACAT